>CM052707.1:55507852-55567836 GCA_028551405.1 Uromys caudimaculatus | reverse complement strand
CAGAGTCACCTGTAGGAATGTAGCCGGGTGGGATTTTTGCCCAGGCATGTCTCGGCTCTAAGTTTGCTAGGGGTCTTTGCCCGGGCATGTCTCGGCTCTAAGTTTGCTAAGGGTCTAACCTTCCTCATAAGAGTTCAGATCTTTCAGTGCTTTGTAGCCCATGTTGGTCTTGATCTCAGAGTAATCCTCCTGTTTCAGTCTCCCAAGCACTGGAAGAACAGGTATGAAGCATCATGTCAGGAGAACCATCTTGTGTTTTTACAAAGATGTCAAAAGCATACACTGGAGAAAGGCTAGCATCTTCAGTAAATAGTGTCAAGCGAATGGGACCTTCACGTTAGAGGAATAAAACCAGATCCCCATCTTTCACCCTCAGAAAGACTATGCCCTTTGAAGGAAACAGATGGAACTAGATAAACAAATACAATGAAATACAATGAAATCAGAACTACAATATTACATGTATTCTCTTATTCACAGAATCTAGATTTTTATATATTTATGGCATTGAAGTGTTACTAATAGTCAATATTCAGGCTGAGTAGTTCCAGGTTCTTAGCCTCTTCTCTTATTCAAGAATGACACAAAATCTTGCACAGTGTAAAGTACTGAGAAAATTTTATATAAAGCAAAGCAATAAAAATTCAGGACATACTACAAGATAGTAGTGGTTAACAGAGTGAAGATGCCTCAGGGCCCCAATTATTGTTAGGACTTCTTTTTATGGGGCTCAAAGGAAGGAGGAGTTTGATTACTAAGGTACAGTTCAGGTGGCTCTCTATCCTGATGAACAGCTTAAGTTCTATAACTATTTCTTTATGTGCATGCCTCTTCCTATATTGTATGTGATTTTAAGTGTGCATGTCCAATTTCATATAAGTATAAAATGGTAAATCGAGAATTTTTCCTAAAAGTTTACTTGGGGACACCATTTTGCCCTCTTGTGTAAGTATATAAAATCAGCTTAGGCAAAATCATCCCTCTTTCCCTTGTACCCAGATATATAGGGACTATGCTTGGAGCAGAAACTTATTCCATGGGGGAGGAGGGGAAGAGACAGAGAGAGAGAGACACAGAGACAGAGAGAGACACAGAGAGACAGGGACACACAGAGAAAGAGAAAGCATTTGACTCCATGCAGGTATGTGTTCTGCCTGCCTGCATTGTTTGGAGAGGGGTATGTGTTGGGTTAAAGTGGTGAGAGAGAAGTCCAGTGTCCACCCCAGGGCTTGGGCCTCTAGGAGAGGCAGGATGCAGTGGGAAGTTTGACCTCGCCCACCCCACAGCACCGCCAGCTGTGAGAATCCTCGGGACACTGCCCGGGGGTGGGGAGCATGGCCTGGGGTCCCAAGGACTACACGGAGCCCCTCCATCCCAGGCACTGCTGGATGCTGCGAAAGAGCTGAGAACAGAGTGGGAGCCCACGGACTGGAGCTAGCCCTGGGTGGAGGGGGAAAGGCAGGGAGGAGCCCGGCTGGGTCCCACAGAGTCTTTGGCTTGTTGCCAGGTAGCTGGTTTGGTTTGGTAGAAGCCGTGGCTGGGAGCACTAAGAGGCCATCTTCGGAAGACTAGACGTGGCTCTTTAGACGAAGGCCTGTTCCATCGTTCCCCATGGCGGATCCCGAGGAAGAGAGACAGTCCATGGTTCTAGGACATTTATTGTCATGGCGGGGAGTGGCGATGAGTGAAACCATACCCCACAACCTCAGGGCGGGCCTGAGGTTAAAATACCTTTTGCAGGGAGGAGTGGCTGGGAAGGGGAGTTTAACCTCTAGGTGCCTCATTAAAATGGGAATTTCTTGAGACTATGTGACCACACCTCTAGCTGTGGAGGGGTTTAGGTGTTGCCCTTACGTGACTGATGGTCACAGACCTATGGAGAGCTGCAGCCTCGTGTCAGGAGCCTGGGGCCCAGAAGCATGGCAAAACACCTACCATCCTTTGTAAGGTTATCCCCTGCTGGGGACCCCCCCCCCCCACTGGGGCTCCGGGGTTTTAAATCTTAGCTCAACCAGAAACCAGGCTGCCTTTCACTGTCCTACTGGTATGTATACATAGTATCTACATAGAGAAAGGTCTCAGGATAGCAACTACATTGTTAGAAGAAGGGCGTGTACATGGCCCAAACCAGGTCGTTATTCCCTATTTTGGCCTGCCACAAAAGTAGAGGAAGACTATTTGGAGATGAGGGAAAGGACCAGGGGAAAAAACCCAAAGAAGTATTCCCGGGAAAGAGCATGGGCAAAGTACACAGTGTGAAATTATAGTAGTTTGATTGAGACTGGCCCCATAGGCTCATATGTTTAAATACTTAGTCTACAGTGGGTAGAACTATCTGGGAAGGATTAGGAGATGTGGCCTTGTTATAGGAGGTGTGTCACCAGGATAGGCTTTGAGACCTCAAAGCACACTATTCCCAGCTTGCTCTTGACTTCCTGGTTGTGGATCAGGGTGTGAGCATCCAGCTGCTGTTTCAGCATCATAACTGCTTGCCTACCTGCTGTCATGCTCCTCACCCTGATAGTGATGGAATCCTATACCTCTGTGAGTGCCCAATAAACCCTCCCTTCTACAAGTTACCTGGGTTGTGATGTTTTATCCCAACAATAGAAAAGTAACTGATATAACAAGCAAGAAAAAGTTATAAAGAAAGCCGCTCATTTGTACACTAAGGAAAGGCCTACGGACTCATTGGCCCACCTTCCCAGTCTACTGAAATGAGCCATGAGCTGTTCTTTTCTTATTTCCATACTCATTAGTACCATTTCTGAGTGACTGGACTTAGTTTCTGAGGTGCGTGGTTTTCCGTCCTATCTGCCTGTAAGAAAATCTGAATGGAAGGACAAGCATCCCTTGAAAAGTAGATAAATGAACTTATTTGATAGAAAACATCTATGCTTCTTCCATTTTTGTTTGTTTTTGTATTTGTTTTGTTTTTTCAAGACAGGGTTTCTCTGTATAGCCCTGGCTGTCCTGGAACTCACTCTGTAGACCAGGCTGGCCTCGAACTCAGAAATCCACCTGCCTCTGCCTCCAAAGTGCTGGGATTAAAGGCATGTGCCACCACTGCCCGGCTTGTTTCTTGCATTTTATTACAAGCAATTATAAGTCACTTTAAAATTACTTTTCCCCAAAGCTGAAACCACTGTACACTGTAAGTAAGCAGGGGTGTTCTTAGGGTACTGGGGTCCAACATAGAATCTCTAACCTGCTATACCACTGAGCTACTCACTGATCTGTTCGTTTGTTTAAGATTTATTTATTTTTATTTATATGAGTACACCATAGCTTTCTTCAGACACACCAGGAGAGGCCATTGGATCCCATCACAGATGGTTGTGAGCCACCATGTGGTTGCTGGGAATTACACTCAGGACCTCTGGAAGAGCAGTCAGTGTTCTTAACTGCTGAGCTATCTCTCCAGCCCTGTTTGTTGTTTGTTTGAGATAGGGTCTTACTATGTAGTCCAGGCTAGCCTGGAACTCACTATCCTGTTGCCCCAGCCGACTGCGGAATGGACAAGACCTATGTGCTGCCATGCCCATCTGTGCATTGTGTTTTGATGGAATTTGCTTTATATCCCCTAGCCTGAGAACCAGCTGTATTCCATGTTACAATAGACAAAGCAAAATGTATGTGAGTTTCCAGGACAGATCCCATGGAACTGTGGAATGGATATATATGTATATGCATATGTATATGTATATGTTTATGTATATGTATATGTTTATGTATAGGTATGTGTATATATATGTATATGCATGTGTGTGTGTATGTGTGTGTGTGTGTGTATGTATATATATATATTGCATTGTTTTGTAAGACATACAAGCTGGCATTCTGTTCATGTTCTCTATTAACTTTCTCAGCATTGCAAGTGTTAGTCTAAGTGCCTGGAGAAGTCCCAGGAAGGGGCAGAGAGAGTTGGAATTTTGGGCTGTTACTTGTTGAAATGGTTTTCAAGGCTAGCAAAATATATACTCAATGTTTTGATTTCAGTCAGAGATGCAGCTTCCTCTCCTTTCCGCATGTCAGTCTTTCTTCCCACAGACAGCTTTGTGGGATTTCGTTCCATTTAAAACAATCTTATCTTACAAGGAAATGTGACAGCTCTGAGTGAAAGAAAGATGATTTCTTGAGTTGGTGCAGCAATTATTTCCATTTTTCATGAAAATCACCCCTTCTGCACTAAGGATCAGAGAAAGTTAAATTATGAGGCAAAATTGCCTGTAAAGTGTAAGTGAAATGACAGGAAGAAAATCTGTAAACAAGATAAATATGAGTCTCTTTAAGAATTAAAAAAGCAGGAATAATAAACACTAATAATGACTATCTAGCTGGTCTAAGACACCACACACCTAGACACTCTAAGAATCAAAGGGAAACTCATAAATAATTGCCGTGAACAGGAAAAAAGGCAAAAAATAAATAAATAAAAATCCTCTTAATAACTTCACAAGAAGAAGTAGAAGGAAAATAAAAACTCAGGGAAATGTTTTTCTGCTTCTCCCTTCTCTCTTGACCACTCTTCTGAGAACTGGGTTTTCTTTGAAGATGTTTTATCTCAGTGGGTCTTCTACCTGTAAACTCCCTTAGAACACAGAGTGAGACAAGGTAGGTGCTCTGGGCCAAGGTGTGTGTGTGTGTGTGTGTGTGTGTGTGTGTGTGTGTGTGTGTGTGTGTTTGCACGTGTGCCCAGCTTCATTTTCCCCAGGATTCCTATTTCTGAGCAGGAAGTGGAACAGGACAGTGGGGAGGCACTCTGGAACCCCCCACACCTATGGTCACATCTGTATAAAGTCCTCTGCAGAGACAAGATTGGGAAACACAGCCTGGTCATCCCAGTGTGGTGCACAGGACCTCAGTCTGCATGTGGTATATGTTCTGCATAAGCCAAGACCCACCTTTTGTGACTGTGCCTTCTCCTACAAAGCTTCAGTAAAAATTTGCATTTCTTTAAATCTCAAAATGCAGTGGCACCATGGCACAGAGGTACTGCAGTCAAGGTGATCCGACTGCCGCTCAGAGGCCTGGGTCAGACTGAGGAGTTAGGTTTCCCATTTCGAGACGTAAGAAAGTTCTTCTAATTTTCGGTAGACCTCAATTTTCTCTTCTGAAAAATAGGGATTCACTTAGATAATAATGGCCAGGGACACAGCACTCAAAACCAGTTCTGCGTGAATGGTTACTTCTAATCTATAATCACTGAAAAGACATGGAGGAGTGTAGGCACCATGAGCCATTAGTGGCACAGATAAGCTGCTAAGGATGTTCCCCACAGGATTTCACAGTTTGCAAGTGGTGTCCCTCAGCGCAGAAGGGAACCGAGTAGGGAAATGGGCAAGAGAGCTGGATTACAACACATTCCTGATCTCACGTGGGATTTTGCCTGGACTTCCTACCACCTGTGGGTGATTCTCCAGGTTGCTCCAGTGGTTACAGAAGGGCCTCATTAGAAGCAACATCCATGGGCTAGGGAGGTGGCTCTCACTGGGCAAAGTACTTGGCATGTAAGCATGAAGATCTGAGTTTTCATCCTGAGCATCCACATACAAAGAGAACTGTAATCCAAGCCCAGTAAATGCAGAGGCAGGAGGAGCTCTGGGTGATGTGTTTTATAAAACCAAGGATATGTTTTGTAGGGTGCGATATGGAGTATGGTGCAGAACGAATGCTGAGGCAGCCCCACCCCACCCCCACCCCCGAGGTACCGGCCATAGGACAGGTGTAGTACAGAATAGAGTTTATTTGGGGGCATAGGAAGGGGAGTTGAGAAGGGAGTAGAGATAGAAAAAGAGAAGGAAGAGAGAAGAAGGGGAGAAGGAGAAAGAGGTGAGAGAAAGAAAGAGAGAGAGGGAGAGAGGGAGAGAGAAAGAGAGGGACAGAGGGACAGAGAGGGAGAGAGAATGAATTAACTGCCTGCTGTGAAATAGAGCAAGAAGTGAGCTCCCAGAGTTTGGTTATAAAACCTGCCACTTTAGTCCCAGTCTCCGCCTCCTCCTTGTCTCCCTTTACCTTTCTGATTTGCATAATGCTTAGACCGCCCAGTCACTGGCGATCCCTGGACCTGCAGCATTTCTCCTCCGGAAGCTGCTTTATCTTTAGCAGCTGACTGGAGTCCAGAGGCAATAACCATTTCAGACTCGCCAGAAGGACGGGAAAGAAGAAAAATCATGTTAGTCAGGTAGCTCTTCCTGCCTTATCAGTACCAGCAAGCACCACACCAGAGGGCAGGATAAAGAGGAGGCAGGAAATAACTACCTTCAGGAGATACCTGGGCTTCCAAATTAGATATGCCGTTGTTAAATAGATTGTGTGGAAATGCACAGCTTTTAGCTCAAACATGACCTTCAAAGAGCTTTTTCCCTTAGATTCACACACAAATGAAAAGCCCCACATATTTCAAAGAGCAGATCCAAACACTAAGCATGTCGTCTCGGCCCCCGCCCCTGCAGGTAGGGCACACTACAGACCATTCTCAATAATAGCCCCATTGGTTTTTATTACACATTATCATGTATCCTAACACTATCACACTGGGAGGATGGGCTGCCTTTATCACGGTTTATCTCATTCTGAAGTTATCCTATCAATATCCACCAGGCAAGGCTGACTTTCAAGGCGGTACAGAACAGCCCAGCCGATAAACAGGAACACTGCTGCCTCGCTGATCAATGGTGAGATAAAGAGAACGTGACCGGCCAGAAAAAATCAACTGGGCTTGGCAGAATCTCTGGATAATCTGTAATGTGGTCCGGAGTGATTCATCCCTGGGCAGAGTCATCCTCACAACCACTGAAAGAGCCAAAAGTTCCTTTGCGAAGTGCCTCCCAACTACAGCCCAGAGGATGCTGTCCTTGGGAAGCTAGGGAGGCTTTGTTTAGACTCATCATTCCTAAAGCTACATTTTACATGTCCTGGACCCAGAGCTGGTCCCCACAATGAGACTGAGACTGTTGCTTCACCTTTGTAAATCACCTAAGAGACCTAGAAAGGACAAAGGCTGCGGCAGGGTCCTTGATGTCTCTCTCAATCCCTCCCTTCTTCTGCCTGGCACATTCTAAGAATGTGGACCATTTGAGTCTTCCATAGAAAACTTTCCATGGGCTAAGATGAGTAAACACACAGCTTGTTTTCTCAAACAAGCGTTCTGACTTCCAACAGCTTTCTTCAACTTCAACAGCCCTGTCAAATGTAATGTTTGAAATGAAATTCTATGAATGGGCTAGTTTAAAAGTTATAATAAGGCAAAAAAAGTTATAATAAGGCATTAAATTCTACCAAATATAGTAAGACACACATGCTCTCTTACTTCTTAAGAAAAAGGTAAAACACATTCTTGAATTAATAAAAATAATGCATCTTTAAACACACACACACACACACACACACACACACACTTTTGATCTGTATAAGACAATAGGACTCATTCATGTGATGAATCCACTAAGAGCATAAAAGCTGATCAGCATACTTTTTGGTTCTCTCTCTCTCTCTCTCTCTCTCTCAGCAATAAGATCTCACTGTGTATTCTTGGCTGTATAGATTAGGCTGATCTCTAACTCACAATGTTGGCCAGGCATGGTAGCATACAGCTTTAATCCCACTACTCAGGAAGTTTACTAATCTTATCAGCTGTGTCTGTGAACCAGGGGCAAAATCAGCCCCCAAATTATAACTTTCCAGAGGAACTAAGAGACCAGTGACCAGGACAGATTCTTTGACCTCCTTGCTAATCAGAGAGGTTGCAATTCACAGGCAATTGAGCAGAAGTTATTTCCTTTCTATGGCAGTTGAACCATTATAACAAAGTCCTGAATTCTGTGGCTGGGTTGACTTAGTTAAGCTCTATATAAGCCCATTGTCTTTGGAGAGAAATGGCTAGTTTCAAAAACAAAGTCTCTAATGTGATAGGACCCATCAGTGAGACTTCCCCCAAACCTATTAGCAATTCTGGAAACCCATCTGAAGGATAACGGCTCTCTACCCGATTATGCCTAGTGTAACTCAACACAGTAACAGAGGACAGTTTCCTCCACCCAGAATCCGAAAGGAAAACAAATGTTTTAGACTGCCCTGTGTATTGCCAGAGATCAGAGAAGGATATAGTGGAAGTTTTGTACCAGAAGAGGAGCTGCTTTAAGAGAATGTCTGTCAACATTAAATCTAGTCCTGGGATGTGCTTCAGATGTAGAGTGTTTGTCCAGATTGCTTGAAGTCCCTGGTTCAATCCCCAGCACCACATAAGCCAAGCATGGTGGTGTACATCAGTAATCCCAGGAGAACATAAAAGCAGTAGGATCAGAAGTTCAAGGACATCCATCACTAGCTATGTAATAAGTTTAAGGAAAGTCTGTGATACATGAGACCTGTCTAAAGAAAATAAATAAAATAAATAGAAGTGTAAGACACTCAACTAGAAAGAACTCTGTAAAAAGGCCACTGGTACCGGAGCAGTTCCACAGATGGCAGGGCTTCTCATCTCCCTCAGCTCCAAGGTCCTAGCACAGCCTCTCCTTAGCTGACCAGGGAAAGGAACTTTATGACATGTGGGTGGTTTCACCCTTTGGCCCCGTGTTCTTACAGAAGCACAACTATGTAACACATAACTGGACACATAAAAACACTTAAGTTCCAAAGTAACTTGTTGATTACCTTTTTATTTTGTTTTTGTTTTGTTTTGTTTTGTTTTTTTAACATTTGTGCTTTGTCATCCTGCTAAAGACTCATTACCACTTCTAACATCGAATTTGTAGCATTGGTACCTGCTACCAAATGATTATGATACCAGCTGTATAAAAAGATCCAATAGATAAGAAATCCTTCCCGTTGGAACTTCAATGGTTTCTGTAAACATTCTTATGTTTACTATGGTAAACGGCAGGCAGAGCCCCTTCACTGGGCTGGAGGGGAGGATAAGTTATCTGAGCCATGATCATTAGAATGATAAGCACCTAATGCCAGCAGTCCAATCCAATATGGTCAGCAGAGAGTCATGCCTAAAACTATAATCTATGATTGGTGAAAGAGTTTGTGATGAATCTGGGGATATACAGAAGTAAAGCCTCAGTTTCCCTGAAGGTTTCACAACATATAAACAACTAGTTTGGAAAACAAATACAGAAACAGGGCTTCTCTGTTTTGGGACATTAAATGGCATCACACTCAGTCCCCAAGTGGGGAACATACCTTCTAAATTGCACAGATTTATAATGTCATCCCAGGAACCAAAGCCAGCAGGATATTCAGATGTATGTGTAACTCTCATTAACTCAAACTGTAGCTGGGTGAAAGTGTTAGCACTGGTTTCCTCGGGTGCATATTTCTAGATCTAAGTGGTGTAGACAAAGTGGGAAACAAAAGTTCGGCAGTTGAAAAGCTTCTGACGCAATAATTTGGGCCATTGAAGAACCCAAATAACCAACTAAGCAAAAGAAAAAAAACCAAAAAAACCTGGGCTTAATAAGCAAAGTGAGTAATGTACCCACACCTTTCTTTGCTGTTCTAAATAGGATTTACTCTGTTAGCATATGTCTTAGTTAGGGTTTTACTGCTGTGAACAGAAACCATGATCAAGGTAACTCTTATAAGCATGACATTTAATTAGGGCTGGCTTACAGGTCCAGAAGTTCAGTCCATTATCATCAAGGCAGGAGCATGGCAGCATCCAAACAGACATGGGGCTGGAGGAGCTGAGAGTTCCACCTCTTGTTCTAAAGGCAGCTAGCAGAAGACTGGCTTCCAGGCAGCTAGGATGAGGGTCTTAAAGCCCACACCCACAGTGACACACCCACTCCAAAAAGGCTACATCTTCTAATAGTGCCACTCCCTGGGCCAAGCATATTCAAACTATCACAGCACCTTTTAAATTTTATTTTGGTATACATATGTGTGGAAGCTAGAAGTACATATCCAATATCTTCCTCTATTTCTTTATAGCTTAGATTTTGAGGGGGAAGATGGAGCTGCTTGCTTGATGTGAAGGGGAAAGAGATCAGGAGAGAAAGGGTTAGCCATAAGGCCGTAACTTATACAAAGAAGTCATCTATATCTTCAAATCTCTTTCCTGCCTCCTCAGCTGAGCTGACTTCCATTCCTGGTCTCCATCACTCACCTCTAACTTCACTTGGTACTACTCTACCTGACCAGGTCAATGGTGTCTGTCTGTGTCAACTTCCTATATTCTAAGAGTTGGTGGTAAAGACAGTACAGGGGCCAGCAGAGTAGACTACAGAAGTGACCCATGTCACACCATGTCACATGCCTAGAACCCCAATACCTCTCAGCAGAGCAGCTCAGACAGTAATCAGACAATGCTTGTCTATGACATAGGTGTTGGTTTTAGAGGTGAAGAGGCAAAACCTCATTATCTAAGCCAAAAACAGTGAGGTACTCAAGTAAACACTCTAAATTCTCAGTGGGCTTCACCCCTCTGATGATTATCTACTAATATGCAATTGAAGGAACATGGAATTTAGCACAGTCTATGAGAAGGACAGAGACTTTCTGACAAACAAACATTAGGCAAACAACTCTTGAAACAAGGGTTGAACAAAAACTCTGGAGGAGTTTGTGACCCTGTGGATAAAACTATTTGATAACATTGGTACACTTGTATAAATCTTTTCTCCCTATTGATTCTGCTAATGTTTTCAGTGCTTGGAAATGATAAAACTATATTTGTATAAAATATAATATATGATTCTCTGCCTTCATTTTCTGTAATTACTTTTGCCCAACTGTCCAATGACAGAGTCAGGGTTCATTCATTGATTTTTTTTTCTCCAAGATTCACAACTCTAAAAAAAATATATCATGCCAGAGTAAGCTGCTCATCTTCCCTTCACACTGCCTAGTCATATCACCATCTACTTACGGCTTGCCAAACTTAGCTCACTTGTAGGAAATTCAATAAATACTTGCTAAGAGGTTGTTAAATTTCAGTCAGTGGTCTACAGAGTAGCTCTTTAAACTCAGGACCTAGATTATAGTTCAGAAAGCAACTGTGACTCGGCTGTCACGTGCTAACAGAAAAGAAAATGTCCTCCCAGATTCAGGGAGAGCTTCCCAAGGAAAAGCTGAAGGAGCTGCTGCAGCTTCAAGCAATAGGTGACTGTGGTTGGGCTGCAGTTCAGTAATAAGGGGCTTCCCTGGCAAAAATCAACCTGGGTTTCACCCCCAACCCTGTAAGAAGCAAGTGGTAGTTTTGTCAAGGATATCTTCCAGAAAGAAGAGAGAGACTGGTCACAAGAAAGTGGGGTGACAAGAAAGAGATTATTGTGGGAGGAACGGCTTCAAGCTGACCTAGATAGTATAGGCTATGAACTAAGAGAAGGAAAGATAGAAGAGAAGGAGAGAGGGAGGGAGAAAAGGAGGGAGGGAGAAGAGGGAGAGAAGGAAGGAGAGAAGGAAAGGGGAAAGAAGGGGACAAAGAGAGGGAAAAGGGAAGGAGAACAGAGAAGTAGATATCAGGAAAGAGAGAGAGAGACATAGAGAGGGGGTAATGTCAAAATCATATGACCACCTCAGGTGTGGCAAGCACCATTCCTTGGTGACGAGACAATCTCCCAATGTCTCCAAAGACACTTAGATAAGGAGAAGATGATCAAGATTTGACATGGAGACAGTTGTTGGCTCTCCAGTGATGGTGAAGCAGGGCAGGGCAGTTAGTGGGTAGTCCAGGTTCCAGCCACGTAAGAGGCATTAGCAGAAATCATGAACTGGTTAGCATGAGTGTAAGCAGTTATGGTTCATGATTTCCTGAGACTGTGTGTTGGGTCCATGAGTACCTTAAAGTGTTTGCTGAGCCTACAAGCACCTCCCATTATTGTTCACTGGGTTCATGAGCCACTAGTGCTGTTCATAGGAGCCGTTAATACCTAATCATTATTCACTATGATTCAGTGCTCCAGGGACAGAAGACATGGAGGAGCAGCTGAGGTCAGAGACATTGAACTAGATGTACTTTGGATGGCTATAAGACTATGCCTCTGTGACTTTGCAGTCTATCACACAAAGATCTGCCTTGGACATCAGCTCTGGATATCATTAACAAGTACATGGTGACTAAGTCACTGGAGGACAGGAGCAGTTATTCAAGAGACAAAAATGAAAATGTTAGCAGTTTCATCTAACAATGGCTGACAGACAAGCCAACAGACAGAGGGATGAGCAAGGACTTCAGGTGGAACAGGATGGAATCTGAGCGTGTGGTCTCCCCAGAAGCAAAAGAACAGAATGTTAAAAGAAGAAAAAAACCAGATGGATGGTATCCAGTGCTAATGAGATATAATAATTAATAATAACCATTATATTTAAATTAATTCAACTCTCAGCCATTACAGGTTTTTTTTTTTTTCCTGTTGCTATACTTGGTAAGGAAAGGGATAATTTCATCTTACACTTTAGATTCCATTTTTGAGGGAAGCCAAAGAAGAAGCTTGAAGCAGGAACCATGAAGGAATGGTCCTTACTGGTTCATTCACAGGCTTAGGTCAAGATATCTTTTTACTGACTAGACCTACTTGCCTAGGGATGGTATTGCCCACAGTGGGCTGCCCCCTGCCGCATCAAATAGCAATCAAGACAATACCCCATAGACATGCCCACAGGTCAACCAAATGAAAGCAGTTCTTTAGTTGAGGTTCCCTTTTCCCAGGTGTGTCAAGACAACACCCAAGATTACCTATAACACCCATACCATATAATACCAAACGTGGTGATACATGCCTGTAATCCAAGCATTTAGGAAACGAAGGTAGGAGGATTAGAAGTTCACAGTTAAATGATACCACTATGATACATACTACATAGCAAGATAGAGGTCAGCCCAGTCTACGGGAGACACAGCCTTAGCCCCCATCTGCAATACATAATTATAACCACTAGTGTTCAGGACAAATAAGTGGTCAAAGGCCTGGTTGGGAATAATCGCCAACAGATAATGTCTTGAATTCAAAATCACCCAAACAGACTCTTTACCAATCTGTCCTTGTCTCTATTTCTACGTGTTTTTAAATCGTTTGGTTGTGCATCCAGTGTATTTAGAAGCACTTTTCCCCCAGTCTTCCTTACGCCTTCCCCTGTCTCCGATTCCTTCTTTTTCCCCCCACCACATCCTCTTCCCACCACAGCCTCTCCACAGGTCACCTCTGCCCTCAACAATTCACCCCTGTCCCCAACACAGCTACTCCTGCCCCCAAAGCAGCCACCCTCATCCCCAATACATCCTCATGGCTTCTCCTTGTGCAACTATAGCCACTTGTGTTCCGGAGCTAGCATCCTTCCTGCCATCCCTATAGGCCATATGCATCCCTCACCTGGGCTTTAGTGGGCTGTCACCATGGGCTGGGACAAATTAGAGAGCTTTCATGAGACAGATGTGGCATTTGTTATCTTTTCTGGAGGCATCTTGAACAAAGGTCCCACACTGACAGCTGGAGGTAGAATCTGGTCCACAGATGTCTTTTGTTGAATCCACAGATATTTCTTTAATTGAGTCAACATTTGAAAATGGAATATTTTACACAAAATGCCAGATTTTCAGCCTCCCTATTAAAAGTGACTATTTTGGCAACCCAAGTCCAAACTCATTTCCAGCAGAGACTGTCTGTGGTTGAGGGAACTTCTGGGCCCCCTTGGTATGAGCAGGAACATCTCAGGTCACTATAAGACACAGTTCTCTGCATAGCTCACTGGGGTTCCTAAAGGTCCCTGGAACATTAGAGCATGCGTTCTTACAGCTTCATTCAGGGGTGGAATCTAGAATTCTAGCTGAGTATGCTCCTACCGTAGGTGGCTCTAAAAATCTCAGAAAATTAGGTGACTTTGGCCCCACACTTCCTGTTTGCTCAGTGGCACAACATGCACCTCCCCACAGCATAAGCCTCCAACTGAAAGCCCCCCCAAACATTATCTAAAATGTTTCTGCCTAACACAAGATGCATGATTAATGTGTACTAAAACATGGCTAATTAATAAGGAAAGCATCTTCTGTAAAGTGTAGCTATGATAGTCATGTATTGATGATGTCATGGGCACTACATATTACACAGAGCTCTCTCTAGCTAGGGTCAACAGTCCTCAGAAATCCACTCAAGCACTTAAGGAAACCTTTTGTGGTTACTTGAAGCCAGCCTCCTGTATGCCATAGACAGCCTGAAATTGTTTTCCTGACCCAAGGTGGCAAAACAGGAAGAGACAATGGCTTAAAAGTCAGCTCTCCAGTAAAAGACTGGTAGCTTCCATTAGTTTTAACTCAAAGGGTGAGAAAAATACAACAGGCCTCTTTGTCCCTGTGGACAGTCAACACCAAGAACCTTCTACTTGTTTTCAGCACCCACATACACACATCAACAACAACCAAAAAATGCACATGTGTCGGTGTGAGGGCAAATAGCAAAGAAGAGAAGAAACTAGAGGAAAACCTATGGTCACCTGACTACAAGCTGGAGGGAAAAAGCATTTCCCAGAAGTCTGAGCCCTTTGTGATGCTGCCATCACAAACATCCTGGGAGGTTTCATAGGAACTTTACCCATGAGCCTCTAGAATTCCTCTCTTCTTGAATGCTCTCTGCTTCCCTCTATAAGCCACTTAGATAAGAAGTGTTGAGACCAAATTGCTGTCAAGCATTCTCCTTGGCTCCACAGGCCCTCTCAGAACATACATATTCATTTTAGCAGAGAACCAAATGCTTTAAGGCAAAAGTATGTTGTGTTTGCTGCATGTGTAGTTCAGGTCATCCCTAGTCCTCATGTCACAACTCAGAGTTCTAGCTCAACCCTGATCCTGCACTGACAGTGGGAAAAACAAAAACAAAAACAAAAACAAAAACAAAAACAAAAACAAAAAAACAGGATATTTGTTTTCTGGAAATCTGACCAGATTTGGGACACCTCTGGGTGACAATCAGAATAAGCAGCTCCCCTTGGGCTCTTGACTTCTTGGTTGAGCTTCGTGTCCTCGGCTAACACACTTGTAGATCTGTTGTCCTGGCTCCTGGATTTGAGTGAGTGGATGCCAGGGAGGAAGGAGAATGTGCAGGACTTGAGTAAGAATCTGACAATGCATATTGACCACAGAACACAAAGCCTGGGGCTGTGAAGAAAGCCCCACAGCCTTTTGTCCAGCAGACAGGCATGTCCTGAGAAAATCTGAGCTACGCAGCAAGAAAAGGAAAGGTCAGTAGAGGGGTCATCAAGAGGTTGGGCCCTTGCAGTGTCACCAGAGGAAACTTCAGTGAGGCTTGTCTGTGGAATTGGGGCTACAGAGCTCCCTGGCTTCTGATTGGTTCAGGTGCCTAAACCACAGCAACTCTGGCCCATAGCTGAAAGTTGGGAGCAGTTGGAGGACACACTGTCATAAAATAGACAATGAATAAAATGAGAGAATGAAACTGATCAAGGACGGACTGTGAGAACCAACCCTTTACCACAGAAGCCATTCCCAAGGCCCTGTGGTTCTCTGCAGTTTCCTAGTCATGCAGCCTGTTCTCTGAGTTCTCCAGGGTTAAATTAAGACAGGAGCAGACCATTATTTTCTTTTTCCCAGAGCTGAGAAGCAAGCACTCCACCATAATTAGTATATATCCATGGGCCAGGATAGATAGCTAAACGTACCATTGGCATATAGCAGCATACAGACATACACATATATATACACACATACACTCAAATATTCATCCATAGTGCATGTACATACAGATAAACACACAAATCCATATCATATAAGCACACAGCAGCACACCCACATGTGGACACAGACACCTGCATGTAAGCCATACATACAGAAATCAGCATGCCATACAGAAAAACATACATATGCCTACATGCACACAGAAATGTACATACACCTCCATGTGCTTACAGATGTATAGACACACATACCTACACATCTTCACTTATTTGGGCAATGTACGCCAAAATATGACTCAACTACTTATATATTTTGACAGGTGCACCAAGGTGAGGGTGAGGGATTAGAACAGAGCATTCTTGCCCCTCACTATCTGATTATTACTATTACATATTATATGTATAATATTTATATATAACTATCTGAATATTAATATTACTATTCCGAGGGAGTGCATCCTATCTGCAGCCAGCATTTCAAAAGTGGTAAAATAATGCTACATTTCCAGAGAAAAAAATACTTCTGTGTGACCATGCTGCAGAAGGTGTTCTATGCATGGGGGAGGGCGGCCGAGGGGGTTGATGTTAGATGTTTTTGTATAACGCTGCTGCGACAGCAGAAGGCACCCCATGGAGGCTGGAACACAGGTTTATCTGTCTGTCTGAAATGGAGGTTGACTCTGTGAGAGCAAGAAGTTAAAGCTATCTACTTTCGCTTCAATAATTAACCAAACAACTTTGTCCCAAGGCATACTAACACAAAAAATAAAGAAAACACGATTGTAAAAGTTTTAGAAATAGTCATTATTAGGGCCTTGCTTACATTCATCATTCCATAAAGTTACACTGATAGCTTTCAGAGACCTTTACCAGTGATAATTCTGAAAGAGATTATCACCAGAAGTGGGCTTGGAGTTATCGCCTGTAGTTTCTCAGAACAGTGTAGTGAGCTCCACAGGTCATAGCCCAGAGCTGAGTAGGGAGGACACCTCTATGCTATTGAAGCCCAGCACCCTGGAAAACAGGGCCTCTTCTGTGAACAGAATGTGCCACATTCAGGGACAGGATCAATGCCTATTTACAGGAGTCAGGCTTGGGTGATAACTCAATACTAAGTGCTTGACTGACTTGGAGGAATCTGCAATCAGCTGTAAGATACAATCTCTGTCTTCTTGCTAAGGTCTCAGAGCCAGAAAGAGTGGGGTCACGCCCTGACCATGAAAAGTATGGAAGGCCTGTCTTAATAAACAGAGCTGAAGAAGCTTGCTAAGGAGGCTTCAGGTCCTGAAGTTCCAAGGAAGTGGCAGTGCTTAGATGGACTGTTAGGACACAGAAGGGCACTGAAGTCAGGAAAGCCAGGAGTCTTGATTCTCATTCTAAGTGCCTTTTAAAGTAATGGGGATTTTGGTAGACCACAATTCAATTGCTAAGTAATTGTATTGAATAAAATGTTCAAATGAGATTAATTGGCCCACTTAACAGCCCAAAGACTGCTACATAAAATAAGGTACAATTTTAAAGGATGAATTAAAAAGAAAATGTGAAGTCTGCTCCTCACCTCTCCAGTCTGTGGCTTCTGTGGCATCTGTGAGTGGACCACGGGTGGACAGTGTCCCCACCCAATGGCTGTGTGTTTGGTTTCACACTCCTGGGTTATAGCCTCAAGCTGGGCTTCACAAGAATAGGAAAAGACCCTTATATGGGACATTGAAGAAAGCATGGTATTTGGTGAACATCAACAACTACAATAAAAATCATGGATTTGGATAACATCAGCCATCATCTTGCTATTGATCGGCAAATTCAAGCCTCCCTTGACAGGTATCTAATCTCTGTGATGGATGGAGAGTCCCTACATCCGTGTGACTTGGCCGTAGGGTACTCAGACATTTGGTCAATGTTATTCTGGGTATGTCTGTCAGAGATTTTCTATAAGAGATCAGCATTTGAATCAGCAGAATGGTGGAAAACAGGTTGCCCCTCTGAATGTGAGGGGGCCCTGGATAATCCATTGAATGTGTAACTAGAAAGAAAAAACAAAAAACTGGCCATGGAGGAATTGCTTTGCCTACCTGATGGTCTTTTAGCTGGGATTTTGGGCCTTTGTCCTTCAGACTCATACCTGAGCCTTGAATTTGGAGCCATTGTGTGACTGCATCTTAAGTCTAATGCTATGGGGCTTCTTAACCTCCACAGTACGTGAGTCACTTCATCAATGTAACCCTTATTATCTATATATCTTATTTACCCATTCATTATTTATCCACCATCTACCAGTCTATCCATCTGTACCTGCATACATACTTATGTCATTTCATTTATCTGTGCACTCATTCACTTATCTGTGCATTTATTCACTCATCCACCCATCTATGACCTATCTATCATTTAGGGGTCTCTTCTTTTGCCTCTTCATCTGTGGGCCTGAACGTGGTAGACACAGTAAAATATTTGCAAACATACAACAACCAAAATTAATCCAAACTCTAATCCGAGGTGTTGCTGCCAACATCTTCCTATGTCACATGTATCATGTATCAGTATCACTGCAACTTTGTTCAGAACACACAACCTACACCCTTGGCATCGTGTGTGCCATGCTACCTTGAAACAGCAGCAGATGCTCCCAAATGAGTCTGATCAGATTTTCAGACTATTATGGGTTATAGATTGCGGCATATTTTTACTGTACAAATATAGTTTTCACCTCTTAGAGAAACATAACTGTATAATTATGAAACCAGAAACTTTTAAAATTTTCCTATAATTCCTCAGCAATTAGGTATAAAATTAGAGCAACTCTGGGTGATATTAAATTAGAATGTCTGGCTTTAGAAATTGTTGTTTGGGGGCTAGGAATTGTAGCTAAGTGCATAGAGCACGGACCTGCCATTCACAAAGCTCTGGGTTCCATCCACAGCACTTCGTGAAACTGAACATAATGGAGCACACCTGTAGTATCTGCACTCAGGAGGTACAGGCAGGAGAGTCAGAAGTTCAAGATTACCCTTGGATTCACAGTAAGTTTAAGGCCAACTGGGGCTACAAAAGCAAACTAACAAATGGGTAGGTATAGCAGGAACTGCGGGGCCACTTCTATGAAAATGCCAGGGGCCGCGCAGCTGCAAAAGCATCTCCTGCGGAGGACCTGATTGAGGACAGCCTGAGTTACCAAGAATTGCTGGTGCAGACAATGCCAGCCAATCAGGAACTGCTGTTTAGAATAGATGCTTTCTTGGGACCAATGGGGGCGCGGGTGGAGGGTATTAAAGGAGCTTGCAGCAGCGTTCAGTTGAGCTTGCTGCTATGATTCTCACCGGCTCTTGGGGTGTGTGTTGTTGACTCTATCTCCAATCCCCAAGGGCAAGTAGGATTGGACAGCGAGTAGTCCAGGGCACAGGCAACAGGTAGATAAAATTGCTGTTTAAGATTAATAAAAATAAATAAATAAATAAAAACTTGATAGATTTTGTCTTAGAATTAGCACAGAATCCCCAACATCTTCAGAACTGGCCCTAGACACTCTTCTGGCATGTTTTACTACATATTTATATGATGTGGTGTCCTCAGCATTGATAACTATAAAATCGGACTATAGATCAACTCTGGAAGATGCTGAAGATGCTCTAAGTCTTGCAGTGTGAAGGATCCAGCAAAGATTTCATTCTTTAAGTAAGCAAGTACATCCATCTCATTGGTGCACAAAGTCCTTTCATTTTTATTAAATGGTAAAAATTAAATGTAAACCAAAGAGTCGTTTTAAAATGAAAATTTTGTGATTTATTACCAGAAATTTGATTTTGTATATACATCTTATATACCTATATACCAGGAATCTCATTTTTTAATCTATTATCTATCCACCTCTCCTGTAGGTCCAATTTTTTTCAACTGTGGGACTGAATGTGGTGGTCATAGAATCCTTGGCAAGAGTATAATGTTTCTGAGTATGGTCCACGCAGGAGAACCTTGAGCAATGAATCCTTGATGGTCATGCACGGTCATTTGCACCTTCTCCATACGTGAGACATAGCTATTCACCCAGGTCAAGCTCTGCCTGCTGCAGGTTTAGGTAATGTGCCTGTTCCCCGGGGCAGGTAATTGCTACGCTGGGCTTCAGACTCAGGTGAGCCTACTATTCTCTAAAGCTCCACAGCACGCTCACTATGTCAATCCCTCCCTCTCTCTAACTAACAATAAGAAGAGAAAGGTACAGGGAGCATAGAATCAGACAACATGAGCAAATGCCACAGATATGGCAGGTACAGAGTTTTTTTTTAAAAAAAATCAGTAAAAGTGAAGGCTGTAAGGGATTGCTGTAGCAGATCATGGGGCGTGGATCACGGGGCGAGGAGATGCAGGCGTCTCTAGACTGAGAGTAAGGAAGGCTGACTAGAAGTTGAACAGGAGCCCAAAGGAGTGGTGCACTCCAATGAGCCGGCAGCGGATTGCCTAGTACCAGATGCTTCCATTCTCTTCTCGGCGCTTATGCCAGGCCTTGGTGAGTCTGGCTCAAAGCCCCTCAAGTGAGAAAAACTGGAAGCAGGCAGCTGACGGCCGGTGCCTGTGGGCGCTCAGAGCAGCCCCTCTGTTCTGGCAAAGCTATTCCCCTGACAGGTGGCAGGAGGAGAGCCTGTTCCCAATCCAGCCACACTGGAGGGTAGACAGCTAAAAGGAAAAACAAACCCCACTCCTCAGAACCTCCACATGCTGTGGGAAGCAGCTGCTGACTCAGAGTGTGGGAAGGACAAGAGATGTCTGCAGCCAGGTTCCCAAGGTGGCACAGTCTTCATCGAGACAGAGCTCTGGTTTCTAGGAATCGTCCGGATGGTAACCCAAACAATGCGGTTGGAAATCTCTATGATCAATCGCTCAGCACACATTTCCTTATCTGGACATAGCACAGATCCTGGGCATGCCCACAGCCCAGGTGAGGTGGTTGAGTGACTGGGCTATGCTGAGCACCAGCATGCAGTCCAGTAGGTCTCAGCGTGGAAGGGGACAGGAGGCGGGGCACCGGCATAAATGCAACATGGTGTGTTTTCTTACTTATTTTTATTCAATGTGAGTGTGTTGTGTTTGAGTGTGTGCCTATGATGTTATTTCAATACACCATATGTACTTACTGTATGAAGAAAATGCTACTGGCTTTTTTAAAAGTTATTTTTAAAAATACATGATTTAAGATTAGCATTGAAATCAGCAAGTCAGATGCCCCATGTTGTGTAGAAGGTATGTATCTACCACACTGGCTCTCTGGATTAAGGAAAGCTGCATGCATTGAAATCGGTGTTTCCACACACTCATGCATTGTATAATATGAACACGTTCATACAGAGAGGCCAGAGGTTGCAATCCTCAGTCATTCTCCGGCTTATTTTCTGAGACAGTCTCTCACTAAGACAGACTAGCTGGCTATAGAGTTGGAAGGATCCTTCAGTCTCCCCCTCCCCAGCACTGAGGTAATAAGCATGTGCCATTGTATCTGTCTTCTTAAATTTATGTTTGTTTGTTTGTTCTGGCATGGTGCTAGGGTACAAACTAAAGTCCTCATGCTTCTAATGGCAAGCACTTTACCAACTGAGCTATCTCCCTAGATACCCCCAAGCTGGTGACTGGTCTCCTACCACCTATGAAGATGTCCTCTAGCCAGAAATTTAAGATGTGAAGAAACAGAGAGCAAAGGGCCAGGTTGTAGTGGGTCATCTGCACACTAGGAAAAGTTTCTTTTTCTCAAAAGTTACAGGCTTTGATGTCATTCACATATCTTTTTGTTTTAAAATATGACCCCCCCCACACACACCACATCTTTTTCTCCCACAGAGAGTCTTTAATGTTAGGTCTCAAACTGGAGACAAAATGCTGAGGTACCTATTTAACATATTGGAGTGGACCTGGCTATAATCCAGCCATTTTGGTTAACTGGCTTCTCTTCGGTCTATACTTCAGCCTCCGGGCCTCTTGGTTGCTGGCTCTTCTCCCTTCTCCCCTCCCCCTCTCTCACATGGCCCAGCTCAGGGTCACGTCCACTCTGAACTCTCTCAGATGTCCTTGCCTCTGGCTATGTTCTCCTTTTTAATCTATAATAAACTTTCTCCTCCACCATACCTAGGAGCTGTCATACCATTTTAAAATGTATTTTCTTTTTCTTTCTTTCTTTTTTTTTAATTCACTTAATACACATATTAAGTGAGCACACAGTTGTCAACAGGAATATCAAACCATTTTCCCAGGACCTCTTAAGAGCATCTTGCCTGACCATGAGTCCACAATTCAGAGATTTCTAAAATAGAACCATATTGTTTAATTTTTGTCTCTTATCTTAAAATTTTTGCACAATGTGATTTAAGTTTCATAGCTATGAAATACAAGCTTGACTCAATATCTGTTAATGACTTTCACTGAATTCTGAAATAGCTCAAGGACATGGGTGGATTTTATAGAAACTGTTCCAGCTGCTGTTACTTAATGCCCTGATCCTAGGCCAGGAGTTATAGGACCTCCTAGTCAAAATACAAGTTATTACTACCCAGGAAGATTTGTAAAAAGACTTTTGCCTCATATTATTGATTGGAATTTGACCATGCAGACATTCAGTCCCTTGGTAGGACAAGGGTTAGAGAGTTCTCGTGAGACAAGCTTTCTTCACTTGGTCACCTTGGAGCTTCACTGTCAATGCAATCTTTAGTAAATCACTTTAATGGAAGTTGGTTCGAGGGCACACACCCATTAGCAGTGGCTCACTCTGATATGCATTTTTACTACTAACACTACAGGAGCCTCCAAAGGAACATATAGAGCCTGGTGTACCTAAAAGAAGGTTGTTTACCCAGTTGCAGGGACATGGTCTCAAATGAGCTCTTCTGACAAGCACAGAAGCTCAACACAACACCAGGAAAATACTCTGAAAATTCTTTCCCATCATTCTAATGGGTTACAGATGGGCTGGGAAGCTTCCTGCCATTTTTTATTGTTAGCTAGCTTCCTTTCTTCTGTCTGTCTGGAGTTTTATGGCTTGCTTTCCTTATTAGCCTCCAGGATGCCTGAGTCAACCCATTGAATTGTTCCAAGCTGTTGGATGGAGCTGTCCCCTCAGTGGATCCAGTTGGCAGAGTGGGTCCTGGAGCACTGGACTGTATACCTCTGTTAGCCATGCCCAGTAAGAAGGCTGCAAAACTCTACTTCTGTAAAGATGTTAAATGTATCTGAATGGTTGTTTTCATCTAACTCTTGGGAGACTGAAACAGGAGGCTCTCAAGTTCAAGGCTAGCCTGAGGATGGAGCAAAACCTTCTCTCAGAAAAACAAAGGAAAAAAATTTTTACTAACCCTGTGAACTTGCCAGGGCCTCAGGTTTCTGCTCAGCAAGGAGCACTGGAAGTTTCCAAGGACATGTCAGTGTACCCAGAGTGAGTGACTGGAACCATTTCTTTTATCCAGGGGTCTGTCATTGTTAGGAAATGGCTGATGATCTTGGATTACAGCTTAGAATTTCAGACCTTGATTCCTGACCTCTGGACCTGGAGTTGTATGGTGGGAGCCCATAATAAAACATAGTCTCAGGATCAGAAAGCAAAGAAGTCTTTACTCGCTTCAGAGGCATAGCTCCCATGACCTGAGGCCTCTTGCCAGCCCCTATCTCTTAAAAGTTCACCAACTTCTCAACAGGGCCACTAATGTAAGACTAATGTATGGACCTTGGGGAATACTCGATATCCAACCTATAGCAAGGGTACTGCAACAGGTTGCAGATTTCCCCCAACATCCCCTCTTTTTCATCATTGAATGTCTGGTTTTAGCTAGACCTACCATTATAGAATGAAGAAGACGTTGCTCAGACTCCTTGCTATTATGAGTGGCCATGTGACTACATTCTGTGCACTGAGATACGACAGACATGGCTTATTCACCTACCAGGCTCTACCCCAAAAGCAAGGCACACATGCCCTTCCTCTCTGCCCCTTCTGAGAGCTGATATGCAGCTGCTAGGCACCATCTTGGAAGTGATCAATGACATTAGAAATGGCAGAGATATGGAGCAGCAGGATCCAGGATTCCGGGCATAATGAGGTCCCTTACAGGGAGTCTGCTTCTGACACAATTAACCACCTTCATACTGCCCCTTGTTAGCAGCTAGCAATGATTTTCTGTTTTTGTGGATAGGGAATCATCTCTACCCTCATTCCTACTAATCCCCACCATAGCCATCATCTTGGTTCTTATGTTACTGGAGGAGAATTCACATGGGGCACAGGCAGAGATAGCGAGCACTCAGGGTTTATCATGAGAGGGCAAACAAACAAGAACAAAGCACACCCCTGGTGTGGAGGGTGTACCTGGTCTGGTCTCCCATTTCTCTTCCCTTCCCTACTGTGATCTAGGGTAGTCCCTTTGCTAGAACAGGTGGAACCTTTCTTAGACATTCTTACCCACAGTTCAGTCTGTTATAATTAGATGTGTTAGATGCAGGGATGTGTATCCCATAACGCTGAGGAGTTTACTAGGGGAAAGGGCAACAGTATCGAGTTGAGTTCATGTTCCTCAGGGCATTTCACAATAGCAAGACAGAACCTGCCAAGAATGGCTTTGGTTTTTTCTCAGAGCCTTGTCCTTCCTCTTGTCTGCTTCCCTTGGCTGTCTTATATCTTCCCCGGCAACCCCAACTGTAGGTTTGAACTAAAGCATTCATAACTGGGTATAACTCTTCAGCTATGGAGGTATGCAGTTTCACAGATGAACCCCTAGAAGTCAAAACCTGGATTCACCCAATTTCTGGTGTAAACTTGTAACTGAAGACAAAGTGACAGAGATGACTAACCATACCTTGCCTGTATGTCTTGGGTCAACTGTAGATGTGCCTTTTTGCTGGATGTGTGTCCAGGCTCAAGCTTGGGCAAATCTCATCCTTGTCAAGAGCACGACAGTGTCTGAAGGGCACATCTCTCCTAGAGAGATAGTAAGGTTATGACACAGGTGGGTCTCTCGGGACACCAACAGAAAGGTCTTGGAGTCTCGTCAGACTGGGGATGTTGTACTCCAACTGATACTTGTATCTCATGCCTTAATCCTTCCCACTGACCACATTAAAACTCCCACAGTCATGGAGAACTGGACTGTTAGCATATTGCAGCCTGGGAGCCAAACTATCTTGACCTATCTTAATACCCATTCCTTACCCACTTCCTTGTGACTATTGGGCAAATCCTTCTGGAATGTATGACTAGACCACTCGCTTCTACCAATCCAAAGCTAAACAGGTCAGACAACTTCTGAGGCCTAAAGAAGAGAATCCCTTGATTTGCAGTAAATATGAGATATTCCCACTGAATCATTTTGAAATGTTTTGCTTTATAACTTTCTTTAGTCTGTAACTATGCAAACCCTATCAAGTGCTTTCACACTGGGATGTGAGAGTCGGAGCAGTTTAGACCATGCTCCCAGCCCATACTCACATTTGGCTTCAGAATAAACTCTCTTATTCCTTCTGAGGTAAGAACTGCATTTTGCATGGACAAAGGTGAGCAGTGAGTCATCCAGTAAAGCTCACTCTGACCTGATTTGGGGCTCAATCTAAATTCCATCCCAACTTCTTGATTTATTGCATGGGTGGATGATGAAGCCTTTGTATCATCCTTGCTAATGAGTTTGAGAGCATAGTTCCCATCCATCCTTATAATCAAGGCATTGAGATGTTTTCATAGCCTGGGTTCTCTTGGCTCACCTGGTCACTCCAAAGGCCCATCCTCAAGGTCTACTGACACCTGCCATGTTTGTAACAGTCCTCTCCTTGGAAGCAGCTGGGTCCTGCCATGAGGAAAGAGCATCCTCAGGACCATGTGCCTTCCTTCCTACTGTCCACAGTGAATACTGGGAATACCTTGGGAACACTGAGCACTGAAAGTCCATTCATTGAGTGACTACAATCTGTATTTGGAGCCATAGACTCAGAAGACCCACATTCAAATCCTGCCTCCATCATTTAGCATACACATGTTGCCTCAGGGAAATGAACTTTCTGACCTTTAGCGGCCCCCACCTCCAATGAGGACAGTTCCCATCATATAGAGCTGTTGTGAGAAATTCCATGGCACACTCTGAATGTTCACACAGTTCCAGCTGACTTGAACTGTTATCTCTAGACTCCATCTACCAGATCATCCCTCTGGAGCCATCAGACAATCTCTCAGCACCTACAATGCTGGTCCCCCACCAATGCCTGGTCCTGGATTCCATCCTGTCACTACCTGACAGTGTTGCCCAGGTGAGTGTGCTTGTCCCTGATAAAGTAAGATGGTCTCATTCACGATAGGCCCTGTGATGGTTTATTGATTGTCAACTTGTCAGGATCTACAATGACCTCTAGTACAAACATTTTGGCATGTCTGTAAGAGATTATCTCTGTTAACTTAAGTGAGGTGGGAAAACCCACACTGAACATTGAGGTCACTATCCCATGAACTGGCATCCTGGAATGCATAAAAAATAAATAAAAATAAAAGGAGCTGAGCACAAATACTCATCAATATCTGCTTCCTGGGCTCAGATACTGTGACCAGATGTCTCACCTGTCTGTTTCCACGATAGACTGTACTCACAGAGTGTGAGTCAAAATAAACCCTTCCTCCCTGGACTGGCTGGTTTTGTGTCAACTTGACACAAGCTGGAGTTATCACAGAGAAAGGAGTTTCAGTTGACAAAATACTTCCATGTGATCCAACTGTAAGGCATTTTCTCAATTAGTGATCAAGGGGGAGGGCCCCTTGTGGGTGGTGCCATCCCTGGGCTGGTAGTCTTGGGTTCTATAAGAGAGCAAACTGAGCAAGCCAGGAGAAGCAAGCCAGTAAGGAACATCCCTCCATGGCCTCTGCATCTGCTCCTGCTTCCTGACCTGCTTGAGTTGCAGTCCTGACTTCCTCTGGTGATGAACAACAATGTGGAAGTGTAGGTTGAATAAGCCCTTTCCTCCCCAACTTGCTTCGTGGTCATGATGTTTGTGCAGGAATAGAAACCCTGACTAAGACACTCCCTTAAGTTGCTTTTGTGGTGAGGAAGGTAAACTGCAGTCCTTCCTTGTGTATCGGGCATGTAAAGAGACTTGTTTTTCCATGGCATACCCACTGTCTATTCTAGGCCCCACCTGTCTCAAATGCTGAAACATACAGAGCTCCATCGAATCCTCTTCATTCTGTATATCAATGCCTCTGTCACAGAGTAGAAAATCATGGTCTGATGTCACTATCACATGGTTGTTCTCTCTCCTCTCTTCTGATGACATCTTAGACATTTATGAGAATTCCCATGGAAGAAGCTTGTGCTTCTGAGCTTCTGGGATGTACCCATAGCCCCTGCAGCAGACAAGATAACAAGGTTAGGCATCTATGCCAACTCACCCCCAGAGGATTAACCTGCCATTCCCAGGACCCATGAGCTCTTCAATACTGAGCAGCTAACAGCAGGAAAAGAAGGGACAAGGATTTGAATGCTACCAAGAGTCTCTGGTGAAAAGGGTTTCCACACCTGGCTCAGTGTTTGGACCTTCCCTGGGAATAGCACTGGACTCTAAATGCAGATAAAGCTGAAAGAAGAAAAAGAAACAAATCCCTTCTTCCTATTAAACTTATTAATATGGTATCTATCCTCTTACGCTGGGACAAATTACCATGTCCCATTAGAACCTTGCCCCTAGCACTGCCCTAGAATTTAAAACAAAGAAAAGTATCTACATGATTTTGCCCCGGTGATCATCTCAATCAGCTTCCTCTGGGAGCTGTAAGAATAAATAAAACCTGCCCCTTCCAGTCACTGTTCTCTGCCATCAAGTGTAAGTATCAAGTCCCCAAAAGTGTCCCCATCAGGGCTGGGGTTGTGACTCAGCTGAGTGTTTGTCAAGCATTCATGAAGCCCTGAGTCCCATCCCCAGAACCACATAACCCAGGCACAGTGGCACATGCTTGTACTTACAGCACAAGGGAGGTGAAGGTAGGCAGATGAGAGGTGCAGGGTCATCTTCCACTATGTAGCTATAGCAACCGCCAGCCTGGGTTACATGGATCCTGCCCACATGTAATGAAGTTGGAAGGGCTGGAGCAGCAAAGGAGAAGTAGGCAGGCTAGTAAAGCAGTCTGAAGACCAAGGCAGATGAAGAAGGAAGAGTTAGTTCAAAAGGCAGCAGAGGTGGCTTTCTATAAAGCAGATATATCCCAGGAGAGCTTATGTGTGCAAGATGCATCATCCACCTGGAGTTCCTCTCATAGAGTGGGCAGAAGTTCATCATGGGAGGGTGAGAGTTGTCATCCCAATATCCATAATGATATCCTTCCCACCATCCTTTCTCTGTGCACCACACAATTTATGCAGAGTTTCAGACCCTCCGAGCATGTGGCCACCAAGCCACAAACCATCTCAAGGATGCTAGCTCTCTTCTCCTATTTACAGCCTCTATCCAATAGCCAGCTTCCAATAGAGGACATGTTTCCTTATGACTGTCTTAGCAACAGGCTCTGGAGGTCCAGCCTGGAAGTCAGACATGGCTGAAGGACACTCAGAGGACTTGCATCTATTGTGTTTGTGGTGTGTGTATATGTGCTTGTGAGTATACTTGAACATGTGTGTATGTGAATGTAGAGATCGTAGGCTGATGTTGGGTGTCATTCCCCAGACACTGTCCACCTTCTGTTTTGAGACAAATCTTCCACAGAACCTGGAACTCAGATTCAGAGACTGGCTGGCCATCAAGCTCCAGTGATTCTCCAGTGCTGAAATCACAGGCACACATCAACATACTTGGCTTTCTCACAGGGGTGTTCAGAATCAAAACTCTGGATATCATGCTTGTGTGACAAAATCAAGCCCTGTCCTTAGCCCTAGGTGTATATTTGTTGAGACTGTGTCACCACTCCCCAATAACCTCTGTCTATAGATATTTGACTTCCATCTGTGGTAAAGGGTGTAAGCAGTTGCCAGATTTTTTTATGCTGCAGGACTTCTCCCTGGCCAACTATGACTCAATCGGTCTTGAGCAAAAGACCTGGAACATCCTTCACTTCTGTAAGCCAAGCACAGGATGAAGGCCAGGCACTCATTTCCCACTCTTGCTGCCTATGTTCCAACACCACAAAAGAAGCAATGACCTTCTCTTCAGACGCACAAAGGCAGTAGCTCAGGAGGACTCTGGCATGCCTGAAATCACAGATTTCTGCACCACAGTGTCTGTTCCCTGTCCCTGGAGACAATCCCAAACTACTCACCTTGGCATATTTGGGGGGTCCTTGGGAATAGGACAGGATGATGAGGACTTGATGGAGCCAAGCATCTTGATTGTCCTTCAGCTCTTCTTCGACTTGACCTGATCTTCTGTTGAATGGTAGAAATAGTTGAGCAGCTTGTGGGCAGTGTCTAGTACCCAAGTAGCCACACAGCACTCTCTTCCGTTTCCTGTTACTGTAACAATACCGACGAATGAGTCATTTATTACAGAAAAGACATCTGTTTCAACTAGTAGTTCTGGTGTATGCTGCTCCATGTACTGATACAGAAGAGAAAGAAAGAAGACTAAACTCTCAGAATAGGTAAAGAAAACATGAAGAAGGGTTGTTCTGTCCCCAAAATGCCTGTCCTACCATCTTGCAATACGACTACATTGAGGACCAGGATTGAGCCTGGTGGAGACAAACCATATCCAAGGAGCATCCTAAGATGAGTCTTTGAGTACTGTTGAGAGACAGGAAAAGTTTTCTGAGATATCTTCTGGAATCTTGTTTCAAAGATCCTCTTATAGGGGTAGAGATTGCTCATTGAGTAAAGTGCTTGTCTTGCAATGCTGGGTGCCTCCATTCAATCCCCAGAACCCATGCAAAAAAAAAAAAAAAAAAAAAAAGCCACGCATGGTGGCGTGGGATGTAAATGCCGGGGATGTAAATCAAGAGATCCCTGGATATCCAGCCTAGTCTATTTAGTGAACTTTAGGCCAAAATGATTGTGTCATTAAAAAAAAAAAAAAGTGCCTAGGACTAAGGAACAATACCTCCACACCAGCACATATGAAAATACTCTCACACATGCACATACACACACCTACTTGCTGAAAAGATTCCCTATGAGATACATAAGGACACACATCAACCTCTGGGCCAGGCAACAGACTACCAGAGGACCTACGGTGCCTTTTACCCCTAAAGGCCTCCCCCCAAGCAAAGGTTGCCACAAGCATACCTCTTGATCTTATTTCTCCCTTCTTTTCTTGAGGAGTTCCACTTTGCAAATATTGGGGATCATGTGACTGTGACATACACATTGTAATGTAGATGCTGGATTTTGTCCATCACTTTGGTAAAGTACCTGACAAGATTAGCTTAAGGAAGGGTTTATTTCGGTCTGAGTTTTGAAAGTGCAATGTATTGCCGTGGAGAAGGCATGACAACGGGGAGTGGGGCAGCTAGTCACATTGAGCCTACAGTCAGGAGGAACACTTGGCTCCAATTGACCACAGCAGTCTGTGATGGCAGAAGGTGTGGGTAGTTACTTCACTTTGCTATGCCCACTGTGCCTCACTGTACCCAGCTGTATGTCACCATGCCTGCTGTGCCTCACCAGTCCCCACTGCAGTTTACTCTGCCCAGGATACGTGTCTTCAAGCTCTGTGTCCTTGCCTATGACTTTTCTTCATCCTTCCTCTGTACACATATACCACATGAGCTCTATAAGTCAGTAGTTCTCCTTTACCTCCAACTCTAGGAAGAACTGTGCTAGTGGCTATTATATCCCTTGAATCTGTTAAAACCATCAGATGAGACCATTCTCTGTTACTACAGCAAAACACCCATGGACGGGGTCTTTACATAGAAAAATGAATCATTTAATTCGTAGTTGTAGAGGTTCAAGGGAATGGATTCAGCAGGTGAAGATGTTATTCATAACAGATAGCTTCACAAAGACAGGTGTGGTGGGGGGAGGAAGTTGTCACAGGTGAGACAGGAAACCTGGAATCGCTGTCCTATATAAAGAAAGGAGATTTGTTCTGTTCATGGTTAGAGATGTTGAAGGGCGTGACCCCAGCATCTGTGACGAAGTTGTCATTCATGACAGATGACATCATAATGGCAGTGTACATGTGGGAAGAAATCATCACACCTTGAGACAGGCAACAAGACTGAGCCTGTAATGACTCCTCATTAGGAGACACCTCATAAAGGGCCTACTACCTCTCAACGTCATCACGCAGAAGTCAGATCTCCCAGCCCATGAGGCCTTGGGGCCCTGTGATGATGTGCAAAGAGCAGGATTGAAAAGGTGCCTCGTGTGGTGTGTCCAGGAAGCAGGAGCCTAGGAAATGGTGTAGTCATAGCCCCATTCTAGAAAAACAAGCCTTGGCAACAGTTGTACCTTGCTAGGTAATAAGCTACAAGAGACAGAGTTCTGCACACTCACATCTAATCTGCATAAACCTAGTCTATAGCATGGAGAATTCAGGTGCTTGTGTCAAAGGCTAGGCCTCAACATTGTTCTGGCATATGTCCTGTCAGCTATTATGAGGTCAGTGTAATGGCTATTCCTGGTTGTCAACTTGACCCTATCTGGAATGAACTACAATCCAGAATCTGATCCAGATCTTGAGGCTGGGAGATACAAGTTCCTGACCTGGATCTTGGCATGGAGATCTTGAGGCATAGTGGCTATGAATTCCAGGAGACTAAGGCAAGGAGATATCTGAGTTTAAGGTCATCTGGGACAAAGCAAGTCCCAGACCCAGGTGTGGTAGTACACACCTTTAATCTGGGCCACACCTTCTGCTGGAGACCTACATAAGGACATTGGAAGAAGAAAGATTAGCTCTTCTTCGCCTGCTTGCCTTGTGTGACTGAGCAACTACTAGATCCTTGGACTTCCATTCACAGCTGACCGTTGTTGGGGAGTTGGACTACAGACTGTAAGTCATCATAACAAATTTACTTACTATATAGAGATAAGTTCTGTGACTCTAGAAAACCCTGACTAATACAGTAAGCAAGTACATTATAGAAGCTGTGGGGAAGAGGAAGCCTTGTCCTTACAATTGAGGTCCTCTGAGCAGACTGCACGCTTGCTTTCTCTATGACCCCCCCCCCAACAATCCAGACACCTGCACCCTTCTCTCTGCTTTTACAAAATGTGTCCCCTTCAGAAATCACCAACAGCATTAATGAGGGAAAGAAAAGTGAGAGAGTTGGGGCTTGGTGGGTAGAGAAACTGAGCACTCAGGGATCTGGGTTCAGCCTCAGCACTACACACACCAGGTGTGATGGTGCATCTTTGTAATCTCAGCACTTAGAAATGAAGGCAGGAGGGCCAGAAATTCAAAGTCATCCTCACCTACACAGAGAGTTCAAGGCCAGCCTGGGACATATGAGAGTCTTTCTCAAAAGGGAAAAAGAGAAAACTTTCATCATATTCCAAAATAGTATGCTACAGAGGGAAAAAAAGTTTGAAAGTTGCTGGGCTTAGTGCAGCCTACTTATTACACACATGGTGTGAAAAATTGGTGAAGTTCATCAAATACTTATGACTTTTTAACTTATCCAACTCAGCAGAACACAGACACTCACAGACCCACAGACATCAATAAATCTGCCTGAGCCTTAATTAATACAGCTGCATCCCCACACAGGCAGAACTTTAGAGTCCATTACTGTCGCTCACTCTGCTAGCTGCTTTCCCCACAGTGGCGCCAGCACTCTGAGAAGTTTAGAATGTCAAATATTTTTGTAAATGGGCTTTTTCTTCTTTCTCTAAAAAAAAAAAATCCAAACCAGAACTGAAGATGCAGAGATAAGTCCCACCATCCAGCAGGTCCTACTTTAAGCTCAGCACATACTATATGCCTGTGACCTTTTAAATGGCCTCTATAGGCATGCATACTTTCTAATCTCTTGTTACAGAAAGTCACTCTGAGGAATGTCTCCATGGGTGTAGTACCTGGGCGTCTGAATTCTGCCCTGGTCCTACCAACTTTGTAGATGCAGCCCTTTGGAAAAATGGATAGGATACTGCTGTATCTCCAAGGCCCCTCTAAGGAAAGTCTCTGGTTTGTACTGTAACAGTTATCTCATATTTAGTTCTCTGACAAAGAGCTGAAGGTTTTAAATTTTCCCTGCTGGTCAATGTCAACCAGAATGATGGAACAGATTGGCTATAGAATGTGCTTGTAGTGGGACCAGGGCTCAGCTTAGTGGTAGATAGACCTCAGTCTTGGATCCATGAGAAGTCAGGTAAGAACTCCTCCAGGGGTAGACTTGAAAGCTTGGAAGCAGGCTATTGCTGATTGTCACCTGAGTTTATTTTGTGTGCGGGTGCATATGTGTGCATGTGTGTGTATGTGTACATATACTTGTGTGTACATGTATGTGAGAGTCAGAGGTTAACTTTGGACATCACACCCTTTCAATTTATCTAAGGTCTCTCTCTGGCCTGGATCTTACCAGTTGTGCTATTCTGCTGATGAGCAGGGCCCAGAGATCTGCTTGTCTTCATCTTCCCAGAGCTGGGACAGCAGAAAAACACTACTGTGCCTGACTTTTGTCAGATGGGTTCTGGGACTAAGACTCTGGTCCTCATGTTTGCAAGGCAAGTGCTGCGCTGACTGAGCCTCTCTCCAGCCTCATTTTTTTGTCAGATCTATCACGCAGTTTTGAAAATTCACCATTCTGTCTGTCTCGCCAGTGCCAGCATTTTCCTCTGATGATCAGAAGAGGGGAGTCTGGACAACCAGATTAGTCATGTGGCCTGGTAACTGACAGAGAAGCCTTTGACACACCAGCATTACAGATGAACAAGTGAGTGGAGGCCTCTGGGTGTGTGTGCATATGTTGGGTGTGCATGTTCCAAGTGTGTGTCTGAAGGGCAAAGGTCAGCCTTAGGTGTCCCCTCCTCTTGATCTCTTCCTTAGTTATGGAGACAAGTTTCTCACTGAACCTGGAGCTTATCTGATTGGCTAGAATAGCCACTAGGGAGTCCTTAGGATCTTTGTCTCTGACTTTTCAGCCCTGGAATTGCAGGCCCTTGCTACCTTATCTAGCTTCTTCCCCTGCTATCATAATTAGCTTCTTATCTGGGCACTGGCCCTCTGTGCTCAGGTCCTCATGCCTGTGCAGGCTCCTGTTACCTTATCTAGCCCCTTATCTGGGCACTGGGGCTCTGCAATCGGGTTCTCATGTCTGAACATTGAACATTTTCCCACTAATCTTCCCCAGTTCCCCGGCCCTGTGATTACATTTTTAAAAGGTCATTTATGATCATTCACTTCAAGTTAAAATTGTGTATATTTTGTTAGACCAATAGCTGTTGTCCTAGCACTCGTGAGGCTAATGCCAGAAGATCTTGAGTTCAGAGTCAGTCTGGTCTGCACTGGAAGTCTCAATCAAAAATAAATAAATAAACAAACAAAAACAGTAAAGAATAAAATCCTGTATTTGTGCCTATGGTGATGAGTCTTCAGAACACTTAAGTTTAAAGTCTAGCACATGTAATCTTCATACATGTATTCATATGTATATACACTCATGGGTTCATGAACACATACATGCAAATACACATGTGCACATGCACATACACACATGCACACACATACACACACACACACACACACACACACACACACACACACACACACAGACACACCACAAAGTTCCTTGAGATTAGTCTGGGTAGATTGAGAATCTCTGGGTAGATTTGCATTCAGGACAGCATAATGCCATCACAATCCATGAATAGATTCTTTTAGAGGAGTTGCCACAATAAAGCAAACCCTACCTCTTTATAGAATATTTTATACCAAGAAGATTCTAACTATCCCCAGGCATTGCCCCACTCCTACGATTTTCCTACTCTCACAGAAAAATTGCAAACTGTTAAGCATCTTTCCCTCTTATGTACTGGAAAATAACTACAAAAGAAATCTTTGGCTGGTTGAAGAGATTGGATGTGTCCTGTGATGCTATCATTCAGCTATAAGAATGAAACCATATGTATGTGTGTGTGTGTGAAAGAGAGAGACAGAGCACAACCGTGGCCACGTGATAATAATGGGTAAACAGAAAGTATTTAGCATAATTATCTTCCAACTGTTCAGTAGATTTAAATAAAAAGCTTGAGAAAGCAGTTCTCTTTTTGTTTTCCTTTCTGTTTCTCTCTCTCTCTCTCTCTCTCTCTCTCTCTCTCTCTCTTTCTCTCCATGTCCTACATTCATCCCCATGTCCCCCCCTCCCAGATGGCAATGAGGCAGTGACCAGTATTCACCAGCCATTCCAGACCACCTGTCACCACCAAAGGACAGAGGGTGTCACATTTCCTCACAAGCAATAGAACTGGGTGAGAAGTCCCAGATCCAGCTCCTCCCAAGATGATACTTTCCTGTACCCATTCTTTGTCTGTCCAGATCTCTTTATCTAGACATTCAATGTCTTCAAAGACTTCTTTTATAGGAGTTATTTTCCAGTACACAAGAGGGAAAGATTTTTAACAGTATTCTTTTTTTTTTTTTTCTGTAAGAATGGGAAAATTGTAGGTGCAAGAGCAGTGCCTGGAAAAAGTTCGAACCTTCTTAGTGCACCAGGTAAGAGTTTTCTACCTTGCAATATGACAATTAATTCATTTCTAAGGAGCAGTTCTATAAGAAAGCACATAGCAGCCTGCAGGAACTAGGAGGGACTGGGGAAGTAAATTCTGCAGATGGTTCTAGATGGTCCAGCAAACTCATGGATCTTATTCACCACTCCACCTATTCATTACTGGAAGTTCTGCTCTTCCTCTGTTATGTAGTAATTTCCCCCAAGTGAAACATTCTGCACTGGAGGGAGAAAGGAGGAGGAGAAAGACAGCACCCAGGAAGTTAAGGAACTTCATAAGGCTCAGGAAACTCAAAAGGCTGAGCATTCATAGCCCCTCCCAGGGCCAATTTCAGGGGAAGATATTCTGGTGAAAACTGCCTGCTATGCAGAGGTGTTCTAGGGGTACAGCTTTCTTGAGCTGCCACCCACCTTTGCTGTAGTTGGCTTTTATCCCACACTCCTGTCAATAGCTCCTCAAAACTCATTGGTTCACCAAGTTATACTCTAAGGGAATTGTTCCTTTGATCTGTTGTTGGCACTCTATCTGTCATGAATATGTTTGTTTCTGTCCTAATCATACTGCATAATGCAGCCACTACTCAGTAGCAAGTTTTTATTTCCAGAACAGCTCACAAAACCTTGGTAGAAAATGGCTTGGTGTAAACCTTCTCTAAAGTGTTTTTAACTGACACATATGCATTCAAAAACTGCACTGTTAATGGAGCCCAGGTGATAGTTTAACACGTGTTATTACTTCTGTCTCCTTGAACACTCGTTACCTCTTTATGGTAGAAGCATTCAGAAGCCTTCTTTGGGCTTTTTGAGAAGTACACATCACATGTAGAGCCCTTAGATGCACAGAATACAGAAGAAGTCCTTACTCCTTCCCAAATCTGTCTTAATGCCTGTGCTGGCTAATTTTAATGCAACTTGAAACAAGCTAGAGTCATCTGAGAGAAAGGGAAGTCAATTAAGAAATTGCCTCCATAAGATCAAGCTGTAGACAAGCATATAGAATGTTTTCTTAATGAGTTATTGATGAGGAAAGGCCCAGGCCATTGTGGGCAGTATCATTCCTGAGCTGGTGGTCCTGGGTGCTATAAAAAAACAGGCTGAGCAAGCCAGAGGGAGCAATCCAGTAAGCAGCATACCCGTATGCCCTGTGGGTCAGTTCCTGCCTCCAGACTTCTGCCTTGCTTGAGTTCTTGTCCTGACTTTTTCAATGATAAACATCTGTCTTGTACCTAGCTTTCTGTCTGGCTTATTTCATTTAACGTAATTAATTATGTCCATTCACATTGCTGCAGATAATAGGGCATGAGGCTTTTCATGACTAGATAGTATTCTTTATGTATAGGTAACACATTTCCTCTAGCCATTCGTATGTTCCTGGCTATGTAAGTTGAATAGACTATTCCTTGTTATCCAGAGAGAAACTTTTTTGTACTTTTTAAAAAGAAAACTTCCTTATTATCTGTGTGTGCATAGACCTGTGCATAATCACATGCATATGCACAAATGCCACAGTGTGTTTATGTACATGGTTTCTTTCCTTCCATTGTGTACATTCCAGGAATTGAACTCAGGTGACCAGGCCTTACAGAGTATGCTTAAGCCACTGAGCCCTCTTACCATCTCTCGAAGGAGAAGTTTAACTATGTTCCAGGAAGCCTCTTGCCTTTGGCATCTGCCTATGAGGTCACCAACCCCCTTGAAGTGTTGTACTGTAAAGAGATCAAGAGGCCCAAAGTACTCCAAATCAAGCAGAAAGTCGAGACCCTGGGGCCCACAGCCAAGCTGCCTATGAATAAAGCAAGCAATAGAACTTTGTAGTTTATTGGCAGGAAGCAAATCCTTCTTAGTATGATAAGTGTTGTTGTATTTAAATGTACTTTAACGATGTATGCACCAAAACCTCAGTGTAAAACCACATGGAAGAGAGAGTGGAGATGGGGGCAGGGCCAAGAATTAAGCTGTAACAGAAAAAGCTAGAAGAGATGGGGGACCCGGGCAGAACTGACACCCATATCTTAGCTGGACTTGGCAGGTAGCACTGTTTTATTTCTTAGTGGAGATGAATTAGAATTATTAAGAACTACCAATGACAGCTTTCACCCAGAGGTGTCCAAGTCTTAATAGGTGATAATTGATTTTCATAGCCAAGACGCTATGAAGATGTGGCTGAAGACCTTAGGATAGTCACCCATTGCTGGATTATCTCTGTGGGCTGGAGATGCAGACAAGAGTCCATAGGAAAGCCAAGCAGGACTGTCAATAGAGAATCACACAATGAGGAAAAGACCAAAGTGATGTGGCCACAGCCAGGGCAGTGGCAGGTCTCCCCTAGAGAAGGAACCATACTGGTGACACCTCAATTTGAGATTTCTAACCTTTGGAATGGTAACAGATAAATTTATATTGTTTTAAGCCACCACTTCTTTGGAACTTTGTTACAAGGCTACAGGAAGCTAGTACACCAAGCATGTGTGGTTTATCAGACACGATTCTGTTTGACTTAGTTACAACATACTGCTATCTTACATTATGTTATATGGTCCCTATACTCCATTTAAAAGATCTCATGTAGCCCAGGCTGGCCTTAATCATGCTATGTAGTTGACAATAATTGAACTTCTGATCCTCCTAAATACACCTTTTACATTCTGGGGTTATGGGCCTATACCACCATACCCATTTTCTGAAATGCTGAGGACAGAGCCCAGTCCCTCATGCTAGACAAGCACTCTACACACCCAGGCTGTCTCCAGCTAGCTCCGTTTTTTTTGTCTATCTATGTAACATTTTGTACTAATAAATTCTGTTAAGGGGTGGTATTGCAAGTGGGAATGCTACTCTCTGCAGACTATCACAATGAGCAGGTCCTTTTTACTAGAGGAGCCATCATATTGATACAAAGGTTTCTTTTCTGGCTCCTACTTGACCAGACCACTCCAGGCATTATAGGATACTAGACCTGGAGGAAACTGAGGTTGCTTATCAACAAAGGCCTAAAGGAACTAGTACAAGAGTGTGGTCAGTAAGAGTGTATTATCACTGTAACAAAATACCTGACAGAAACAGCTTAGGAAAGAAGGTTGTGCTTTGCTCATGGTTTCAGGGAGTTTAGTACATCATGCCAGGGAGGGTAGAACACAACAGCTCCCATCATAGGACAGGAAACAAAATGGAGCTCTGGAGTAAAGGAACCAGGGAAAAATACCCTGTAAGGCATATGCAACCCACCAGTTCCATCCAGGACTTCTTTCATAGTTTAATCTCCTCCCAATAGCTATGAGAATTTTGAATCCAACAGTGCATCACATCATTGGTTGGGTATGAGTCTTCAAGGTCTGATCATGGACGCATTCTCACAGACACACTCAGAGGTTTACATGGTTAATCTCGCAGATGAAACCAGTGATCAGACTTGACCATCCCAGGGAAGAAACAATTTGATAGAAGAAAAACTTAACTGCATCTTCACATTCACACACATGCATGCACTTGTGCATATACACATATACACACATGCACACATGCACATGCATGCACACCACAGAGTCCCAACTCTGTGATCTCCAGTCATATCTGAAAAATGAGATAATAATGCTTACCTAATGGGATGAATTTCAATGGTGGAGACAAAGTCTCTAACCTTGGCAGCTGTTATACTTATGACTTTTCCAATTCCCCATGAACTATTACCATCCCGAAGAGCACTTGTTCTCCCATGTTCCTTCACAGTGTCTTCTAGAACTTTCTCATGATACACCTTGCTTCCCTAGCCAGGAGAAGCAGTAAACCACAATATTTTCTGCCGGTGACCTCTATTCTGCCGCCCATGCCCTCTGTCTGGGATCTGGATTGTGTTTGCTTCTCTGTTGCTGTGACAAAACACTGACCAAAACTAACTTTGTGGGAAAGGGGCCTTATTTTGGCCTGCAGGTTATAGTCTGTCATCAGGGGACATCAAAGCAGGAACCCAAGGCAGGAGCTTGAAGCAGAACTACAGAGGAGTCTTGCTAAAGGAATTTCTTCCATGGTTTACTCAGATACTTTTCTTCTATAGTAGACCCACCTTCCTAGGGATGGTACCACCCACAGTGTTAGGCCCTCCTACATCAACTGTCAACTAAGAGGATTACTCAATAGATAGCCACTGGCCAATCTGATCTAGGCAATTCTTCAACTGGCTTTCCTTCTTCCCAAGTTACTCTTATTTGCAACAAGTTGACAAAAAACAAACCATCACATCCCACCCCTCCCAATTGCTGAATCAGATGTGCATTGGACACCAGCTTTATAATGTGTGGGGAGTTATTCAAGGTAAGATGGAGAGGAGGCACTAGAGTAAGTAACGCAATCCCCCTTCCTCAAGGGGAGTTTATTTCAATGTATCTAGTCAAGAACAGAGTTGACATTTATGGAGCAAAATCAAGGCAAATTAAGAGGTCACAACCAGTTCAAGGAGAGATGAATGGTTTCATGTGGCTTCCCAAGAACCATGATCAAAGTGTGTCCTGAAGACAGCAGGACCATGACAGATGGTCTAGAGATAAAGAATGTGCCACAGGTGGAGGGAGCAAAGACATCTGGAGCCTGCTCAGAAAAGGCGAGTGGTGCTGAGGTGGAGTATAGGGACTCAGAAGACATACTCATTCATCCACTCCACTCCACGGTCACATGCAATTTCTCTTCAGTACGATTCAAATTTTGTCTTCACTGTTCAAACTGGAAACCAAAAAGGGAAAGTTGCCCAGCATATCTCTGCCTGGGCACAGTCAAAACAATTTTGACCCTAACTCTTATGAAAGAATGATTGCCTTGCTATTTTCATAAACAGTAAAAGCAAGATAGTTCCCAGCATCAGGAGAAGAATCTAGAAACTTCTTGCCCCCTCCCTCTTCCGTGTTAAGAACCAAACCCAAGGCTTTGAGCTTGCCAGGCAAGTGCTCTACCACTGAGCTAAATTCCCAGCCCTGGAAGAATCTAGAAGTAATACCTCTGTGGCTGGATGAAGGCTTCCTTCACCCCATGGAGAAAGCTCTACAGATGCAGAGCACCAGCTTGCTAGAACTCTCATAAAGAAAGCCATGGAAGCATGGGCTTGCTTTAGGAACTCTTGAACCATGATAGTCTGGATCATACAGACACAATCATACACCAAGGAAGTCTCCGTGAGGTAGGGAGTCAGTGCTAGTGACCAGAGATCGGTCAAGGGCCTGTTAGGACAAATGGCAGCAAATAACAGCCCTAAGGTCAGCATGAGGCCCTCAGACCAACAGAGCATGAGAGAATTACAGAATAAGTCCCTCAAAATGTATCCATGAACCAGAAAAAAAGGAGCAGGGCTGGGGACATAGTCTATAAAGTGCTTACTGCACAAGAATAAGGACCCAGGTTCAGATCTTCAGCACTCATAAAAAACTGGGCATGTCATGTCTGCAATCTCAGTGCTGTGGAGGTAAAGGCCAGAAGACACAGGGGTTTGCTGGCTCTCTAGTCTACCCAATTTGTTGAGTTCCAAATACCCTGTATGAAACAATAAGGTAAAAAGGTATTGAGAAAGACACTTGATGTTAATCTCTGGTCTTCACATATGTACATGCATACACACACGTGCGCACACACACACACGTATACACACGTATACACACAAGAACACATACACATGCAAAAATGATTTAAAATTAAAGAGTTAGAAATCGCAGGGTTCATCCAATAGAAGATACAATCATTGCATACTCCAGGACGCCAGGTTGCCTTCACTCTTCCATCCTACAGAAAGACAGTCTCTACCAGACAGTACAGGCCACTCTTCCAGCTGATGGTGACCTCTTTCTGATCATAGACATTATGCTTAGAGACTGACTGGCTCTCCTTCTGCCTCTGCATGCTATTTAAAAGGAGAGCTGAGCTCTTAAGACTGATCAAGTCACCAAGAGATGTGCGTGCTTAGGGAGATGACGGTGCATTTATGACTTTTATATAGACAGCCAAAAGGCCATGGACATTTTGACTGTTTGGTAGTTTAGTGTACCCTCATTAATGCACGTACCAAAATGCTGTCATTATCCTCACACTCCTAGGGAAACCCTGGTTGTCACCATCATGTTTGCATACAGATGATAACAGCCACCTGATTCTGGAATGTCCACCAGAGGACATTTCCTACCACAAAATCTGTGTAGACTCTACAGTATACATCCACTGCCCTAAGTAACTATAGTGTATGAATACACTGTAGAAGGTCTTATATTCTCAAGAGAAACCCTTGACCGTGCATCTCACTTACTAAAAGTCCCTCTCCTACACAGCTTCTTGTCACATATCATTTTTCAATCAGGTCCTTTAATATGACAGTACTGTAATCTAGAAAAAAATGTAAGGGAGATTTGGTCTCCTGAAGTTAAAAATGTGACACAGGACCCTGTGTCTGGCTACATTCTTGGGAGTATCAAATTCAATTCACTGAGATCAATGGGCATCCTTCCTTTCCAGACTCTTCAGCTCCAATCTGTCTTCGCAACAGTGCAACTTAATGTGATCAAAGAGTGGAGGGAGCAAGGCTGGGGGCTGGGGTGTGGTTTTGAGGGAGCTTTTTTTACATGTGCAAGGGTCTGGGTCTCCCAGCACCAGAAACACAGCAGTAAATGTTGGCTTCTTGAATCCTTAGGGCACGGGTTGCACAGGGGTAGCTGAGACTAGGATCTGCTGATCTGTCTACCTCAGTGGACATCAGAGGAGGTGGTACAACAACACCCCAGGTGGCTGACCTCAGGAGGTTGTGTCTCCCACTCTGTCAGGAAGATAGGCAGGCAGCTGCTCAGGGCATATTTGTGTTATGTAAATACCATATACATACCCTGCACTCTGAGAGCAGTCTGGCCATCTGCCACACATACAGCGTGGGCCTGAGTTGTTCAGTCAGCGTCACAGATGGAGACGGGGCCGGCACCATGTGCTCTGCCCCCTTCAAACACTCAGGCATGCAGAGATCTCAGAATCTGAGCTTTTCCTGTCTTCTGGTATCTTATCATGACAACAACAGCAACAGCAACAACAACAACAACAACATCACCTTTTAAACTTATGCTGTCTAATCCAGATGTCTCCTTCTTTATCTTGCTCAAAGCTTTTCCACGAACTCAGCCAATAAGTCTCCATCTCAGATTGTCAATGAAAGAGTTCCTTCTCCAGACTATGGACACAAAGGCAGACAGCCCCATGTATGTGCCTGGATGTTTACAGTTTCTCCTTCCTCCAGACTTAAAGTTTCATTGCCTTAGAGCCCCTATTCCTTGGAATCTCACCAGGGCTGCCTTGTTTCTATAGAGTCACAGCCATTATAGCTAAAATAAAGAATTTGAATGCTGTTTCTCTTCACAGAGACCCCTGAAGGCAAAATGTCACCTGACTCCTATCTCAGATCCACAGAGATGTTTCTGTACAGGAAGCCATGTGTGATTCCTGTAGGAATACCTCCACCCAAAGGAGCTTTCTCTACTCTACCTGGCCCTCATATCCTGCTGGAGATTATAAACTTAAAGTTTAAATACATTTGTTATTTTAGTTTTTATTCATTTTGTAAGGTGGAAATGAGAAGACAACTCAGAGTTGGTTCTTTCCTTCACCATGTGGGACACAGGGATTGAACTCAACTGACCAGGTTTGGCTGCAACCACCTTTACCCACAGAGCCATCTAGCCTGCCCAAGTCTGTGTATGTTTCTATGCACCTGGTAGGTCTCTCTCACCATCAATGCAGTTCCCTTCTCCAGCCAAGGAGAACCCAGAGAGGTGGACTGGACAGAGAACAGGGAGACAGGCCAATACCATGAGAGATGATCTGGGCTGAGGACTCAAGTTGTAATGCTCCAACCAAGGTGAACAACCAGGAAATCTGATGATTGAAAGGTGACAATGATTCAGAAGCCCTCTAAGGGAAAGCAGGTTCCTAGGATCTGTTTGGAGGTCTCCCATGGAAGACTGACCTCTTGGCATCTCTTCAGAGGTTCTCTGAGCAAAGGCTGGCCTCTTGACATCTCTTCAGAGGTGTTCTGAGCAAAGCCTGGCCCCCTGGCATCTCTTCATGCTACTTTTTACCATTTCCAAGCCAAAATGTGCCTACCTCTGAGTCGTCTTCTTGGTATCTACTTTAACAATTAATGTGACCAAGTATCCCAGAAAATACTGGTATCAAAGTGTCAAGGTTCAGTTGCTTGGAACAGGTTGGATACTTTCCTTGGTATCTTAGCATTCTAAGTTTGTCCAAAGACAGAAGTACAGGTCTGTGAGCTAGCCAAGAGAAAGACTACTTATGAGACCAGATGAGTATCAACCACTCTTTATTTTTCCTTCCTTCCTTCCTTCCTTCCCCTCCTCCTCCTCCTCCTCCTCCTCCTCCTCCTCTCTCCTCCTCCTCCTTTCTCCTCTCTCCTCTCTCCTCTCTCCTCTCTCCTCTCTCCTCTCTTCTCTCTCTCTCTCTCTCTCTCTCTCTCTCTCTCTCTCTCTCTCTCTCTCTCTCTTTCTCCCTTTATTGGGTATGTGTTTGTGTTAGTGATACAGGTACACATGTGTATGGGGGAGTGCTAGTGCATGTGTGTATGCACAAGTGTGGAAGCCAGAGGACTACCTTAAGTATCACTTCTCAGGATATTAGCCTGTGATGATTACACTGGGATGTCTGTCCAGTAAGGCCTAGGTATCCCTACCTCACCAACACTAAGATTTCAAGTGTACACCATCACACTTGGCCTTTTCACATAAGTTCTGCTCCTTAAGTTTGCAAGGCAAGCACTTCATCAACTGAGCTGTTTCCACGGCCACTACTCCTACTCAATCTTGAACAATGAAACTGGTGTCTCCAAACTGCTTTGTCTTCAGATCATATCAGTTTCCTTAAGATGCTCATCTGAGAAAGCAGACAGCAAGAACAAGGCCACACCCCTTGACCTTCCCAGCTACCACATGCCCTTCCCAGCCACCAGTATGTGGGTATGCCACATGTCCAAGACTAAATCCTTCCTGCTGAGCCAGCTTACCCCAACCAGACAGGAAAATGTTTATAAACAGAGCACAGACCTTCTGTTGTGCACTGCCCAGCCAGGCCAATGTATCAGAACTGCTAAGAACCGTAATCACACTGTATAGATAACTGCTCTGAGAATTTATTCAGGGGCTTCTCCGGACGTGGGTGACTGAGATGACTTTAACTTAAACACTTTTCTACACACAAGTTTCATTAGTTTTGCTCTTTGAAAGTCGTGAAACTAAGGGCCAGCCTCCCTGAGAAACTGGCGCTGGCCAATAAGCTCTGTTTCCACACAGAAGGGAAGACAGACAACCCTTAAAGTCACTATGGAACCAAAGCTGACCTTGAACTCACAATCCTTCTGCCTCTATCTCCCATGTACTGGAATTACAGGCATATGCCATCATGTGAAGTTTTTCCAGGTGCATCTTGAATCCAAATAGCTGGCACATCTTCAACCATCAGCCTTGCTATAGTGCTGCCTGGAACACACACACACACACACACACACACACACAGAGAGAGAGAGAGAGAGAGAGAGAGAGAGAGAGAGAGAGAGAGAGAGAGACAGAGACAGAGACAGAGACAGAGAGAGACAGAGAGAGACAAAGACAGAGAGAGAAACAATGGAGGCCAACATGCACCCAACTTCCCAAATATACCAACAAAAGGCTTTTATGTCTACTTAAAGAAATGAAGGATGTACATCCTGTTCCCACCATGGTTGGGTCTTTCTGGTTTTGTCTTCTTTATTTTTGAGAAGATGAAGTAAAAGCTCAGTCATTTAAGAACTTGCTGTTCAGACACAAGTATCTGAACTTAATCTTCTGAACCCAGTTAAAAACTCTCAGTTGTGGCAGTTGCTTGTTCTAGAGAGGCAGAGGCAGACTTAGCTCTCCATGGCCAGGGAGCCTAGCCTATCAGCAAGCCCAGACCAATGAGAGACCCTGGAGAGTAAGACTGACAACACCTGATGAACAACACATAAGGATAGCCTCTGGTCTCCACACACAAATGCACACATACACATACATACATACATACATACATACATACATACATACATACATACACACACACACACACACATACATACACATGCATATTTTTCTTTATCCTTTTGTGAACGTGGTCTATGTACTTAGGATGTACAGTACTTATTGTAAAAACTAATACATCTATCTTGTTAAACTTCTAGTCCTCTATGGTAAGTCCATCCAAAATCCTCTCTTCTGGCCATTTTGAGAGAGACCCAATGCTGTGTTTTGAACATCTTCTTTGACACCCCCAGAGGTCATTCTAGCTAATGTCTATTGAGCTGATTCTGTGATTCACTGAGAATTGGCAGAGTGGGAATTACGGGCCCGAGAAGGAAATAGATTTTCCACCCCTTTATTTTGCTGAAACTGTTTCCTCTCACAGTGTGAGTGGAATTTTAAGATGACATCTGAAACCCAGCTGGAAAATGGTGTAAATTCAGTAGCTTGAAGTTCTTCCTTCAGAATACCATGCCAATGGCTGAGGGAAGGTGCAGAGGCTGGGCAGGGAACAGGCTTGGGGACCTCAGTAGAACTGTGAGTCAGCCCTAGGTGTCTGTGGAATCAGAGCCTCCAGCTTGTCAATGGGATGTCTGGGGCAGTGTAGGTGGGTTTTTTGTTTGTTTGTTTCTGATGCTTTCAGAGTGTTTTGTTTAAAGTGGGGGGGGGGGGGCAGAGGACAACCCAGAAAGTCAAGGTCAACAATAAAGAGGATTTTGAATTTACAGAGTTAGCATTCCTCCCACCCTAAGGGGAGTCCCCTATACCTAAAATCACCTGTAGGGTTACCTGTAGGTTGGGGATGCTCCTGAGAGAAGTCGTATAAAAACAATAGCTCAGGGCTCCTACTGTTCTAGGAAACTTTGACCAAATACTTTAGTTTCATAGATTAGAGCACCAGGTACCCTGTTCTGAAGTGGGTGGTGATGTGAGCCAGGAGGGAGGAGCTGGTTGCCCTTTTAACCCCAGAACCCCACCCCGTTCGACCCTGACTCCATTAATGGGTCTTTCCTCCTCAAATGAACTTCTCTAAAGACTCCCTCGATAACACACCCAGAGGTGTGTTTCCATGGAGATTCTAACAGTCAAGATGATCCAGCACAAAACTAATAACAAATGCACAAGTGACCACGGACTCGAGGGAAGCTGGAGCCAGAACAAACTCCAGAGTATTGAGTTGGAGTGGGGAGTTGGAGGGGGAGAGTCTTTCTGTGACCATTTGAGGCCTTCAAAACAGAGCCATGCTTGAACAATACAGAAATGAGTACAGTAGCAAATGCATGTGTGCTTGTAGCTAATGCTTCTCTTTCTGCATCCACACATATTCTATCGCTGACTACTGAGGAGGCAACACGCCAACAGAGACACCTGGCACCATGTACCATACTAAATAAGAAGAGGGAAATGAGGATAAGCACAAACATTTTCAAGCCCCTCCTGCCCAAGCCCCTCCCACCTGCTGTGCCATCCCTGCCTTGATGGAATGTCGCCTGCCTCCCTTCAGTCAGGTATTCTGTTGCTGCAATAAGACAAGGAGCTAATGTATCAAGGGGAGCCAGCAAATGTCCCATGAAACATTCTTTAGAGACAGATGCCAGCGAGCACCAGCCTGCTCCACGGCTCAGTTTCCACACTTCCCTGCTGGGGCCCTCTCAACAAACAACAGAGGCCACAGATGTATGTGGGCTGTATGTGTGTGTTTGCAAAAACCCCTAGAAGATTCTGTAAAGCTTAGAATCACTCTCTAGAAAGCCACACCGTGTATTAATTTACAACATCCTTGTAGGATTTCCCTTCCTTACAGATTCTTTGTAAGGAAAATTTGAAACAATCTCAAAATTACAGGAAAGTTCCGAAGTTATAGTGCTTATCTTTGTGAGAATTCTTTGAGACCAAGTCAGTCGTAAAACCACATTTTCCATAATTTCTGATGTATTAGCTTGTTTTCTAAGAAGAAGACCCATGGTTAGCATTTTAATTTGTGTTTCCCGTATCTCCTACCTTGACAATATGCTCACCAAAACTATGATTTAAAAATGATATGTTTCTAATTGTGTGTGGTGGTATATGGAGTCACAGGCTTAGGGGGCCAAGGCAGAGGGATTGGGAATTTGAGGCTAGCCTAGGCTACAAAATAAGAACCTAGGAGGCCAAAGCAGAAGGCTTGGGGATTTAAGGCTAGCTTGGGCTATAAAATAAGAACCTGTGTCCAAAAGAAAGAAAGGGAAGGAAGGAAAGGAGGGGGGAGGGAAGGGAGGGAGGAAGGAAGGAAGGAAGGGAGGGAGGGAGGGAGGGAGGGAGGAAGGAAGGAAGGAAGGAAGGAAGGAAGGAAGGAAGGAAGGAAGGAAGGAAGAAAGGAAGGAAGGAAGAGCAGATATGAAAAAGGAAAGAAAATAAACAGCTTCACTTCTCCAATCCTGTCTCCGACCTCATCTCCGTCCCAGACTGGCCTGAGACAAGGTTGTAACAAACACAACTGCATTCACATGTAGTTGTTATGCTACCTTAGCTTCTCAGCCTGGATGTTTTCCTCCATTACTGCTTGACCTTTAGGGCCCTAATCCTCTGGGCTATGGTGAACCAGTTAAGCATAGGATGTCTCTCAGCATGGTTTGATCAAATCCCCATGGTTAGATTTTGATCATGTTTTTGGCAGGACACGACAGAGTTTGCTCTGGATTGTAGAACATCTTACCAAGAGCTATGCACTCCCGTGGTCCTATTAATGGTGAGGCTCACCACTGGCTTGATTGCAGTATCTGCCAGTGTCTGACATTTCTCCAATTCTTTTACCCTTAGTAGTCAATTAACATTTTGAGCAGAATAATTAGAAGTTGTATAAATATCTTCTCACTCTATAAACATCTGTGTTAGTTACTTTTCCTGCTGTGACAAGATACCTGGCAAAAGTAGTTTAAGGAAGGAAGAAGGAAGGAAGGAAGGAAGGAAGGAAGGAAGGAAGGAAGGAAGGAAGGAAGGAAGGAAGGGACAGAGGGAGGAAGGGAGGGAGGAAGGAGGAAGGAAAAAAGGAAGGAAGGGATAATGAAGGAAGGGATAAGGAAGGAGGGAGGAAAGAGGGAAGGGATAAGGAAGGAAGGAGGAAGGAAGGGAGGGAAAGAAGGAGGGGAGAAGGGAGGGAGGGAGGAAGGAGGAAGGAAAGAAGGAAGGAGGGATAAGGAAGGAAGGAGGAAAGAAGAAAGGAAGGAAGGAAGGGAAAAGGAAGGAAGGAGGAAGGAAGGAAGGAAGGGATAAGGAAGGAAGGAAGGAAGGAAGGAAGGGATAAGGAAGGAAGGACAGATGGATAGAAGAAAGGAAGGGAGGAAGGGAATAAAGAAGGAAGAGAGGAAGGGAGGGAGAGAGGAAGGGAGGAAAGGGACAAAAGAGAGGGAGGGAAAAAGAGGGAAGGATGAAGGAAGGAAGGGATGGAGGAAAGGAGGAAGGAAGAAAGAAAGGAATGGAAGAAGAAAGAAATGGAAGAAGGAAGGAAGACAGACTTCATTTGACTCACAGTTTGAGGGTGTGATGCACTGGGACTGGTAAGTCTTGGCAGCAGGAGTGTGAATAGCTAGTCACCATGCATTCACAGTCAGGAAGCAGAAAGAGGGATGCTTTCTCCTCTGTATCCTATCCAGGATCCTAGCCCATGGGATGGTGCTGCCCACACTTAACATGGGTCCTCTCACATCAATTAATCCAGTCTAGATAATCCTTCATAGGCGTGTCCAGAGGATTGTCTCATCAGTGACTCTAGATCCTGTAAAGCTGACAATCAGTCTTAGCTATCATGCCTGGTCAGCACATTAGGATGATTCTAATTTTAAACATTCACATCTGCAGATACAGTAAGCACCAGCAATTGTCATTACCTTACATCAAAGGCTGAGATCTGCGCTATAAGTTACTATATGTGATCTTCAGAGTGGCCCAATACTTTGTTACAACCACAGGAGTTAAAAATACTCCCTGAGGGACAGCAACCTGCCCACCTGCAGGTGGAGGTGCTTGAGCATGCTCACTCAGCTGGAATGTACTTTTTCTCCCTCACTCCAGGTGTAGGTAAGCCTCCAGAGGGTCCTCAAACTCACAATCTCCCAGCTTCTTCCTTCTGAGGTTACTTACATGGACTACAATGTCTGGTACAAATGTAAAATGTTCAGATTTATTTTTTAAAATGAATATAGGAGCTAGGTCATTAAAGTGTTTGCCTTACAAACACTAGGACCTAAGGCAGAACCCACATAAAACAACAACAAACAAACAAACAAACAATGTGTACAATGGTGAGCACATGTAATCTAAGCACTGGGGAGACAAAGAGAGGTGGATCCCTGGGGTTCATTGGTCACTCAGTTTGGGATGTTTGCAGAGCTCTAGGTTCATTAAGAGACTCGGTCTGAACAATGAGGTGGATGGGGCCTAAGGAATAACATCCAAAGTTGTCCTCTGACCTCTACATGCACACACACACACACACACACACACACACACACACACGCACATCATATACACATACATATGCATACACAAAATAGACTTGTTTTCAACAGTTAGATTGCTGAATAGTACAGTCTGCCATCTTGACAGGAAGTCACTCAGGAAAGTCTGCCAACCCCCTTGGCAAGAAAGGCCTCATGGAAGAGTCTGGATGGATAGTCAGCATCTTGAGGATCAGAAGGAGTTACTCCATCCTGCACAGAGCACTTTTGAATGCAACAGTCGCTGCAGTGTTTGGACAGGACAACACTGTCTCACTCTGGGAAGGAAACGGGTGAAGTCCTGCCCTGCACATGGACCTCTGTGTTATCTGCCAAGACTTGCATAGTGGAAAGAGCAGACAATGACAACCATTCCAGCATAATATGACCCCAGTCCTCCTGCTCCACAAACGGTGAGCACGGAGCAGACATGCAACACCTCTCCATACCTGCCTAGGTAACATTGCCTTCCACTTCCTCCCTAACTATAGCCACTGACTCCCGTTCCTAGCCAATATTATTAAACAAAATCTGAAGACCTCACCTTTCCTGAGTGAGTACACTGAACATCTGGACACAAGATATGTGTGGCCCCTGAGCAGTTAAAACTCTGTTAACATGCTTGCAGTGCTGGGAGGTGACCTGCACTTACTTACGCTAGTTGTTAGCTAGCAGATTCCAAGTCGCAATCCCTGTGGCTACTTTGATGACTGATCTTCATTTTCAGCTTACTGGGTTTTAGAATCACCATGGAAACAGACTTCTAGGTGTGTTTATAGATGGGGGAGTTCTCAGCAAGGAAGACTCCCTTTGAATATGGGCAACAGCACTGTGTGGCTAGAGTCTTAGAATGAATAAAAAGGACTCTAGTGACTAGAACCCAGCATCTTTCTGATCCTGACTGCTGATGCAATGTGTCCAGCTGCCTGATGCTCTGTCCACATGACTTCTGGTCATGACAGAAACCCTCAAACTGAGAACCAGAATGAAGCCCCACTTCCTTAAGTTGCTTTTGTTTGATATTTTGTCACATCAATGAACAGTAGCTAATGCTGTTTACAGAAGTAGGTAACCTGGGTTCAGCTGCATCTCAGTCTCTGTGTTCTTACTTAATAAATAAGTAGTTACTCGTCACACAATCAACAGTGCTCTGATCAACTCAGGTACTGTAGGGACCTCCTAAGGGACTGTGGCACAGGGACTTTGAAGACAGTGTAAGATTGGCAGAGAAGTGGGTAGTTACATCATTCAAAGTGGAACTGCTTCCATTTGTTACCCCAAAAGCTGAATAATCCAAGTCATGTGTCAAATCTTCAAATATTTAGCAAAACCCACCATGTGTCAGAGACTTCTCTAGCTTTTGAATCTGCAGAGATGAACATGACAAGCAAGAAAAGTAGACATTTCTTTCTTCAAAAGAAGGCCAGTTAGGACGGGAGTGAGAAAAGTGTCAAGTGAGGATAGATCGCCATCCACACAGAACATGCTGCTTGCTCATAGACAGTGATCACAGTCAAAGCTCACAGCCAAGTTGGGGGCTCACTTCTGTCTCTCTTAGCTTAGCTCAATCTAGCTTTTCAGCATCTTAGGCTGAATGGCTACCACTACCACATCCCCTGGTATCAACAGAGGAGACTTGGATAATTCTCCTATCAATTATATAGAGGTCAGAGTCCTGACCATCATATCTCCAAGAGCGTGAAGACACCAGGCAAGGTTGGGTACAGATCTATGGTTGGTCCAGGCCTGACTGAATACTGTGCAGCCTCCTTCCACTAGACTAGAATGAACACTAGAATAGTCTCAGTGTAAAGCTGTGAAGACCCAGAATGCAAAGCGAAGACAGACTGAGTAAGACAGATTGGATAAAGCCAACCCACCCCAAGCTAATCCCAGAGCCAATTAGCTGGCCAGCCTGCCTGAGTAGGACGAGGCAGCTCTCAATGAATTCCACTATTTTTATAACAAGGCAAACTCCAAGAGTTGTCTGGGATTTATTTCAGGCCCTCTTTAGGATGGGAAAGTAAAGCCTCCCTGTTTGTACAAGCCACTACGTGTTTACAGAGAGATTCTGAGCAGACTGCCAACTGCAGAACATGGGCTGGCCTAGTTTTGAAGAGAATCTTAATTAGTAACACCAGCAAAAAATCATCCCATTTGGACCAAGATTCCGTGTCCCAGAAGTTGTCATCTCGACTATCCTAAGGCTTATGGATAACTCTTTATTTCTGGAACTATCTTGTGAAGACGGAGTGAAAGAATCCCAAATGATATATTTATCTCATTACATCAAAGGGGAAAATTCCAGCAACTCCCAGCTCACACGTAGAAGCACGAGCACTCTGTAGCAATGTCCACTCTGAGGCTTGGGCTTCCTTTGCTAGTCCTTCTGTCTCAGGAAAGACAAGTTCTCTTGCTGCAACCCTAATTTGTGTTCTGGATGTCTAGGTGGGCCCCCAGGCCATGCTGACATTGTTACTTTGTAGACCAAAGTTAGTGCATTGAGGGTTTAGGTAATGATTGCACATCTGAAAAGTCCTTACTCAGAAGTGACACCCATGGCTTAGGGAACTGGCTCTGTAAAGTGCAGGATCCCTGGACCCAAAGTCACCCGAGCTCATTGGTGAGCTTTGGGTCAATGATAAAATGCATCTCAAAAACCAAAGCAAGTGGTGCTGTAGGAATGTCAGTTAAGGTTGACCTCTGACTTCCAGATGCATTAGCACACACATGCATGTGACAAAAGAAGCTCAGGAAGGAAAAGAGGATGTGGAGGTGAGAAGGACTCTTATACAGGATTAGGGGGCAGCGGTGAAATGGAGTACATGGAGGAGGAGAGGCACTCACTTTGGCCTAGAGTACCTGGCCATTTTGTGATCTTTTCCAGGCCTCAGGAGAGATGCTCTGGGAAGACATCACCTAATACCCAGCATCTCCTTCTCCAGAGTCTCCCCATGGCCAGCCAACACTTTCCTGCCTTCCCCTGCAGGGACAGAGAGTTTGTGAGTGGTTTGGATTTGCATTTTGAGCCTCAGCTTGGACCATTCTTCACTAGCTGATCTTCTTTAAGGAAGGACCTTGTTGAGGACTGGGTTGGTCCAAGGCTTCCCCTGAGTCCCTAATGAATGGAGAAAGAACCAGGGTGGTACAGAGTCAGTAATGGTCTGGGGCCAGGGCTTTGGGGGAGCTGCAACTTCAGATCCTGAAAGCCCAACTCTTCCTACCCTAAGAGACTATGATTATCAGTCCCGAGATATCCTGTGTTCCCTTTGTGTAACATTGTCTGATTAGCTTCCCTCTGACTTCATTCCATTGTATGACAGCTTTCTGCTGACACTGTCCAATTTCTCCCCTGGAACATATAAGATGCTGTACTTAATCAGCTTGCTTAGCATAAGACAGCTTGGGCAAGACCTCCCAGTTCCAGCCTTTCTATCCTCTTTCTTATCTTATCTTTTGGCCATCTCACTTAGGACCCTTGTCATTGAAGAATGACCTGCTGCTCCAGACCCAGGAACAAGTCAGGACCCCCCCCCCCTTTGCCACCTCCAGAAGGGCCTATTATAGAGTCCTTAACCACTGCTTGAGACTGCTAGTAACTGGCTCTGGGACCTCCACTCAGTTTCTGTTCTGCCAATGAACTGCCCTGTGCTGCTCAGGCAGCTCAGACAGTGACATGTCTAACTTTACAGAAGAATAACTGCTGCCCCCTTGCTTCACCCTCCCCACACCTATCTATCTTAATCCGTGATAGGTGTTTTGAAAATAAGTATGTTTTCTTAGCAGAAGCAAGGGTTAAGATGGAAGAAGTGAAAAATAAACTATTAGTTAGGCGCAGTTGTCTGTCAATATCTGTGAGCCCCACTCCTGGGAAGTGGAGGCAGGAGGATTAGGAGTTCAAGGTTATTTTTGGCTACACAGTGAAGCCATCCTAGGCTTCATTGAAACCATGTATCCGAACAGCCAAGGGGGTTGGGGAGGTGTCATGGTTTATAAAATACCTGCCATCCAAGCATGAGAAACAGTTTGGTCCTCAGAGGCCGTGCATGTTTGTAACCCTAGCACTGAGGTGGACATGGAGGGAATACTGGTGCATGCTGCTCAGTCAGTCAACCTGAGTCAGTGAACTTCAGCTTCAGTGAGAGAGCCTGTCTTAAAATATAAGGTGCAGAATAAAAGAATGAAGAAAACACTTGTTATTAACCTCTGGCCTCCACATGCCCTCAGGTCTGCACACACATGTAGCACTCAGACACATAAGCACATAGACACACAGATAAAAATGAATGAACAAGAAAATAAATCACAACTATTAACTACAAAGAAGACAAGACAAAAATGAATAAGATAGCATTCCCTCATATGTTTGATGAATGAATGACAGAATCATGTCCAGGGTTCACCTTCTATAGGAGACTGTGAAAAACTGCTTTCCCACATTTTCTGAATGATAATATGGCTGCTGAGGTGGGCATGGCATGCAGCTGGAGTCAGGTGTCTCAGAAGCAAAGATCAATATTATCCAGTGGCCCCACAGCTGTGTCTTCCCTCAGCTTCCATGGATCCGTAGTGTGTGGAGCAGACATGACTGTATAGATGCTCATGTAATGTAACATTTTGGCAATGTGTTGTTTTGAGCAAATTTGTTTACTCACAGAACTCTCCAGAAGCCTCCTCAACGAACTAGGCATATGCCTGGCTAGTCTGAGGAGTAAGGCATGGGGGACTCAGGTGTCCTTTTCATATAGATTGTTAGACTGAGAGGGAGAAAGAGAGAGAAAGAGACAGAGACAGAGACAGAGATGGATATTTGTGTGTGAAAGTCCTTGGCTATCTTTCCTAGGTCAAAAAATATCCACAAATGCCTCCCTGTGACCATCACCAACAGACTGTCTTTTCTCTCACCCAGTCTTATGCTTGGTGTATCATTCTTGTGGAACCCAAAGACTCAGAGCACGTAGTTTATTCTGGGCCATGCTATAGCAACAGGGAATCTATGACACTGGGTCGCTCCCATCTCTTACACCAGTTGTCTTTGCCTCCCACTGACCCTGAGTGAAACGCCTCAAAGACGGGCTATTTGTCTTCCCTAAACCATGAATGCCAGAGAGAGTGGAGGAGTCTCTGACATTTTAGTCAACAATAGACCACATATATATATGGTGGTGGACCTTCAGGATGATGTTGGGACTGTCAAAGTCCCATAGTCTAGCGACATCACAGCTGTCACTCACTGCTCAACAGGGTGCTCAAATGTGTGTGGTCACGCTTTGAAACAACCTCACTGCACTGCAGGCTGTAAAAAGGCATTGTGCACAGGGGTGGGGAGACAGACAGCCCAGTCAGTAAATTGCTTGCCTTGCAGTCTTAAAGACATGAGTTCAATCCCCAAAACCCACACTTAAAAAACCAGGTGTGGTGGTACCCTCTTGTATTCCCAACCTTGGGAAGGTATGGACAGAAGGATTCCTGAGGCTCACTGGAAAGCTAGCCTAGTCTAGTGGCATGCTCCAGGTCAGTGAGAGACCCCATCTCAAAGAACAAGATGAAGCCAATGAGATGATTATTCACGTGGTAAGACGTGTGCGCTCTGTGAGCCTGACCACATGAATCAAACACCAGAACTCACATAAAGATGGGGGGCGTGACCTGACTCTACTCAGCTGTCCTTTGACCTTCACATGTACTATGGAACTGAAATTCCCACATCCACACACTGTACATACATACATACATACACAGAGAGAGAGAGAGAGAGAGAGACTATATGTATATGTATGTATATATATATACATATATATAAAATTTTTTAAATTTAAAACAAATAAACAAGATGTATAGCACCTGAGAAATGACATTACAGAGTGATCTCTAACCTCCACACTTACGTACATGAACACACGCACACACGCTCACATACACGCTCACACACACACACAGAGAACAGCGATAATGCTGCATATAGTGCCCAACAATCAATAATGACAATAGCTGATTGCTGGCTTGAGTGGGTCCTGTACTAGACTTTTAATCATTATTCCAGAATGACTTCCTTCTCATGAAAGTTTCCTGGAAAGCATTGTGCTGTTTTACACCAGCCACAGACTCACCCATCTTTAATTTACTGTCCTTCTTCATTGTATTGTTTTCTCTGGTGTGTGATTTGCTCTTCTTGTAAGGTTTTTGTTTTGTTTTGCTTTTTGTTCAGAGCCTGGGGCAATAGGTCATTACATAATGGCTTATGTGCCACCAGGCCAACACATCTACTTATACACACTCCCTAACTCGTACCCCACTACACCCACACTCTCTCTCTCTCTCTCTCTCTCTCTCTCTCTCTCTCTCTCTCTCTCTCTCTCTCACTCACACACACACACACATGCACACGTACACACACATGCACACATGAGACTGAGATATTAGGGTTATCAGACAATTGTCAATATAATGCTAGGATTCTTGTAATGCTAAGATTTAGAGGAAATATCTAAAATATATCACAGATTAATTGTAAAATGGAAACTAAGAGTTAAAAACATTGACTGAAATATCTACAATACCTTTTATTTGCTGCCCCGGAAAAGAATGTAGGGAAAGAAAGAAACATTGAAGTTATAGTCCCAATGTTCTCTACAATTACAGGTGTGAGGAGGATGGTAAGTCCAGGAAGAACGAATGAAAGGCCACTCGCCTTCCCTTCACACTCAAGCTGTACGAAAGAAAAAGAAAGAAAGAAAGAAAGAAAGAAAGAAAGAAAGAAAGAAAGAAAGAAAGAAAGAAAGAAAGAAAGAAATCAAGAGAAAAGCTTGAGAACAATAAGAAAGGACAACAGGTCCCGTTAGAACCAGCAGCTGAATTCTCAAAAGTGTCCCAAAGCTGCAAACCAGTGGAAAACATCCTTCAGAAATGGAAGAAAATGGCCACTGAAATGGTCATTTATAGGCAGTATGCCCATGTTCCAAAATTATAGGGTAAAGCAAAAGGGAAGAACCTGTCCCAGCACAGCATTGTCAAGGAAACCCGCAGCCTCAGTATGTGGCTTGCCTCAGCGAATGACCAGGCTTTGGAAACACATTCATTTCTGATCTGTCATTGACTTGAACTTCCATTTTGTTGGGTTAAACGGCAGGAGTGGTGAGTTTCCCTAGTTCTGATCCAGGCTCGTGCCTCTTGGAGAGGTGGGATGAGAGCTGTTTGACCGTGCTCATCAGGGCAGGTGTCAGGCTGTGTGAAGCATGGGAACACTGCTCAGGGGTGGGATAGTGCAGCTGGGGTCGTGGGGATCGCATCCCAGGTGCAACTGGATGCCACAGAAGAGCTGAGAACAAAGTGAGGGCCCATGGCTTGGATCTAGCCCAGGCCAAGATGGGAAGAAGGTGGGGAGGAGCACAGCTGGATCCTGCCAGGGTCTGGGGTTCAAGGCTTGTTGCTGGCTAGCTGGTTGGCTTGGTTTGGTGGTTTGGTGGCGGCAGTGGCTTGGAGCACTGAGAGGCCTTCTGCGGGAGACTAGATGTGGCTCTTTAGACGAAGGCCTGTTCCATTGTTCCCCATGGTGGATCCGATGAAGAGAGACAGTCAGTCCATGGTTTCAGAGAGACAGTCAGTCCATTGTTTCAGGGCATTTATTATCATGGCAGAGAGTGGCATGAGTGAATCAGTACCCTAGCAACTTCAGAGAGGGGCGAGGTTGAAATACCTTTGCAGGGAGGGGGAGTGGCTAAGACTCTAGGTGCCTCATTAACATGGGGATGTCTTGATGCTATGTTGCCACCCCTCTACCTGTGGAGGGATTTGAAGCTACATGACTCGTAGTCACAGACCTATGGAGAGCTGCAGTCTTGTGTCAGGAGCCTGGGACCTAGGAGCATGGCAAATGCCTACCATCCCTTGTATGGTTGTCCCCTGCTGGGGACCCCCTATTGGGTTCTGAGGGGGGGAGGGAGGTGTTTAAACCTTAGCTCAACCAAAAATCAGGCTGCTTTTCACGGTCCCACACCATTTGACTTTGTTCAATAAATCAAGTATACTGATTAGCTATGAACAATGCAGGGTGACCAATGTGGTACCCAGGGTTAAGATTCTCCCTGATACTGAGCATGGGGACCCCAAGGAAAGAGTTCAGGGAAGGACTGAAGGAGCTAAAGGAGATTGCAACCCCATAGGAAGAATAACAATATCAATTAACAGGACCTCTCAGAGCTCCCAGGGACTAAACCACCAACCAAAGAATATACATGGAGGGACCTATGGCTCCAGCCACAGATGTAGCGGAGGATTGCCTTATCTGGTGTCAATGGGAGGGGAGGCCCTTGGTCCTGTGGAGGCTCAATGACCCAGCATAGGGGGATGCTAGGGCGGTGAGGTGGGAATTGGTGGGTGGGTGAGCACCCTCATAGAGTCAGGGAGGAGGAGGGATGGGATAAGGGGTTTGCAGAGGAGAAACCGGGAGGGGAGATAACATTTGGAATGCAAACAAATAAAATAACCAATAATATATAGAGAGAGATTCTTCCTGATATGGCTTCTTTGTGCTAGATTAGAAACTGGTAGCCTACATGGGCTAGATGTAACAGTGAGCTGTCAAAGGATTCACTTCAGACAAGAGGAAAGTGGTCCTCAAGAGGAGCAGGCTAGGATACAAGACTGAATAGATGCCCAGAAAAATGACTGGTCCTTGTTGCAAACACACTGGCTAGGAATCTGATTATCGACTTTTACACTGGAACAATTCCTTAACTCCCTTTAAGGAAAGCAAAGCTGAGTTAGAGGGGCTGCTCATTAAATCAGGTTTGTAGCCCACCTTTTCCTGTGTGACAGGAACAGTGACTCAGAGAGAGAGAGAGAGAGAGAGACTCTGAAAGAAAACAAAAAACAACCTACGAGAAACAAATTTAAGAATCAACTGTATTTTCTCTTCAGCATCATTAGGAAAACACAGCAAAAATAAGCAAAGCTGACAGCAGTCATGGATCAGGCAGGGATCCAGCAGGGTGTGAGGCTGCAGGACCAATGCCTTCTTGTAAATAACTGTGTCTCCGGATAAAGGGACAGGTTATGGGAGCTTCAAAGCAATGAGAGCTTAAGAAGCCAATTCTTGCAAGAAAATCAGAACCATTCCCTCACACCAGGCTAATTAGTGAGAGAATCCAAACTAAATATCTGCCCTCATCTTCCCTTCTCCATTACTAAGGTATTTATGGTCTTTTTATGCAAATAATGTTTGAATTCCTCCTCTCCACAGACAGCCTTTCAAGGTGTAAATTCTCATATATGCACAGGTCACACAATCATGCTGTGTTGTGAATTTTACAAACCTGGGTGATTTGTGTTTCAGGGAAATGCATTAACTTTTGACTAAATCCACCCATTCTCCTATGGTCCACACCACACAGGCCAACATGCTAGCCAATTTAAAACTGCAGTGTCACTCAACCCTGGTGACAGTGACCATAAGTCGTTACCTCTTTCCTCGGGGCTAAAATGCTGCTCAGGATGTTCTGTGAACCCTGAACCCAGCCCTGCTGCACTGCTCAGACACACAGGGCTCTCCAGGCCCCGCCCACTGTTGAGACCTGCTTGCTGAGACCTGGAACTTGGAGTTTTGAGAAGCATCTGCCCAACCACACTTTTCAGGTGGCATCCCTGCTAAAGTTCTCCAGCTGTTCTGTCTGGCCCTTGGGTTTCACCCCTCACAGCCTGGCTCTCTTCCACACCTCTCCCCTAGCCTTTCACATGCCCACCCTCCTTTCCCCCCATCTCCCATGTAGGTCTATCACTAGAAGCAGGCACTCACCCTCCCGGTCTCCCTTTCCACCTTTGCTTGCTTTTCTCTTACTGTTATTTGTGAGGAAGTGTGCTAGCATTTCTTCTAGGCTCCACCCCCACAGTTACCTAGCAACAGCCAGGTATGCCTGACTCAGTATAAAAGGGGCTGCTGGCCCCCTCCTACATCTCTTGCTCTCTTGCTTTCTTACTCTCTTACCCTATTCCCCCCTGTCCCTTCTTTCCCCATTACCCTCCCCCCTCTTTCTCCATGTGTTCATGGCCAGCCTCTATTCTACTTCTCTCTCTCTCTCTCTCTCTCTCTCTCTCTCTCTCTCTCTCTCTCTGCCTTTCTGTTTCTCTCCAATACCCCCTCAACTCCCCTCCCCATGCCCTAAGTAAACTCTATTCTATACCATTGTGTGGCTAGTACCACAGGGGGAAGGGATGCCGCAGCATGGGCCC
>CM052707.1:55493319-55507752 GCA_028551405.1 Uromys caudimaculatus | reverse complement strand
TACCACGCCTCCACCAAACATATCCCTGGTTTCTTTTCCTTTTTTATAAAACACAACAAGGTGCATCTGCGGGGGTGCATGCATGCACACATGGAAGCAGGCACAAGCAACCTTGTTTGAGACGAGATCTTTCACAAAGACCGGGGTCTTATTCATTACACTAGACTGACTGACCAGTGAACCCCAGGCATCCTTTTACCTGCATCTCCTCAGCAGTGAGGTATCAGGTGAGCATCACTATGTACAGCTTTTTAAACTTTTTTCATTTTTTTTATGCCAAAGTAGCCAAGAACCCAAGACTAGAGAGGTCGTGAACCTAGATTGTAAGGGCCAGATGTGGGTAACTCCAAGGGAACAGTATCTTCCTGACATATCAGAATTTATACTTATACGAACTCACAGAGGCTGTGACAACACACACACACACACACACACACACACACACACACACACACACACACACACACACACACACACATGAGACCTGCAAAAGCTCAAACCAGACACAATCCCAGCACCAAGAAGAAGAAGTAGACACAATGTTCCACCCATCACCAAGAAGCTATTTGTAATTGATACCTGCTGAAGGGGAAAGAAGATTTCTCCAATGGACTGTAACTGGATGTATCAATCTCACTGCAAGGCAGGCCCCCTGCCTAGGATGAGCTTGCAACACAAAATGAACTCTGAATTTTTTGGTAAGAGTTTTGTTTCATTTTGTTTGGTTTAGACATGTGTTGTCTTGTTTCTTTTTGTTTGTTTGTTTTGATTTTCATTTTGTGTTCTTAGGGTTTTTTGTTTTTTGAAAGAGAAAACATAAAATTGGGTGGATAGGGTGGTGGGAAGGATCCGGGAGGGGTTGGGAAAAGAGAAAAGCATAATAAATATGTTGTGTAATTTTTTAAATAGCAAAAGAAAAAGAATTAAAATAAAATAAAAGAAGAAAATATAAGATAATTTTTCATACAATATTTTAATCATATTTTTCCCCTCAGCTCTTCCCAGATCCTCTCCAACACCCATCTACTCAAATTTATGTTTTGTTTCTCTCTCAAATAAATAAATAAATAAATAAATAACAAAATCAAATCAGTCAAACTAAGATAGATGGATGGATAGATGATAGATAGATAGATAGATAGATAGATAGATAGATAGATAAAAAGAAAAGCAAAAGCCCAATGATACAAAGATACAATGACACACACACACACACACACACACACACACACACACACACACACACACACAATCGTGTAGTTCATTTTGTGTTGGTCAACTATTCCTAGGCATGGGGCCTGCCCTGCATTGTGATCACGACACCCAGTCACACTCCACTGGAGAAATCTGTTTTTCTCTTCTAGCCTCTTAAAAAGACTTAAAATATTAGCATATGCTAGCTAACTAATAAGAAGCAGCAACGGGTCTGGGAGAGTGGGAATAGCATATCATGCTTCCCTTGTATGTGTTGTGCCAGGTCCATAGGGGACACACGCCAGGACCCCTAAGTACGGGATGCCTCAGTTCCCAATGAGGATTTCCCCCATCCATCACAGTTTTCCAGTTGAACCATAGAAGGCTTTTAATCACGTCTCGCCTCTCATGTGATTCTTTCTAGGGTCCAGATCATACTCTTAGTTAATTTATTTGTTTTTGATTCTAGGCAGGGAACCCAGACTCCATTCACGTTAAACACATAGGCAATCATTTACATATCACTCTTGTGAATATACTCAGAAATATTCACCTTTCAGCCAGTCATGCATGATGGTAAGGCCAAAGATATTTTAAGGGGCTGAAATATTTCGGTAAGTATAATGGTTCAAATGAGAAATATCCTCTATAGGGGTCATGTATTTGAGCGCTTTGTTGGTGCAGTTTAGGGGAGGTTTTAGAACTTTTAGGAGGTGGAGGCTTACTGAAGGAAGTGCATCATGGGATAGGCTCTGAGAGCCTCACCCCACTTTCAGTTTGCTCTCTCCTTCATGCTTAGATTTGAAGATATGATCTCTCAGCTTCCTGCTCCAGCCAACCCTGCCATAGTGGACTCACCCTCTAGGGCCATGAACCAAAATAAATTCCATCTTGCATAATTGCTTTGGCCATGCTGTTTTTATCACAGCAACAACAACCAAAAAAAAAAGTAACTAATCCAATGAGTTAAATATTTATTATGTAAGTGTAAGAATCTGGGTTTGGATCCCCATGACCCATGTGAAAAGCCGGGCACAACCAAACACATCAGTAACACCAGCACTGGAAGGTGGAAGCAGGTAGAGGTCCCCGGGCCAGGCAGACTAGTCGAACTGATGAGCTTCAGGTTCAGTGAAGAGCCTGTCTCGAGAACCAAAGTAGAGAATGATTCAGCAAGACATATAGCCTGGAGACACACTCACACACAAGTACACATCCACAAAAGATGCCTCAATATGTGTATAAGGTACAGGGACAGCTGAGCTGTTATTGCAGAGAAAGCTTAGGCTAGGATTGAATCCCAGTGAATTCTTTCCATGAATTGAGGCAACTCAGGGTACAGCCAGAAGGCTACAAATGGAGAGAAGGCCGCTACAGGCTCAGAGTTGAGAGGAAAAGGCAAGCTGGCCCCAGCCAAAGATCAGTATCTGTCTCAGAAGATGGGGAAAAGCAAGATGCTGCAGAAAGGGCTAAGGATGTGGCTCGATATGCAGAGTACTTTACTAGCACACAGGAAGGCCTGGGTTCCACCCCCAGTGTGGCATAAATGAACAGTACATGCCATAATCCCAGAACTGGGGAGGAGGCAATAGGATTAGACGGTTCAGGCCAGCTGTCGAGATGGCTCAGCAGTTAAGAGCACTGATTGTTCTTCCAGAGGAACCAGGTTCAATTCCCAGCACCCACATGGCAGCTCACAATGGTCTGTAACTCACAGGTCTGCCACTCTCACACAGACATACATTTAGGCAAAACACCAATGCACATAAAATTGAAATATAATAAAATAAGAAGTTCCAGGCCATCATTGGTTATAGAGTGAGTTTGGGCTACATAAGATCCTGTCCAGAAAACAAACAGCACAAGAAGTTGCCACAGACTACTACAGTCCCCTCTGCTTCCCTGGGTAAAGGGCACCAGCCCTGCTTGGTGTTCAGTGGGAGGACCTGTGCCTTCCCACACTCTCACTGCTAAGCCTGGATAAGTGAGATCTGAGTGGAAATAACCAAGACAGGCCTCTGTGGAAGCTACCGATTTCTCTCTGGGGGCATCAGACTAAAGCTGAGGATCCCTCTCGGGGAAGTGAAGCAGAAAGACAGAAGGCTGTCTGGCAGCCTGGACAACTTAACCCCAGGCAGTTTTTACATAAACAAAGGAACATGTCTTGAGTTATGCTCACACTATAATTATTCATACTAGAGAGAGAATTGAATATTTGGACAAGAGAAATAGAGAGGCCCCAGCAGGGAGCAGCTTAGAAACTCCAGGGGAGCAAGTGGGTCAGTGTGGACAAGGCTCCAGCCACCCACTCATGCAATTTTCATGCTTCCAGAACATTGTCCTACCAGCCATAGTGGCCAGAGGGACTCTGTCCAGGGAAGTGGACAACATCCAAAACCATAAGGAGTTCCAGAAACAAATAAAAAGCCAGTTATCAGGACCAGATGTGGCCCAAGGTCAAAGATGTTGTGTAATGAGAGTGATGGAATGCCAAGCCCTGAAGCCCTCCTGTCTAGAGTCAGGACTGGCTCAGAGACCAGGGTGGAGACCAGCATGTGGGCAGACAGCTAGTGGCTGCAGCCAGGGCAAAGGCTTTAGGGGAACTCCGAGACTGAGAGCTAAGGCCAAGGAACAGTCTTGGCCCCACCCCTGTGTGACCGTAGGAAGCTGAGCTCTGAGAGGGAGTTCCACAGCCTCCATCCGTGAAAAGACCCTTTAGCCTTCATCCTTGACTGACTCATTACCCAGAAGAGGGATAAGTCAGGAGAAGGGGGACGCCAGGAGCAGCCAGCTGCTCAGTAGGCTGAAGGGATGATTCTGGGGAAGGGAAACTACTGTTTCCTGGAGCCCCATGGGGGATCCCCCATGCTCTTGCTTCAAGCCTAACTCTCCAAGAACAGATTCACTTGCAGGAGATGGTGGCTAGGCACTGTCTCCACTTGTGAGGTATCTCCCCAGCCACTGTCTCCACCTGTGAGATATATCCCACGACTCTATGAAAACAATTCTATAAATTGTTGCTTTTCCATTCTTCAAAGGTATATGTTAGCCTAAAACTCCAGTGTGGTCTTATTAGGAGATGATAAGATCAGGCATGTAATCCTCATGAATTTGTTGGTTCCCTTAGAGAAAAAGGCACTAGAAGTTCCATCACTCTTCAGCATGTGAGAACACAGCAGGGACCATGAGGCAGGAGGCAGGCCCTCACCAGACACACATGCCTTGATTGTGGGCTTCTCAGCCTTCTGACCTTCAAGAAACAATTCCCAATGTGTTGTACAAGCCACTTAGTCAACAATTCAAAACTAAGACATCTGGCTTAGATGTGGGGCATTTTTTCCTTCCCACAGCAAAAGCCTACATATGACTTACTTTAGGTTTGCCTACTTAGCAGGTCAGCGAGTAACCAGTGCCTTAAAGCTTGTCACAGTGTTGCTGACTTTCCATTTCAATCTTGTCCCTGACCTCCCCAAATGACTCTAGACGGGTGATAGTGGATGGTGGGCAGACAGCCCACAGTGTCTGCCCTAGGACCACCATGCTTGATGAGAACTCACCCACAGAATTAGAGGAGAGACAGACTCTAGTAGCCCTTTACCCCATCCTGAAGGAGCTGTCAATTAAGCTGTCCTGAGCCAATGGGTGGCATGTAGTCTCAGCACTAGGGAGTGACTTTAGTCACTCAAAAGATTTACAGATCTCTTGAAGTGCCTCCAGGAGCCCTTTGTTTTCTCTTCCATAAAATCACAGCAATCCCTGGGTCTGTCTGAATCCATGGGCCCTCCCCATACCGAAGACCCCACCCCCATGTCCTGAGAGTCTCTCTTCTACAGACACTTCAGAGTTGCCCCTCAGAGCTACTAAATGGTGTATTCTCAACTTGTGAAGGTTTAATCTTGATTGTTAACTTGTAAGGATTTAGAAACACCGTGGAGACATTTCTCTGGGATTGTCTGTAAGGGAGTTTCCAGAGAGGTTTGATTAAGGTTGGAAATTCCACTTTGAATATGGGAGGTACCATCTATTTGCTGAGAAGTCAGATTCAGGGGCTGGAGTCCTAGAGTACATAAAAAGGCAAAAGCAAACACCACCAGCAATCATCTTTCTCTGCCTTCTGACTCTAGGTGCAATGTGTCCAGCTGCCTCATGTTCCTGTTGTACTGTCCACCCCACCACAATGGACTATACCCTCCATTGTGAACAGGAATAAACCTTTCCTTCTTTAAGTTGCTTTTGTCTTGTACTTTGCCACAACAGTGAAAAAAAAAAAAGTACCTAATACATACACCATATTTTTATTCCAGGAGATGAATGGAGTGCTAGCATCCAGACTCACAGCTGGGTTGCTATAGCTTGCCACCAGAAAGCTTTGGCTGTCACCTATAGGATGCCACTGGTGCATCTTGTTCAGAGAAGAGCAGAGAGAGGTACAAGCCCTACTTTATACAAACACAACTTCATCTATACTCAGTAAAAGGTATTATTTTTTTTTGACAGATTCTCATGTAGTCTGGGCTAGTCTCAGATTCTGTGTAGAGAATGACTCTAAACCTCTGCCTCTCCTGCTTCCACAGTAAGTTACAAAAATACAAGACGGTACTCAGTGTATAAGATACTTTGTCAGGGATTCAGGGCTTCAATCATGCTACATCCCCTGGCCCCACAAAAAGATTTTTAAATGCTAATTTTGAATAATCTTGTGATATTTAGAGCATGTTTTAAACTCTGAAGTCAGCACCTCAAGGGTGTGAGAAATAAAACACCCAGCTGAGGTTTGTATGTGTGTCTGACTTCTCAAACAAACAAACAAACAAAAAACCATGTAAGAATCCAGTCTTCCAATCCAGCCTATAAGCAAGCAAGAATACTGCCTGGCATAAAATGCATGAGGCTTTTCTGATCTCTAAAATACAGGTATATACCAATTTTATTGGTACAGCTAGAGCTGGAACTCTCTGTTGACTTCATTTACCTCGTTCATACTCAATGTTCTATTGCTTTAAAGAGATGCCATGATCATGGCAACTCTTACAAAAGAAAGCATTTAATTGGGGCATGCTTATACTCAGAGGTGTAGTCCATTACTGTCACAGAGGGAAGCATGGTGGCAGACATGGTGCTGGAGAGGTTCTACATCTTGGCAGGCAGCAGGAAGAGAAAGAGATTGAGCCTGGATTGAGCATTTGAAATCTCAAAGCCCACTCCTAGAGACACACTTCCTCCAACAAGGTCACACCTAGTCCAACAAGGCCCCATCTTCTAATGCCACACCCTAATATTCAAATACATGAGCCTAGGGATGTCTTTCTTATTCAAACCACCACAACCTCCAGCTAGAGATTTAGCCAAGCCATCTCTCTCAATTATATATATACTAACGTGTATACATATACTAACGTGTATGTGTGTTTTGTAGGCATGTGTGTACATTTTAATTTGTGTGGATAACAGTAGAAGCCAAGAGTTAATGTTGGGTGTCTTTCTCTATTACTCTCTAGTTTGTTTTAGGAGACAGGTCTTTCATTGGTCTGGAGTTCACCCACTTGGCTAGCAAGCTATAGGGGTTCTCCTGTCTCTGCTTGCCCAGTGTTAGGGTTATAGACATGCACCACTATGCCTAGCACCAAGCTGGACATACCGGAACTTTCTATTCGAGTTCTGGAATCTGAACTCAGGTCTTCATGTTTGCACAGCATATACTTTACTCATGGAGCTATCTGTCCAGCCCATCTTCTGAGCTTTTGAAGTGACCTATAAATCCTGCCTCTAAAGACATTGCTCAAGAACCATGTGCACATGTGCTATGAAGAGATGGTGCAAGGTCTATAAAGACAACCAGTCAATCAGAGTAACAACTTTTCATTATTATGAAGCAAACTTGCACCAGTATAGCTATCGGATCTCAGAGTGGCTCTTTCAGGCTGACAATCCACGAGTATCCAGCCTATAAAACAGAGCTGAGCTTGGTTATGGGCATGGATGCCATGCTTCAGAGATCATCGCAGACCTGGGGGATGGATCATGATATAATCATAAGTCAAGACTCCAGCACCCTGGGATGAAAATCTGTAGAGACATTGGGTGTGCCTGGCATGCCTGTTGGGAACCATGTCTACCCTGACTTGGCCAATGGACCACATTTTCTTGACATCTGCGCAGTATATTATGGTCCTATAGCTGTTTGACACAGTATTAAATTGAAAGAGTTTCTTGGCAGCCCAGGCAATATCCTCATACATCTGGAAAAAAATAGATCAGATTAACATAAAACCCAGAGTCCAAGTTCTGAGTTGGGACTTTCAGCCAAATATATGCTCTACCCTTGACTCAAGTTGATTCAGCCAGGGGATTTCCTTGCTGGCTGGGTAACAGGCATTCTGAGTTGCAGTGGCTGTGACAGCCTTGGAGAAGAGCTCAGCTGGAATTCACTGGGGGGTGATGAGGTCCCACAACTAGGACAATCTCTGCTGCACTGGCTCTGCCAGCTCCAAGCTGCAGGTGTACAAGGTTGCACAAACAAGCTTCCTCTTGCTTTCTTCTTGAAGGCACCTCATTAAGTGCTGAGCCACAGAGCGTTGATTAGTGGATGTAACATGATGTATGTGCAGTGTGCTCCTTGGAGAGCTTGAGCCCTCCTTTCTGCTTCCAGGAGTAGAATTTGGGTAGAGTATTGAGGAGGAGGAGGAGGAGGAGGAGGAGGAGGAGGAGGAGGAGGAGGAGGAGGAGGAGGAGGAGGAGGAGCCAGCTACACTACCCCCAGATACTTTATGAACAACCCATGTGTCTACATCCCCTTCTCCCATTCTTTCTTCATTCCTTCCTTCCTCCTCCATCCCTTCATTTTTTTTGGTTCTCCATCCTCCTTATTTCTCACCCATCCCTTTTCTCTCCATACCAAAGATAGGGACCTCATGAATGCTAGGACCATGTTCTATTACTGAGCTCTACCTCCAGCCCTTAAAAATATGTCTGTGCATTGTGATTGTGTGCTATGCATATGGGTGGGTGTGTGAGTCTATGTGTGTGCAGTCAGTGTGTGGTACATGTGTGGTGTGTGCATATCTTGTGTGCAATGTGTGGTGAATGTGTGTGTGTGTGTGTGTGTGTGTGTGTGTGTGTGTGTTTATGTTTGAGATGGGGACTCCTTAAGTTACATAGGCAGGTGGGCCCCAAATTTTCAATGCTCTGTCTCAGACCCCGAGTAGTTAGGTGACAGGCTAGTGGCACCAAGTGCTTTGGATTTTTGTCACAGAGCACTGACCATGTGGTATGTGTTGACCATGTCCAGGATTTGTGCATTCTGAGGATGCTACTGTGCCTCAGTTGTAGTACAGTGCCTGGCTCAGTAGGAAGGGGAGGGAAACAAATTCAGTTCAGCTCATACAGAGCACAGGAGAACTGTACAGTGCAATGGAGTTCTTATGCTGAAAAAGGCTACCATTGGGAACCGAGCATGCGGCTGAAAGCAGAGATGGAGACTCCAGGTTTGGTGGAGGCATTCAAATGTTTGTCCATGTTCCGAAGTTAGGGAAGGCTGCAGCTCATTTGGTAGAGTGTTTGCTTTACATGCAGGAAGCCTATGGTTTGATCTGCAGGATCTTGTAACCTGGGCATGGAGATGCATGGTGATCTCAGCAAACAGGAAGTGGAGGCAGGACAATCAGAAGTTCAAGTTTCACTGGCAACAGGGTGAGTCTGAGGCCAGATGAAAAAGCCAGTGTGCCCTTCTCTTCTCTCAGAGGAGCCCTTCAAGGGCCAACTGCTTGGGATTTCACCTTCAATGGGTCACATCTCTCTCATCAGGATCTTTGAGAACCCCAGCTCAGATTCAATAACAAACAAGCCTGTTGTTCTACACAGGAGAGGAAGAACAGCCCGGGGGTTTCAGACTTCAGGTTCTAGACCTTTGCTCTTCTCCGCCCTCTCTTCCATTATGCTGTGTTAAACTCATCGTTGGGCTGTTGTGTGGTGGCTGCAGAAGCTCCAGCCATCACATCAGACAAGAAGTCAAGGGAAGAATTACTGTTTTACTCAGGGTTTCTATTCCTGCACAAACATCATGACCAAGAAGCAAGTTGGGGAGGAAAGGGTTTATTCAGTTTACACTTCCACATTGCTGTTCATCACCAAAGGAAGTCAGGACAGGAACTCAAGCAGGTTAGGAAGCAGGAGCTGATGCAGAGGCAATGGAGGAATGCTGCTTACTGGATTGCTTCCTCTGGATTTCTTCGCTTGCTTTCTATAGAACCCAGGACTACCAGCCTAGAGATGGCACCACCCACAATGTGCTGGGCCCTTCCCCCTTGATCACTAATTGAGAAAATGCCTTGCAGCTGGATTTCATGGAGGCATTTCCTCAAGGGAGGCTCCTTTCTCTGTGATAACTCGAGCTTGTGTCAAGTTGACACACAAAACCAGCCAGTACAATTATGTTTCCTATCTCTAGGAATATGTGACTGTAAGACCTGGAGAGATAAAAGGAGTACTTGGGCACTAAGAGCATTCATCTCTGCTTCCTGACTGTGGTTGCAAGCAGCCACTGTCCTGTGTTTCTATTGCCCTGCCTTCCCACCACGGTGGACTGCACTCTCAAACTATGAACTAAGATGATCCCTTCCTCCCTTGAGTTGCTTCTGTCAGGTATCTTGTCCAAGGATCAGGAAAGCTAGCACATGGGTGGTGGCTCTTTCCACCTAGGGACTCCACCATCCATAAACTTTGCCTCACTTTTTGTTAGTCATCCCAGGTCTCAGAGCCTCCCAGGCACCCTGGTGAGATATGCAGCATCTGCTCTGACTAAACTCATCCTCTGAGGTATTACAAATGTAGGATGAGGTAAGAAGACCACATTCACTGCACAGTCCAGAAAGAACTACCATTTCTCAGCCCTTCTGCCCTTCACCAGTCACAATGGGATATCCTAAATGTAGAGCCTGAGCACAGTCTTATTTATTTAGCATGTAGAGCTATTTGATCTTAGCCTGACAGATAGTAACACTAGACCATATTCCTCAGTGATGACTGTATCCAGTCTCTGACTGGCCCCTCTGCTCAGAGCAGACAACACAGACAAGAAGGCAAAGACAAGTAGACCCTTGGGCTGGCTCATCATCTACCCTAATCTATGTGACTCTATGCCAATGAAAAACTCTCAAAAACCATAAGCAGTGTCATAGGAAGTTTGCCCAGAGTTGACCTCTGTCCTAATTAGGTTTCTGTTGCTGTGAGAAAGACGATGACCAGAAGCAACTTGAGGAGAAAGGATCTATTTGGTTTAAACTTCCACATCACAGTCTATCATTAAGGGAAGTCAAAGCAACTAAGGCAGGAACCTGGAGACAGGAACTGAAGCAGAGACCATTCTATGGTTTGCTTAGTTTGCTATGGGACCATCTGCCCAGGGACAGCTTACCCCACAGTGAACTGACCCCTCCCAAATCAATCATCAATTAAGAAAATGTTTGAATATGCTTGGCTCAGGGAGCTGCATTATTTGGAGGTGTGGCCCTGTTGGAGTAGGTGTGTCACTGTGGTCATGGCCCTCATCCTAGCTGCCTGGAAGCCAGTACTCTGCTAGCTGCCTTCAGATGAAGATGTAGAACTCTCAGCTCCTCCTGCACCATGCCTGCCTAGATGCTGCCATGTTCCCGCCTTGATGATAATGGACTGAACCTCTGAACCTGTAAGCCATCCCCAATTAAATGTTGTCCTTATAAGACTTGTCTTGGTCATGGTGTCTGTTCACAGCAGTAAAACCCTAACTAAGCCTGAAAATGTCCCACAGTCTTACCAATCTACTGTAGGCATTTCTTAACTGTGACTCCCTCTTCTCAAATGTCCCTAGCTTGTGTCAAATTGGCAAAAACTAACCAGCATGACCTCTGACCATCACACACACACACACACACACACACACACACACACACATGCACCTGCATACATGTGTACATTCACACATAGATATCTAGTGTCTAGACAAAAAGAAATGTAGAGAGCTCCATGGACTTGGAAACTTTCTAAGGCAGATCTGGGAAACTCAAAAGAAAAAACAAAACCATAGGCAAGATCTACAGGACTGCTTTACCCCTCAGCTTCTAGTGTTGAGTCCAGCTCCTGAGTCCTACACCTCATTTTCTTACTGCTGAAGGACAGCTGAGTTCCTTCCCCAGACATGTCCAGCATAGTCGGTAGGAGCCACATAACAAATCTCACAGAGCTACCTCACCATGGGAATGTGTGGCTGCTGACATCGGCTTTCAATTTTCTAATTTCCTGTTAGCCTGTTTCCCATAGACCCAATCCCTGAGGAACACATGGAGCAAATGCAGAAACCCAAAAAGAACCAAAGTTCTGCAGATGAAGCAAGAAAGCTATGGAGAGATTGACAAGGGCAGCCAGGGATGCTGGAGGAGGAGGGTGAGAAGAGAACACACTCCTCAGATCAACACTTGGAAATGGGGCAGCTGTAAATCGGCATCAGGTCACCACACCCTGTGTCTCTCTGCACAGGGAATTCCACCATTTGGAGTAGGGAGATCTACCTGTTTGTATGTACACATGTATTGGTGCATGTGTGCATGTATGTGTACGGGTGTGTGTACATGTGTGCATGTATGTGTACGGGTGTGTGTACATGTGTGCATGTAGAGGCCAGAGGTAAACAGAGGTATCTTTGTCCATCCTTCTTCACCTTGATTTTTGAGTTAGAGTGTTTTGTTCTGTTTTGTGACAAGGTCCTAGAATGTAGCCCAGTCTGCCTTCAGACTGACAATCCTTCTGCCTCACTCCCATGAGTGGCTGGTGTGCCAGGCTGCAGGCTGCATGGTTTTTAAAGATTCTGTAGTAGAGACTGATTGAGAGAGAATCTCAGGAACTCTTTACTGCTGATCTGATCCCAGTGCTCCAAAAAGAGAAAGGAACCCCACTTCTTTGTAAGGCTTATCCATGAATGCCACAGCTACAGTAGTATTATAAGATTCCAAACCTGGAAGGATCCCAGAGGTCACAAAGAGATAAACAAATTGATGTATATCCATATAACAGCATCGTGGATTCAGGGTGAGAGCTGTGTGTGCATTGCTCCTTCTGCTGACCTCGCACATATATACATACATCAAAACCTCGGGATTTGTGCAGCTATTACATGTCAACTGTATCTTAGAGATACCGTTGTGGAATCAACTGTTCATCCTTCGAGACTTAGTCTCCCTCACTCTCCCCAGGAAGGCTTCTCAGCCTCTACTTCTCTTCCCTCTCAGGTACACAGAGTCCCCTTCATACTTACCCTTCTCTCCTGGACAACAGAGGGTTCTATGAAAAGAGCCAATGGTTTGTACAGATTGAATGACAGGTGTTCTAGGGTCATATCTGGCTTTTCTGTTTTCCCAGCACAGCAATGAACATTTTAGGGAATCCCTCTTTCCTTTAAAAAGTGTTTTCAGAGCCCTGGCAGGCACCAATCCGGTTTTCTGACCTTCCTGGAGGTGACATTAAGAAGCACAGACTGGGGATTAGGTCTTTATCTGCTCCCTATACCACTGGTGACCTGGACAAGCTCAGGCCATGTTTTCTGTCCTTCTGCCCAGCCTGCTATGATTGGATCCTACAACCTCAGCCTTAGGTTTCATTCATTTAAGTCACTCATACAACTCATAGAAACACATTTATTCATCATGAGATTTATTACAAAGGACATACAGGAGAGATGCAGGGAGATGGGATTTCCACGCCCTCCAGACTGCTAGTCTCCAAGACCTCCAGTAGTGTGTGGCTCTCAAAGCCCCCAGTTCTGTTCTATATAGTCTCTTGTTTTGCTTAGTTGAAACAGTAACTTGCTATGTAGTCCAGCTGGGTTTCAATGTCCTGGGCTCAAACAATTCTCCTGCCTCATCTTTTCCAGGAGCAGGGACTTCAGGTGAGACCCACTGGGCCATTTTGAGTTCATGGAAATAAACATCCAGAGACACAGACACTCACAAACTGCTTTGTCACTTTCCTCAGCTCCCCTAACCGAGTTTCTCCCTCTAGAATGTGAGTGGGTAGGGGAAGACTCTCTGGAAGGAGGAAGGTCACAGATCTGCCTAGGATAAGGTAACTTTATGTGCAGCTTCAAACAAGAAAGTGAAGGGAAGTTAGAGATCCTATAACACACTGTGGGGAAGAGAGATATACTTTACAGAGAGGAATATGTATGTGTGTATATATATATATATATATATATATATGTGTGTGTGTGTGTGTGTGTGTGTGTGTGTGTGTGTGTGTGTGTGTGCATGTGTATGTGTGGTTTATGTATATAAATACAATATATAGTTATATATGAATATATATAAGGTATAGTTTATGTATATAAACAGAATAAATATGATCTATGAATAACTATATATAGTTTATATATAAACAGAATAAATATGATCTATATTTGGTGTAGATGTGAATATATGATATATGTGACTTATATATGATATATTTTATGCAAAACTATGTGATCTATACTTTAATATGAATATATGCTATATATAGTTTATATGTATGAATATTGTATTAGTTACTTTTTTTGTTGCTGTGATGAAAATAGCTGACAAAATCAACTTAAGGAAGGGTTATTCTGGATCACAGCCCATCACAATGGGGAAGGCACAGCAGCAGGAGCATGAGACACCTGGTCCCAGAGAATCTACAGTCAGGAATCTGGGAGAGATGAATGCTGGCTCTCAGCTCACTATCTCCCCTCGCTTCAGTCCAGGACCCCAGCCCATGAGACAGTGATGCCCACACTCACGGAGGGTCTTCCTATCTGTTAAGCCAATCTCCATGATCCCTCACAGACATGCTCAGAAATTTGTTTTCATGGTGATTCCAAACCCTGTCAGATTGACAATCGAGCTCAACCATCAGACATCTATAGTGCAACCATACACATGAAGCTCAGGGTGCATCAGAGAAGCAGGGACAGAATGACTATAGGAGCCAGAGAACCAGGACACATGACAGGGAAGCTGCACCTGACATCTCAACAGTAGAGCTGCCTCAGCAAGACAATGACAACACCAGTTGACATGCCAGCATAGACAGAGGGAATCACACAAAGCCCCACCCTAGATGAAGAGCCACAGGCAGTTAATATCTGTGGAGAGAGGGAGAGTCAGTCCTCTCTAGGAGTGAGCCCTCTAGTTGGTTAACCAATCCCAAGTGGTCAGCCCTAAAACCAAATACACAAAATCAACACCAGATGAACTC
>CM052707.1:55473221-55492819 GCA_028551405.1 Uromys caudimaculatus | reverse complement strand
GATGGCCATCAGGGAGAAAGGAGAGGACTTTGGGCCTGAGGGTGCTAGAGGCCCCAGTAAAGGGGAATGTCAAGGGGGGAATATGGAAATGGGTGGGTGGGTAGGTGGGAGGAGGAATTCCCTCACAGAGGGGGGGATGGGGAGGGGATAGGGGGTTTCCAAAGAGGAGACCCAGAAAAGGGGAAACATCGGAAATGTAAATAAAGTATCAAAAAAAAAAAAAGAAGTGTAAGCCAAGCAAACTTGGTTTTTGGTCATGGTGTTCCATGACCAGCAACAGAAACCCTAACTAAGACACATAGCTTTTTAATTTCTGCAAGTTCTGGGGCTCAAACTCAAGTTTGCAAAGCAAACACTTTACTAACCAAAATATATCCTAGACTCTGCCCCTTGCCCACCACATCCACACTTGAATATATTTTAGACGTAACTTTTACCCTCAAAAAGCCAGTGTTTAGAAGGGGACTTAATTTTTAACATGGGGGGAAAAAAGGAAACAGTTGTTGAATTGGTTGAGCTCCAGAGTCAAGATAAGCAGGCAAAGGGACATGGTATCAACTCCAAGGTCAGAAAAAGAAGCTATCTTAGTTAGGGAATATTTACTTGCAATCCCCTACTTGGGATACTACCGGGCTGCCAGGCCAATGAGAGACCCTATCTCACAAAGAAAAACAAGTAGAAGATTCATAAGAAATATACTCAGTGTTGTCCTATAGCATGCACATGTGCACGCTCACGCAAACATACATACACACATACACACACAGGAACATAAACACATACACACAAGCTAACCCACACACACATACACACAAATGCACACACACATACACACAAGTGAACACACACATATACATACATGCACACACACACACACACACACACACACACATATGAGTTCACACATACAAAACATTCTATGCATGCCTCTGGTACCAGATTAACACATGGGAACTAAGTCTCAGCCATCAACCTCAGTGAACTAATTCTATCAAGTTTCCTCTCAGCTGCTGAGGTTGGGGAATTACAGGACGATGAGCTGACAACCTCCTAAGGAGTCTGGACTAGCTTTAAATTAATTAACAAGTGAGGAATATCTCAGGGAAGTCTCTGTACACAAAACTCAGTAGGGGAGACAAAGAACCCCAAGCATCCCCTTGTCTTTGCCCCAGGAGCACTGTCATATCTCTGTGCCAGGGAACTGACAAACCTGTAAGAACAATGGAAAAATAAAATTGGATCCTTAACTTCACACTGCACAAACCTCAGCTACGAACAGGTCAGCAACCTCAACATAACACTCAGTAATCTAAATCTGGGAGAAAAAAAGAAAGTAGGGAATATACTTGAACTTCAAGGCACAAGAAAAGGCTTTCTGCACAGGACCTTGTGATACCATAGGGATTAAGACCAACAATTAATAAAAGTACCTCACAAAACTAAAAGCTTCTGTGCAGCAAAGAACACCATCATTCAAATGAAACAACATGCTACAAAATGGGGGTGGAGGGCACATCGAAGCAGCAAGCACAGGGCCTACACAGGTCTGCACCAAGTCTTCTGTGTATATATTTTAGCTTTCACTAAGAATTTTTATGAACTCCTGAGTGTCTGAATGAGTGGGTCTCTGGTTCTTGTGCCTGTTCTTGGCACTCTTTTCCTTCTGTTGGATTGCCCTGTCTAACCTCCATGTGATGGTTTTTGTTTTATCTTATTACATTTTATTTTGTTCTATTTGGTTGTTGTCTCTTAAAAGTCTGTTCTTTTCTAGTGAGAGACAGAAAGGGAGTCGCTCTGGAGGGGAGGGGAGGTGGGGGGGAACTGGGAGGCATAGAGGTCAGAAAAACGGTATTCGGGAATAGTGTATGAGGAAAGGAATCTATTGTCAATAGAAGAGATAAAATGGAGAAAAAAAGAAATGGGTAAACCACTTAAAAGAAAAAAAAGGAAAGAAAGAGATGCAAAGAGAGGGGAGGGAGAGAGAGAGGGAGAGAGAGAGAGAGAGAGAGAGAACAAAGCTGACAAAGCTGAGTGCTTAAGCACATACACACTGTGGGATATTTGTCTCTAGTTCATTGCAGGCACAGAACCTCTTGCACCCAGGCTGGAATTCCACATCCCAAAGTTTCTAGAATTATGGACTTGTCTCCTATTAAATAAACAGGGCTGGGTCTGGGAGCTATTGGAGAAAGAGTAAGTATGATTTACAACATTGTATAAAAATCTCAAAGAGTTAATTATTACAAAAGCATTAAAAAAAAAAAAAGAATCAATGGATCATGGTCAATGACACCACCAGCTAGAGATTAAACCTTCAACATATGAGCCTTTGAGGGACATTCCATACCAGACCACAGCACAGGCAACATTGGCAGATGGACCACTGTAGAATGAACAGCTAACCATGAGTCATAACAGAGGGGAAGTTTGTGGTTAGACTTCAGTAGGAAGAAAAGATAGAAACTAACCGAGGGTCATAGAAAGCCTGAAATCATCAGAGCTAAAAGCGCTGAGCATCTTAGCATGGACCATGAGAATCTGTGAAACTCTTGAGAATCTGTGAACCTTTGACTGCAGCTCTGAGAAAGGTCAGTCTGGCCTCAGAAAATAGCCCACATTGGGAAATCCAGGGATATCCGGCATCACTGGCACTGAATGTTCTGGTAAGTTATCCCTTGATCATAAGATAGTCTGATCCTGACCAACAAAATCTGGACTTACTCAGGGTCAGAACAACTGGGTCCTTTACCCCCACTTCCCTCAGGCATTCCTCATGCACAGCTGATTATTGCTGTGCACACTTTTCTGTGCTCGGCTTCCATGGAGGCAGCCTGCTTGCTGCAAAAGCAAAACAAACGCAAAAGAGTCATAGGAGAGTTCTTGCAACATCTGTGCAAGCTGAGCAGTGGGTAAATATTCTCCTACCTGGGACCATATTCTCAGTGAGCTGCAGGATCAGGAAAATTAAAGAATGAATAGACTTAATAGTTTTTTTTTATTGTGTCTCCCTAGACAGTAGCCAACTGTTCCCCACAGCATGAAATTAAATTACTCTAAAACACAATGCTGTCCCAAGGAACCCAGAAATCTTAATAATTTAAAGAACTTAAAGATAATAATGAGCTTAAAAAACAAATTGTGATTTTGAAGTTATTTATGCAACTGCTGTTGAAATGCATCAAGAAATTCCCTCAGAAGCTTAACAAATCCAGAAAGAAATTAAAGTAAATAACTTGGTGATGTCCTCATAATCCTCAGGATACAATGGTGCTATTGGTCTCTGCTGGGCCTGGCTAGCTGCGCAGCTTCTTGAGGACAAGAGAGGTGGCCTTTGTTAATGCAGTCAGAGTCAAGTCCATAACTCTGAAAATTGGGATGTGGGATTCCAGTCTGGGTGCAGGAGGTGCTGTGCCTGAAATGAATGAGAGACAAACATTCTATGGTATGTCTGTTCTAGGAAAAGGGACCAGGAAAGGAGGCCATTGGACAAGAGGGCAAATACCAGTACAGTGATTCTTTCTCTAGTACATAGTTTTTGAACAACCTGCAAATTCCCTGTGGACAAATTGAAAACCCAAGATGGGTTCTTATCAGGGAAATGGAGTGAGAACAGGGACAACTACCATTTAGAGGACAATTCTTATACTTTAATCCAGACAGGTCTAATCTACAACTTGGCCTGTGTATGTCCCAGGATAGCCATGAATGTAACCCAACACTGTTGTAGATAATGACATATCAAAGTGCCAAAGGCTGGACATCCCTGGAAGCAGTGTCCTTATCAGGCAATCCTCTTAACACTAAGAGACAAATCTTATTATTATATTCAACTACAAATAGAGGTATTGACTCTCAGAAGGGCTAAATTACTTACCCAGGAAGTGGAAGAACTAGACTGAAAGTTCAGATCAGCTGACTCCACAGCTTCTACCCTTAGATCCTACATTAAATTATATCATAAGCAAGGCTGGGGGCAGGGGTGTACAAGTGATATTAGGAGAGAATCCTAATCCTCGTGTGGTCTTGAAGGCTTCAGCAAAACAAGAACTTGAATGCAGGTTTTACTGGTTAGTTTTTTTTTTTTTTTATCAACTTCCAAGATGCAAACTAGAGGTACCTGAGAAGAGAGAACTTAACTGAGAAATCGACTCCATCAGACTGGACTATTGGGATATTGGTAGATCATTTTCTTGATTAATGACTGGTGTGAGTGGGCCCAGCTCAGTGTAGGCAATGCCATCCTTGGCCAAGTGGTCCTGGGCTGTATAAGAAAGCAAGCTGAAAAACCCAAGGAAAGTAATCAGTAAGCAGCATTCCTCTATGGCCTCTGATTCAGTTCCTGACTCCAGGCTCCTATTTGAGTTCCTGCTCTGAGTTCCTCAGTGGTAGACTGATGGAAGTATAAGATAAACCTCCAGGCAGTGGTGGTGCACAACTTTAATCCCAACACTTGGGAGGCAGAGGCAGGTGATCTCTGTGAGTTCAAGACCATCCTGGTCTACAAAGCAAGTTACAGGACAGACAGGGTTATACAGAGAAACCTTGTCTGGAAAAATGAAAACTAAAATAAAATAACCACTTTCCTTCCTTGAGTTGCCTTTGGTCAAAGTTCTTATCATAGGAATAGAAAGCAAACTAGGTCAGAAATTTGTATCAGACAGGAGGATGTTGTGTGATAGAGCTGGCCATGTTTGAGGGTGGATTATGGTAGGATTTTGGTGACAAGGCCTTTGAGTGCCTGAAGCTTAACAAGCTGTTCATGAAACTTGGAAGACAAGAATGGAGAAAGATGGATGCCTGGCTTTTGAAATTTCAAAAAGAAGCAAAAACTATCAAGACCATTTCATGTGATATTTTGAATTAAGAATCTATGGATATGAAACCTTTATCTTACTGGGACAATTGATCCTTGTCATCTGGGTCTGAAGAATGAGCTGTGATTGATTAATTAAGAGATTAGCTTGACTGGGGTTGAATCTTCTGGCGTGTATTTATCAGGGTAAGCACACAGAAACTGTGCTTCAGAGGGAGCTGAGAAAGCATCTCAAGCCAGTATTCAAATTGGTAATGTGGAAGAGTCTGAATCTTCTCTTGGGTGCTTTTCCTTCTATTGGTTTGCTTGATCTAATTTCAAAGTGTTAGAGTTTTTTTATCTTATAGTAAAAAATAAAAATGAATGAATGAATGAATGAAAGAAAGAAAGAAAGAAAGAAAGAAAGAAAGAAAGAAAGAAAGAAAGAAACCCTAGCCACTAGGGTATACCTGCTGGGAGAGATAAAATAAGTTTTCTCCAAATGAGTGACTCTGGGTATATTAGCCACTCCATGATAGGCCTTGTGGTGGTCTGTATAGGAATGACTCCCATGGGTTCATATATTTGAATGCTTGATCATTAGGGAATGGTGCTACTTAACAAGGATTAGGAGTTGTGGCCTTGTTGGAGTAGTGTGGCTTTATGGGAGAAAGGATGTCACTGGAGGTGAGCTTTGGAGTTAAATGTTAAAACCAGGTCCAGTGTATCTCTCTGCCTGCTGCCTGTGGATCCAGATGTAGAACTCTTAGTTCTCTAGTCTCCAGCCCCACGTTTACCAGCACACCGCCATGCTTCCCACCATGATGACAATGGAATAAACCTCTGAACTGTAAGCCAGCCCCAGTTAAAGGCTTGCTTTTGTAAGAGCTACTATGGTCATGGTATCTCTTCATTAGCAATGGAACAGTGACTGATAATAGGCCTCTCTTTTGAAAGTAGTTGACCAATACAATGGACTCCACGGGGGGGGGGGGGTGTGATTTTATTTGGTTACAGTTTGGTAGGTTTCAGGGAGGGAGGTTATTTTGTTTTCTTGGTTTTGAGTTTTGTTGTTGTTTTGGACTTTTGTTTGTTTTTTTAAAAAATGACTTAAAGTTGGGTAGGGAGGGAGGGGGACAGGATCTGGAAGGACTTGTAGGAGGGGAAGAATATTACACACACACACACACACACACACACACACACACACACACACACACTGGGGACCTGGAACATGACTCAATTGGAAGAAAATTCTGGGTTCCATCCCCAGCAGCACATAAACCAGGTGTCATAGAACACATGTAATCCCAGCATTCTGGAGGTAGAGACAGAAGAATAAAAAATTTAAGGTTATTCCCAGCTACATGGTCCGTATATTCACACCAGCCTAGGTCTCAGGCCTTGTGTGCTCCCCACTCCCACAGAAGAAGGAGGATGAGGAGGAAGAAGAGGAAGAAAAGAGGATAAGGAAGAAAGGAAGGGGATAGAGGCAAGGAGGAAGGGATGGAAGAAGGATGATGAGAAGGGTCTCTGCAAAGTGGATGGTGATTAACTCAGAGTAAGGAGTCAGTATCTGAGGGGGATGGTGAGGTATGGTGAGGCTGTACCCTGCCTCAGTGGGTCAGAAAGCACTCTCCGTGGAGACTCCTTAACCAAGCTCTTTAAGCAGTCCAGTCACCTTAGGCCTTTGTTCTCTCATTTCTATAAGAAACTTTTCATTAGAGAGGGTTCAGACTCCTTGCCCTCCAAGGGTGATCAATACCCACAGCCATGCCAAGGGCCTATCTGCCAAGCCAAAAATCAAATGAAAGCTGGCACATGTGAGAAGAAGAGAATCTTCCACAGTCTTTTAAACACTGATGTGGTTAGGGAGTAGCCAGGATGCTTAAGACTCCTCCAACTCTGCTCATCTCAGAGCTTAAAGGGCAGCACTGAGTCCCGGGCCTCCAATTCCTGTTCTAGTGTTCTTATATTTTCAGGATGCACTGGAAACTTGTATCCTAAAATTCCTGGGACATCATATCTCTGTGTCCTCAAATCACCCCTGTTTGAACTCTAGTGGAAAAATTGTGACCTTGGGGACACATTCTGGACTGGGTCAGGGGTGAGAGGTTCAGTGTTTTCTATTCAGGGAACACATTTGAATTCTAGAGGAAGCTCTGCTCACCCTCCATGGATTCTCACTCTCCTCCCTAGACACCAGCCAGTAGCTACAAGAGACTCAATTCTGGATTTGTAACAGTTAAGCTGTATGTGTGGTGGGAGCTCACCCCTTGGTGCAAATGCAAAGGTCAGAAATCCACATTAGGCTCTTCTTTTTTTTTTGCTCTCCTCGTTTTCTGAGACAGCTTCTCCCTGTCATGGAGCTAGCCATTTCATGGAGAATGGCTGTTCACCAAACCCTCAGCTCTACCTGTCTCTGCCTTTCTCCACCTCAGCACAGAGAATACAGATATACTCTGACATGCTCAGCCTTTATGTGGCTGCTGGGGATTCAAACTCAGGTCTGCATGCTTGTGCAGCAAGCACGTTTCTGGCTTTGCCACCTCCCCATACCCCATCTTTTGTTTTAAGACAGGGTCTCTCACTGGTCTGGAACTTTCTAAGTAGCCTAAGCTGACCATCCAGCCCCACGATTCCTCCTATCTCTGTCTACCCAGAACTGGGATTATAAGCCAGTGCCGCAACACCAGATCCTTTGGCTTGGATTCTGGGGATTCAGCTTGAGTCCTTATGCTTGAAGGTGGGCACTTTACCAACAGAGCCATCTCTCTAGACCTATCGGATGAACTTTTAAAACAATTCCTTTCTGCAAAGGTCAGTCAGAGATCAGACCAAGAGTCTGTCATTGTCAGAATTGCTTTTACTCCCTTCCGCCTCTAAATCTGTAAAAAGCAAAAGACATGCCTGGAAAGTGGGCCTTCATCTCTGAAGGAAAGTAGAGCAGAAGGTTCTCAGCCCTGTCTTCCTTGCACCTATGGCTTGATTTCGGTGTTGGTAGAGATGGGATCTCATGCAGCCTAGGCTGGCCTTAACTCACGATATAGTCAAGGGTGACCTTAAACTTCATATCCTGTACCTCCACCTCCTGTGTGCTGAGATTATGGGCAAGCATTACTTTACCCAGCTCAAGACTGAATCTCAGAAGAAAGTAACTTTTTTTCTTTCTCTTTGTTTTTCTTTTACTGAAACAGGGTTTTATATAGTCCAGTCTAGCTTCAACTTCCTTGTGTAGCCAACAAACTTCTTATCTTTCTAGTTCATCTTCTGAGTACTGGGATTAAAGACCTGTGTGCTGCCATGCCTAATTTATGTGCACCTGGGAATCCTCAGTGCTCAACCCAAGGCGTTGTGCATGCTGAGCAAGCACTCTTATCAACTGGACAACATCCCCAGACTTAAAAATATTTTTCTTTGTTTCAGTGTGTGTGCATGTGTGTGCATGGGGGGGGGGGGAGGGCAAGCTATGTGATCCATGTGGTAGCCAGAGAACAACTTCCAGTACTTGACTCTCTCCTCTCACCTTATGGGATTCACAGATTGAACTCAGGCTGCTGGGCTTGCTCAACAAGGACTTTTACCCAACGTGTCATCTTGCCTGTCCCTGAGTTTCTTTTAAAATAAGAATAAAATAAAATAAAAGCTAGAGCTCTGTCAAACCTCAGACCTCTTACTACACCTTGTGCTGTCAGGATGGGCTGTCTGAGTTCTGTTCCCAGTGAAACCTGAAACTCTCTTCCATACATCCTCATATGTAACCAGAAAGCAGACAGGCTGGTTCCCACAGCAGAGCAGAGCATATCTGCTAATGCCTCAGGAAAGTCTGCAGTTATCAGCCCAACTGTGGGTCTTCACACAACCTTTTAGACCATCTGTAGCTTCACTCAGGGCCAACTTGCCTTCGCAGAGAAGGCAAACCTACCCAAGACCTCAGAGATAGTTCTGCAGACCTCAGCTGTAGACCTCAAAGAAGACCCATGGCTCAGTTTCAGCCTCTCAGCCGTGGTCCAAGAGCAGAGTGCCTATTCAGGAATTACCCTAGTATCCCAACAGAAGGAACCTTTTGAGGAGCCCCAGAATAACAGCAGCCATTTGCACATCTAACAATGAGTTAGTATCAGCCAACACTAAAGCAAGCCCTCATTCCTCATTAGCCTACTTGACCAAGGACCTGAACACAGTTTAGAGCATTCTAGGACTAGGACAAAATACTGATCAAAAAACAACTAGAAATTGGTCGGACAGAGCAGGGACTCGATAGCAGCAGTTCTGAGAATGGACTCCTGCTCAGGAGTTAGGCATGAGGTTACAGCTTAACTGAGATGCATGCAGCTCCTGGATACCTCATGGCTGGGCCAGTCACACTGACCAGATCATTCTCCTTTCCATGCTTCATACTGGTTTCTGCCTTAAGTTCTTTAAAAGGCCCTTATGCTACCAGTTTGATGGTACCCTATTTCCTGGGACCTGTGCCTGCTATATAGGAACTCTGCTTTCTTTCTGTCTCTTGTGGTCTCTGTAATAAAATATTTCTTTACAAAACTTACCCTTTATGATCTCTACATTTCATTCTTCAAGTTTGCAAAAATGAGAACCTAGTCACTAGGTCAGTGAAAATGTTCTATGACTGTGAGCATTGAGCACCCTAACTCCTGAGCTGGGCTCATAAAGGTCCTAAAAACACTCAAAAACTTCCATTATCAATACCTGTGTATAGAACCTCAGGTCCATCAATCAGTGTCCCCACTGAATGCCCAGCATCAAGCCAGCATAACCCTGATATCAAAATGTAAGAGCCCAACACACACACACACACACACACACACACACACACACACACACACACCTGAATACTGATTTCCTAATGAATACAGATACAAAATTCTCTGTAGAGTTCTTGAAATTTTTATTCAATTACACGTTAAGACCATATACTATGATCAACTTAGTTTTATCCCAAGGATGTATGGATATATAAGTATGTTAGGATGGTTCAGCACACAAAACATAACAAATGTAGTATATAAATATACTTAAGGACAGAAATCATATGATCATATCAATAGATACAGAAAAAAAATCCTTCAACATCCCTTCCTGATTTAAAAAAAAATTAAAGAAATAAATGAATGTATCTGAACAAAGGTTACATGTGACAAACCCATAGCCACTGTAACAGAAATAGGGAAAACCAAGAGCACTTACTTTAAAATCAGGACCAAGACAGAATGCCCACCCTCACCACTCATATTCAACATATTTCCAAATCTTAGCTACAGCAAGAATACAAGAAAGAAATCAAAGATATATAAATAAGAAAGAAAAAATTAGCTCTTTTGTAGACCATGTTCTATAATTCAAAGACCCTTATGACTCCCCTCAGGACGCTCTTACATCTGAATAATGCCTTCACCAAAATGGCAGAATGTGTAAGCATGCACAAAAACAATATACCAAAAAAGAAACAAATCAGCTTTAAAAATAAATAAAACAGGGATGGGAACAGGAGGGATCAGGCAGACAGAGATGGAGGTTCAGGGGAGAGAATACTGGGAGAGAGAGACAACAGGAATTGGGGTGCATTTGGGGCTCGAAGTAGAAACCTAGCACAGTGGAAGTTCTCTGGTATCTATGAGGGTGACCCTAGTGAAGACTCCTAGTAATGGGGGATAAGGAACCTGAACCAGCCATCTTCTATAACTGAAGGCTAGACTTTCAGTGATGTGACTGGGACACCAACCCAGCCTCAAAATCCTACCTATGTTTTGTCTTGTCTGCAAGATGTGCTGGAGTAATAGTGGCTCAGAGCTTGTGGGAGTGGCCAACCAATGATTGGTCTAACTTGAGGCCCATGCCACAAGGGGGAGCCCATACCAGCTCTCCCTAGATGACCATAAACCAGAGGTTAGATCAGAGACCTAGAATAGAACAAAGCACAACTGGCTATCAAAGGGGGGGGGGGGGCAATGAAATATACTGGTACCCAACCCAATCATCACCAGAGAGGCTTCATCCAGCAGCTGATGGGAGCAGATGCAGAAACCCACAATCAAACATTGGGTACCAAACCCTGCAGAAAAGGAAGAAAAATTGTAGAAGCCAGAGGGATCAAGGACATCACCAGAACATGGCCCCACAGAATCAACTAAGCAGGGCTCATGGGGCCTCACAAAGGCTGAAGTGATAATCACAGACGCTGTCTGGTTCTGAGCTAGGTTCTCTGCATATCTGTTATGATTGTGTAGCTTGATATTCTTGTGGAACTCCTAATAGTGAAAGTAGGGACTGTCCCTGACTCTTTTGTCTGTTCTTGGGACCCTTTTCCTCCTGGATTGCCTCATCCAGCCTTGATATGAAGGTTTGTTCCTAGTCTTATTGTAAGTTGTTACACCGTGTTCAGTTGATATCCCTGGGAGACCTGCTCTTTTCTGAAGGTAAACAGAGGAGGAATGGATCTGGGTGGGGGAGAAGCTGGGAGGAGTGGAAGAGAGGAAGCCTCCAGTCAGGATGTAATGTATGGGAGATGAATAATAAGTATATATAACATATATAACATGTCATATATATATCACCTAAGAATGAACAGGAATGAACATAACCAAGGAGATAGGAGACCTCTATAATGAAAACATTAATACACCAAAAGAAAGAAATTAAAGGAGACATCAGAAGATGCAAAGGCAATTCATGCCCATGGAGGGGCAGAATCAACATTGTCATGACTATGTCAACAAACATAATCTACATTTACCACATTCCTTGACAAAAATGTCCATTATATTCTTCACAGAACTAAAACACCCAAACAAACACACAAACTCATTAGTAAGTACAAAAGACCCCAAATAGTTAAAGCAATTCTAGGCAGAAAAAGGGGTCATAATACCTTATCTCAAACTATAGTATGGCGATATTGTAATAAAACCAGCATGGTACCGGCACCAAAACAGACATAGAGACCAATAGAATAAAGCAGAGGACTCAGAAATAAACATATCCAGCTACAAACACCTAATTTTCAACACAAGTATAAAAATTTTGGGGGAAAAATCCCAGGCTCTTTAATAAATTCTCAGGTTCTGGGAAACCTGGATAATATCCACTGGTAGAAGAATGAAACTAGATCAATATATTCCACCCCACACAAAAAATCAATTTAAATAAATCAAAGACTGTAATGTATGGCTTGAAACTGTAAAACCACTGGAGTAGAACACAGCTAAAATGTGTCAAGAGAAGGGCACAGACAAGGACTTTCTGAGCAGGATTCCAGTAGTGCATGATACCACCTCAAGAACTGACAGGTGAGACTGCGTGAAATTAAAAAGCTTTTTGCCCAGTAAAAGAACAATCAATTATCAGGGTGAAGAGACAGCCTACAGAATGGAGGAGAATATTTGTCAGCTCCATTAGACAGGGGATTAATATCTAAAATATGTAAAGAACTGCAAAACCAAATACCAACAAATCACACAATTAATAAATGGATTAATGAACTGAAAAGGCAGTTCTCAAAGAAATAAAAATGACCAAGTACTTGAAAAAGTGTTCAAAATTCTTGGTCAACAAGGAGGTGTAAATTAACACTGCTTTGAGATCCCATCTCATCCCAGACAGGAGGGCTATGACCAAGGAAACGAACACTGGCAAATGTTGCTGAGGATGTAGGGAAAGATGAACTCTAGTTCAGCTAGTGAAGTCACTATGGAAACACATATGGCAGTTACTCAGAAAACTGTAAGTGTACTTACCACATGATCTAGCTCTGCCACCCCTGGTATATACTCCAAGAACTCCAAGTCAATATACCACAGGCAAACTTGTACATCCGAGTTTATTCACAACAACCGAGAAGTGGAATCAGCCCATATGCACATCAACGGAAATGTGACACCTACCCAGAGTGGGATTTTATTTAGCTTGTGAAGACAAATGTAACCATGGCATTTGCAGGAAAATGTATAGACTGGAAGCCAAATGAGCCAGATTCAGAAAAACAACACTGAGTATTTTCTCTCATATGCATATTAAATAGACTGATTTAAATTGAAATTAAGTATGTGTGTGTGTTGCATAAATGTGTGTATGTGTGTGTACATGTGTGTGGGTACATGTGTGTGTGTGTGTTGAAATTAGGGGAAGAATGCGGGAGGAGATAAACCATAAAGGAGGATGAGAAGAGAGTATATGGAATCTATAAGACATGAAAGCAGAAGCAGGACTATTTGGTGCAAGAGAGAGGACCAAGAAGAAGTAGGTGGAGCACATGGGTGGAGCACATGGGGAGGGAATATGAGTGGGACAAATAAGAAAAATGTAAAATACTATAATGATGCCCATTGCTTTATATGCTAACTTGAAGAAAGAAAGAGAAAGAAAAGAAACTGCCACTCAGAAGTATTATACCCAGCAAAAATGTCCTTTAGAACAAAATAGAGATGAAAGAATGCTCAGGCCCCACAGAACCGTGGGAAAGCACATCAAAGTGTCACATGTGCTGAGGAAGACAAGGCTGTCCAAAAGCTTCGGATTCAGAAGCTTTAGTGTGCAATTGTGGCATTTAGTTCGTAATGTGCAGCATATGGAGCTTTTAACTCAAGCATAAAGTTAATAGATTAATGCATTAAAAATAATCGCAGCTCTGGTAATTTGTTAAAGATACAAAACATTAAAGGGGGAAGTGCAACATTAATGGCATAAAATGTGTGAGAGAAGTAAATGTGTGGAATTGTCAAACAAAAATTAAGCTGTTCCTGGCCTAAATTAGGAAATTATGTTTTTATAAGACCCATGGTAATCATAAAGGAAAACTTTCCAGGAGCCAGAGAAATAAATGCTCAATTGGTAAAGTGCTTGCTGTGTGATCGTGAGGATCTGAGTCTGCATCCTTAGCACCCATGTAAAAAGCATATATGTCTGCAATTACAGCACAGAGGCGTGGAAACAGACAGAGCCCTAGGGATTGCTGGCCAGGCAATCTAGCCAGTTAGTGAGCTTCGGATAGAGAGCAATTGAGAAATGGTACCTGACACTGACTTCTGACCTCCCCAACACATGATCACAGAAAAGAAAAACACTTATTAGATACACAAATGACAAATTAAAGAGGACAACAGTCCTGTTACAAACTCACTGGGAGAAGACAATGAGGAAGCTGTGCTAAGGAGGTCTTAGTAACAAATGCCTGTGTCAGCAAAACCCAGGCTCCTCAAATAAGCAACCTGACTTCACACCTTGAGAAACTAGAAAGAACTGATGTCAGAGTTGTTAGAACAGAAGAAGTGCACAGAAGAGAGACCAGAAAGATGTGTGTGTGTGTGTGTGTGTGTGTGTGTGTGTGTGTGTGTGTGTGTGTGTGTGTGTTCATGTTCAACCATGTGTGTATACATGCACTTGTGGATGTGCATGCATGTGTGAGTGCCTGGGTACACATGTGTGTGGCTCCATGAGTTCTACTTGTTATGCAAAGATCTAAACATGTCATCTGCACAGGAAAAAGCTAAAGGACATTGTGTAAAGTTGAGTAACCCAAATACTATGTGGTCATACTCACACATTGTCTTAGTTAGTGTTTCTATTGCTGTGATTAAACACCATGACCAAAAGCAACTTGGAGAGGAAAGAAATTATTCATCTTACAACTCTCAGGTCACCATCTAGCACTGAGAAAAGTCAGCACAGGAAATCAAGGCTGCAACCTAGGGGCACAAACTAAAGCAGAGGAAAATGCTATGTAATGTGTTGCTCCCTGTGGCTGAGTGGCACTGCCCACAGTGGGCTAGACCCTTCCACATAAATCATAAATCAAGGAAATGTCCCACAGCTTTGCTTATAGGCCAGTCATATGGAGACATCTTAACTGAGGCTCTTTCTTCCCAAATGACCATAGCTTGTGACAAGTTTTTTTTTTTTTTTTTAAAAAAACTAACCAAGACACAAGTGTTATCTAAGACACAGAAAAAATGGTGATTGCCGGAGTCAAAGGGTTGGTATAAAGAGGACAAACAAGAGAGGCAAATAGTCATAGGGTGAACTAGCTACAAAGGTCCAATAGTGATCACATAGTCAGTATTCATGGTATGTGTGCATCAATTCAAAATAAGTAAACAAATCACTGTCCAATCCTAACAAATTTCCACTGAGAAAATAGATCTATTAGGCATTCAAATACTTTTTTCATTTCTTAAAATATGTTCACGTGTACACATACTCATGCCCATGGATGGATTTGTACGCATGATTGTACATGTGCAGGTGAAATCGTATGTATGTACGTGGGTGATCAGGTGGAGGTCAGAGGTCATCCTTGGCTATGACTGTTGGAGATAGATTGTCTACCTTGCTTATTGGGTCAGGGTTTCTCCCTGGCCTGGAACTCAAAAAGTAGGTTTAGCTGGATGACTAGCAAGTTCTAGAATCTGTCTGTCTCTACCTTCCCAAAGTGGGGATCATAAGGAAGTCCCACCACACCTATATAGTTTTTAGATCATGTGTCCTGGGGATCAAACTCAGGTCCTCATGATTGCAAGGTAAATACTTTCCTGAATGAGATATCTTCCCAACTCTCAAAATAATTTTGACCCAATATTTTCTGCCATTGAATCACACATACACTGAGAACAGAATGGTTGCTAGTTACAAAGCCACAGCATATCTCCAAGTATGTCACGAATATTTGAATCAGCAGAAGTCTTCTGAGCTAAGAGGAAGTGACCAACTGTCTTAGTTATGGTTTTATTGCTGTGAAGAGACACCATGACCATGGAAACTCCTATACAGGAAAACATTTAAATGGAGCTGGCTTATAGTTTAGAGGTTTAATCCACTATTATCATGGCAGGAAGCAAGACAACATGTAGGCAGACAGTGTTGGAGAGGTTCTGCATCTGGATCTGCATGCAGCAGAAAGAGAGAAAGCCACTAGACCTGGCTTGAGCTTCCAAAACCTCAAAGGTAACCCCACAGTGACACACTTCCTCCAGTAAGGCTATACCTACTCCAATAAAGCCACACATCCTAATCCTTTCAAATAATTTCAATCCCTATGAGCTTATGGGGGCCATTTTCATTCAAAACACCACACTGTCTGTGGACAACAAATGGCCACAGATGACTTTGGGAATCATTATAATAAGTCACCTCATTGTCTGTCTGATATGGAATCCTCAGGATTCTCTCCAAAGATGCAGTTGACACAGGATTCCTATGTTACTCTTTGAACTCATCCTTGCTTTATGCTGTGGTAGTAATTTCCATGAGCATCTCTCATCCAATGACTAGGACCCCAGGATCACTGAGGTAGGTCCATGCTTGAATGCCTCCTTGAGGTGGCATTGGCTCAGAGACTTTCTATTAACCCTATCAAGGTTTCTCCAGTATTCATCACAGTCCATGGTCTTCCTTCCATCTCCTTTCTACATCAGTCATGACTGCCTCATGCTCTGAAGATTCCTCTGGGTTCTTGTGGCTTCCCTGTGCATCCTCACCAGTACACTTTGTGATGAATGCAATTTTTTGATTGAAGGAAATACTCGGTGGTTGAATGAGAATGTCCCCCATAGGCTCAGGCATTTGAACACTTGTTTTCCAGTTGGTAACACTGTTTGGGGAGGTTTAGGAGGAGCGACTCTACTTCCTACTTCCTCTCTCTCTCCTCTATGCTTGTGGTTAAAGAAAAGATATTTCAGCTTTTTGTTCCTGCCACTGTGCTTGCTGCTATGCCATCTAGACATGACGGATTCTTATCTGTCTGGAAATAAAAGGCAAAATACATTATCTCTTTCTTAAGTTGCCTTTGGTCATGATGTTTTTTCATAGCAATAGAAAAGTAATACATAGCTCTGAAAAAGTCTTTTGCTTATCCAATCTCATCTTCACGTCGACTTCTCAGAAAACTCAGGCCAACATATGTAATATTATCAAGAGAAGATTCCACTATCACAGCCACCAATATATCACATAAGTAATTCAGTAAACTCCAACCTATACTCTGAGAGGTTCAGGTTCATCTCTTAGAATTTCTGATGTTAATAATGCTGCCACTCCAATCATTCTTTTGATCTAACCCTCTGTCCATTTTATCTGTATGTGTTATTCAGTCCATCTTCCTAAAATGTAACAAAGAAAGAATATTAAAATCTGCAAGAGAAAAAGACTGAGTAACACACAAAGGCAAATGTACTAGAATAACAGTTTACTTTTCAGTGGAGACTTGAAAAGCCAGAAAGGTGTTCTACATGTTCTAAGAGACCGCAGATGTCAGCCTAGACTACTATAACCAATAGAACTTCCAATCATAATAGATGGAGGAAGACAATGGAGAATGAAACCAAATTTAAGCAATATTTATCTACATACTCAGCTCCACAGAAGGTGCTAGAAGAAAAACTCCAACCTGAAGAGGTTAACCAAAACCAAAAATAAAAACAAGGAATAAAGATCTCAGACAAGCAAATCAAAATGAGGGTGGGGGTGAAATGGGGGTGTGGTGGGGGAAGCCCATACCACAACCTCAAAATAAAGGGAATCAACAAACACTGCTCACTGATGACTTTCAACATCTGTAGTCTCAGTTCCCCAATAAAAATCACATACTGGCAGATTGGATATAAATACAGGATCCATCCTTCTGCTGCATACAAGAAACACTAACATTAAAGATAGACATTACCTCAGGGTAAAAGCCTGGAAAACAATAGTTCATGGACCCAAGAAACAAGCTGGTGTAGCCATTTTAATATCTGACAGAATATACTTCAAACCACAACAACAGAAACAATAGAGAGTTTATAAACTAATGGATACTGGACAACTCTTTACTGAATGAAAAATGAGTTAATACATAAATTAAGAAGGAAATGAAAAGCCTATAAGAATTGAAAAAAATGAAAATACCTCAAATTTATGGGACACAATGAAGGTGGTTCTAAAAGGCAACACACCTGAAAGCTCTAGTACAGTGAGAGGATCTATAATGCAAAAGGAGTAGAGAGCAAGAAGTAATCAAACTCAGGGCTGAAATTAATAAAATAGAAACAAACAAAACAAAAAACAATACAAAGAATCAATGAAATAGGGAGTTGGTCCTTTGAGAAAAATCAATAAGAGCGGCAAACCATTATCCAAGATGTAAGAGTGGCACAAAACTTGTGGGAATAACTAATATTTGATTTGATTTAAGGCCCACTCCATGAGAAGGAACCTATCACTGACATTGCTTGGGTTACCAAGAACCTGAGACTAGATAGGTCAGAGACCTAGGGAAAACCAAATATTGTTCTGCTAAAGGAATGTAGCAATAAAATGAGTTGTAATCACATTGCGCTACACTCAGAAACCAGTGTCTTGCTCAGCCATTATCAGAGAAGGCTCTTCCTGTAGTAGATGGGAAAAACTACTGAGACCTATACAGTTAGACAATGTGTAGAGGGCAAGAAACCTTGGAACACTCAGACCTAAATTTAATGACTCCATCAAGTCTCTCTCCTCAGGGCTCAGTGAACCCTGCAGAATGATTGTAAGAGCCAGAGGGGATTGAAGTCACCAAAAATTCAAGGTCTTCCAAACATAGCAGGACCCGTGCACATATGAACAGAGACTGTGGTAGCATACACAGGACCTGCATGGATCTGTGCGAGATGGAGTCCCAGCACTGAGAGTGGAAGTGGACACAAGCCCCTATCCCTAAGCCAAAAGTTATCTTAATTGATAAACACTCATAAAAAATGAGCTTTCCCAGGGATATCAATCAGACATGGTATAACAAGTGACAGTAAGACTAGGAACATACCCTCATATCAAAGTTGGGAGGCCCACTCTTTTCTGAAGGGAAACAGAGGAAGGGGAGGGGAAGAAGAGGAGGGATCCAGAAAAACAGGAGGGAGGAGAATGTGGTCAGGATGTAATATATGAGAGAAGAATAAATAAGGACAGAAAAGAAGAAAGGAAGGAAGGAAAGATTAGTTTTCTCCAACATAATCTGAACTGGGTATACAAATTACTCTAAGGCCAGGCCCATCTTTTGGTATTCATTGGTTCATTTCTACAAAAAGGAAACCCCAGTGTCATAAGGTATAAAGTTTCTGGGCTCCTGCTATATTTCTAAAGTCTTACTGGGTATTCAGCATTCTGAATGACTCAGCTTACACTTCACTCCTCATACACCTTCATTGTCACACTCTGAGTTCAGTTTCTTCCCGTTACTCTCTCGCAGTGTCTTTAAAGCCTTGGTCTGCTGGTGTATGTATGTCAGGCGGTGATGCTTCTGTGTCTGGCCCAATGATTCTCAACCTTCCTAATGCTGCAACCCTTTAATATAGTTCTTTATTCATACTGTGGTGAACCCAACCATAAAATTATTTTTTGTTTCTACTTCATAACTAAGTTGCTACTGTTATGAATCGTAATATAAATATTTTTGGAATTAGATATTTTGTCAAAGGAGTCATGACCCACAGGTTGAGAACCAATGCTTTAGACTGTTGTTTTATAGAAACACCTAGGTCCCACAAGCTCATCACTGAATACCAGTGACAAAGTAAACATACTGCCTGTGCAGAAGGCCCCGCATGCATGGATGGATGGATGCATGGGTGGATGGATGGATGGATGGATGGATGGATGGATGGATGGACGGATGGATGGATGGACGGACAGATGGATGGATGGATGGGTGCATGGATGGATGGACAGATGAATGGATTGATAGAAAGATGGATGGATGGATAGATGGATGGGTGCAAGGATGGATGGATGGATGGGTGGATGGATGGATGGATGGATGGATGGATGGATGGATGGATGG
>CM052707.1:55411071-55472721 GCA_028551405.1 Uromys caudimaculatus | reverse complement strand
AGATGGATGGGTGCATGGATGGACAGATGGATGGGTGCATGGATGGATGGATGGATGGATGGATGGATGGATGGATGGATGGATGGATGGATGGATTGGTGCATGAATGGACGGATGGATGGGTGCATGGATGGATGGGTGCATGGATGGATGCATGGGTGCATGGATGGATGGATGGATGGATTGGTGCATGGATAGACAGATGGATGGGTGCATGGATGGACAGATGGATGGGTGCATAGATGGATGGATGAATGGATGGATGAATGAATGGATGCATAGATGGATGAATGGATGGATGGATGGATGGATGGATGGATGGATGGATGGATGGATGGACAGATGGATGGATAGATGGAAGGATGCATGTGTCAGGAAGCAGGTTTTAGAGTTGGAGCTACAGTATCCTTTTGTAAAAGCCCAGGAAGCTCTGAGAGAACAGGCAATGGATGTTGAATGCTGACTTTCATCTCTTCCTGAGACTACAACCCTGTTTTCTTTTAGAAATCTGAGTCCTCCAGACCATCCTTATTAGGAAGTCCTACCTCTCTGGAGGTTTCAAATATTGATCACCCTTTTATCACTAAATGATACCCATAGCACCCCAGAGAGGTTTGCTTTCACTCACACAATGCATATTTTGGGCCTGGAAACCAGATATGTGCCATTCTTGGGGACCATTTCTCTTCCTTTCTCAGAATGTGCCCACACTCCCTCTCTGTGGCTTGTTAATCAGGCTGCAGCTCTCTACTTTCCGCACAATCCTTGCTAGCTCATTCTGTGAAGATCAGAACACCCAAGTCACCATCTTGAAGCCATGTTTGTCTTAATGTTGACTTCAACACTCAAAAATCCTTCAAACACAACATTGACCTGTGTTTCTGAACTGCCCGGCTCCAGGAAGCTTGCCCCGGGGTGGCTCCTGTAGGAATCATTCCGACTCAGATTTCCTCCACTATGTACCTAATATGCATGCTCGTGGGCAGCAGCTATGTCCACTTCCAGCATCCTTTGACCAACCTTGTTTCAAGTCCTTTTCTCCTTCAGTTCTTTTTTCCTTTTGACAATTATCATAATAAACTCTCTCTCCCCTCAGACAAACTTACCTGGCAAAATAATTGTAAAGCAGGCCTCCTCATTTTGGGGAGTGAGGGGTGGAGATGGTTTGTGTGTCTATGTATTTGTGTGTGTCAGGTGAATGGAGAGCATACATGTGGAAGTAAGAGTACAGCCTCAAGTGTGGTTCTTAGGAGCCTTAGCTTTGGAGACAGGCTCTCTCATTGACCTGGAGCTCACCAATTAGGCTATCCTGGCTGTGCCTACTCTCCCAAGTCCCCAGCACTTGGGTACAATTGCATGCCTGCCACCAGGACAGGTTCTGACGACTGAGCTCAGATTCTCACGTTTGCTCACAGGTGCTTTACCAACTGTGCCATCTCCCCAGCCCTCTTCTCTTCTCCATCTTTAAAGGAAGCAGCCATCCCGATACTGTGGTACAATACAGTGTAGTATTGTATGTGCCTGGTGGTGTGTTCACTTCCTCCAGTCCTCTGCTCAACCCTCTGCCAACTCCAGGAGAAAATACTTTCTTCATCTCCCTGTCTGTTCCTGACTCCTGCTGTTTTCAATATGTTAAGTACCACTCTGGATGTGTGCCTCTCTAACTCATTCCCAGCACCTGCAACAATACAGTCAGAGCTATGAATGAATGAATGAATGACCGAATGATGAATGAGTGAGTAAATATAAGATAATTAGTTTTTGGAAAATGACTCCACATTGTACTGTCAGAATCATTCCTTTCCAGGTTTCCTCCACTCAGGCAGCAGCCATCTCCAATTCCAGCATCCTTTGACCAACCTTGTTTAGGGTCCTTTTCAGGCCATATAAAATGGCTGCTTCTTTAGAAAATCAATACTGGCTTCTTCATGGCCTTCCTGTTACCTTGAACAAATCACACAAACAGGATGTCCATGATTTTCAATTAATCCATAGGGAATGCCTAAAAGGACTTAAGATCCACAGCTGAAGACACTAACACAGCGTCTGCAGCAACCAGCCGGATTCCAGGTCCCTGATGAGCATCCCCTAATGAAAGGGGAGCACATTTCCTGGCTTACAGGAAGGAGAGCCAGAACCAAAGGAAGCGCCTCCTTCAAGCGATTAGATACTGGAAGCTCAGTCCTTGGCCAGTCATTCTCCCAGATGCAGAGAGCCTATGGCTGTCTAGTGTCTTCTCAGACCAGCTGCAGTATCTACCCTGGCTCCTGCTTCCTGGCCCTGTGGTCCATTTTCAGGAGAAGTCCTGCATTGCAGACAATGAATGTTCTCCACACAGGAGCCCTGAAGAACTTCCCAGAGGAGGGTGGGCCCCAGTCAGTTGCTCGCTCTCTCTCCTCATGCTCTGGAAGGCAGGCCAGTCTTGGCACCCCTCCGCCTCTCTGAGATATCATGAATATGTTTGATTAAGATCTTAAATGAAATAAGCCATTGGCTTCATTTGGAATGTATCAGAGTTAAGTTTCTTTCCATGCATAATTAATAGTCTACCTCTCTGAAGATAAATTCTATCTATCCAACTATTAATGGATCATTTCCCTTTGCCTGTTGCTATGTCATTTCTTTGCCCAAAGTAAAATACGATACAAAGAAAAAAGGATTGGTAAAGAATAAATTTTCCTAAAAGTAATTTACATTTTTTCCCAATGAGAAAAGCTGGGGAATGTTTTAAATGTGTGTCCAGCTGACAGCCAGCTGCAAATGTCTTACATCTTAGTGGGCTTCTCCTCTTTGTGCTGAAAGTGCCAGTGATATAGCACAAATCACATTGCTTTGCAATCTGCCAGCACCTCTTTTATTCTAGATGGGTTACAGGCCTCTCCTGCATCTGCTGGGACTGCCGGGACTGCCGGGACTGCCTTGTGTTATGCCAGCCCTGTGCTTGGCCACGTTCGGCTTCCCTGGGGCTGTGGCCCACTTGCTTTCCAAAAACATGTTTGTTGTTTCCAGTTTCCTGTGAGTCTTTATTTTCTCATCATTCAATAGGCTGACTTGGAAGTTCCTGAAGTTCCCAGAAAACAAAACAAAAAACAAAACAAAACATACCTACACTAAACATTCTACAGTGGTCATTGATGTGTCAGAACCTCAACGACTAGGGTGAGGTTGGTATGTTGCAGGTCCAGGGTCAGGTTGTCTTGGGATATCTTAGCCTGTAAATAGCCAATTGTTGCCCACCTGTGTGAGACCCAACATCCTCAGAAGGATTAGATATATATGAATAGGCTCTTTGCTCCCATCAACTTCAAAGCTAAGAATGATGGCAGCTAGCATCTGTGGCCTGTAGCTGAGATTTCCACCATTTTGCTCTAGCCCGCCTAGCTGATGTTTCTACCAAGCTATTTTTGGAAAGTATTTTGATTGATGATTGTTTTTGTTTCCTCATTGGAACAAATGGCATTTGGGGTAATCTAATCTATGTTTCCTGACCATGGTCATTCGTATTTGCCTCTAGAATAAGCTGTCTCTTATTCTCTTTGTGATGAGAGCTATTCCTTTTAAGAGGAAGTAATTCTTTCTGGTCTACTAGTCATGAACACTGACATGCTGGAGCCATGTAGTGGGCCTCTAGTCACTAATAAGGGACTGAAGCAGAGCCTGACTGGAGGTCAACATGTCTCCATAGCAGTAAAAGCCCATTAAAGTAAAACTATTTCCTTCAGATCCAGAGAATCTGGCTTAGTAGTTGGTCTGCTGATTCATCTGTCTAAAGGACTACCCTTCAGGAAGGCAATACCACTTGAAGCCATGTTAAGTGGATAGGAGGGAAAATTATCCTTTTAATATGGTGTTTTTCTTCCCAGAATCTCGACCTTCAGTGCACATTGTAAAATGTTCAGGAGTAGTTGCTTACAAAACCTTAGACAACTTTGTAAGTCTGCCCACTTCTGAATTACTCAGAAATGTGTTACTTTTCTTTTTCTTTCTAGATCTCAGCAGCTTTCTCTGGTACTTTTGGCCTCCCTCCTCTTTCTCTGAAGTTCCCTTCCCTCCCTTTTTGCCAAGTGGGTACCTCTTTATCATGTGGCTGACCTTCATACTGACCTGACTCAAATGACATGGATTTCTCTCTTCATCTACTTCAGACAGTTGCTGAGTTCACAGTTCACTACTTTGGGGTTTTTCTTTTAAACTCAAACAAAATTGTCGTTGAATTTTCCTCTGAGTTATTTTATTAACAAGACTAAAAACCACAAGTGAGGAGCCCAATTTCTCCTTAACATGTTGTGACTCCGTAGTGACTTCTCAAATTTTTCAGTAAGAAGCAAACATTTTAAATATGGGACATAGTGAAAAGGCCATTATATGTGTATACATGTCAGTGTGTTTATTTGTACATATTATACACATATGATTTTTAAGTACATGTGGTTAGTATTAGGATCAATCAAATTAATTTTCTTAAATTTTGTTGTACTGGGGGTTGAACCAGGGAGGGCTTTGCACAGCTAGGTGGGTACTAACTATATCAGAGAGCTGTATTCCCAGCCCCCTAAAAAGACATTACTAACTCTGTATCTCTCCATACTTTCTGTAGTGTTTAGTTTAAATCAAAAGCACGGTTACCATTAAATAAGGTCATAATATTACAAACATAACCTTTCCCTACCTCCTGTGTGCTGGGGAGGGACCCCAGGAATTCACAAGCATTTCCCAGAGTTCCTAACTGCTTGTCATCTTTCTCTGGAGACAAGGTCCCAGTAGTGCAGGCAGGCCTTCAAACTATTATCCTCCAGACTTAGGAGTAGCTGAATTTACCCCCAAGACTAGGTCAGGATCTTTTGTTTTTGATGAAACCTTTGTGCCACAATGATGGATCAAAGTTAGGGTTTGCACTGAACAATTAAGAGACATGTGGTGGTGGTGGTGGTGGTGGTGTTGCTGCTGCTGCTGCTGCTGCTGCTGCTGCTGCTGCTGCTGCTGCTGCTACTGCTGCTGCCACTGCTACTGCCACTGCTGCCGCTGCTGCTGCTGCTGCTACTGCTGCTGCCACTGCTACTGCCACTGCTGCCGCTGCTGCCAATGGATGATGAATGAAAGCAAGCCCCATATGAGCTGAACCTTAAAACCAGACCATTAGGCAAGATCAGGCTGGTTCTGATGTTCATGTTGTCAATCTTCTTGTCACTTGCAAACTACAATATACAGTCCTTTCTCACTTGTGATCCGCTGGGCCCTGAGCCATGCTAGACTGTTCAAACGGTAAACCCTTCAAAGTTGTACTTAAAATATTTACCTCATAAAACACTTCATGGAAGCCTCGTAGCAAGCCTCCGCACTGCTCCAGGAGGCCAGTGATGCTGTGGAGAGTGGCTAGTGAGGAGACGCCCACAACTCCACTGGGACCAAACTGTAAAAGGCTTTTGGAAGCCAGCAATGGTGTGAGATGAATCATCAGCCATTCAGAGAAAGGGTGTTTTCCACACATTTAATTGAGCCTAGGAGCAGAAGGGGAGCTGGAAGAACAGGAATTCTTCAGAGCTCTCTGTGGGGGCAGTGGGCTTTGTTCCTGCACTGTCCTCCTCAGTCAGTCGCTCCTGCCCCAGAGCAAAGGGTAGAGCCTGCTGTAAAATGTAAATCAGAAAAGAAAAACGGATTATTTATAGCTGAATGCAATTTTGCATGTGCATGTGGTGTGTCTGTGTGAGAGTGTACGTGTGGTATGTGTTGTATATGTGTGCGTTGTTTATGTGTGTAAGGTGTGTGTGTGTATATATGTGTGTTGTGTGTGGTTTGTGTGTGGTGTGTATGTGTGGTTTGTGTGTGGTGTGTATGTGTATGTATGTGTGTGGCTTGTGTGTGTGCATGTATGTGTGTTTGTGTGTGTAGTGGGTGTGTGTATGTGTGTTTGTGTATAGTATCTGTGTGATGGGTGTGTATATGCTACGTGTGTGTATGTGTGTATATATATATATATATATATATGTGTGTGTGTGCATGTATGTGTATGTGTATATATGTGTGTGTGTGTGTGTGTGCATGTATGTGTATGTGTTTGTGTGTGTGTGAGAGAGAGAGACAGAGAGACAGAGACAGAGACAGAGACAGACAGGGAACTATCTAGTGGGTGAAATGGTGTCTTCTGTATGGAAGGCAATGCCGGCCTTACCTTTATCCAGGAACTTTGAGGGTGACTATTAGCCCCTTGCTTTTAAAAAGAGAGAAAGAAAGCTTCTGTTTGGAATTATACCCTCACTCTCACATGGTTTTTTAAAGTCACTTTAATCCAGCGTGCTTTTGATCTAGTCATTACTCAGAGCTGAAGGTGATTCTCCATTAAAGCCGCCCCTCCTACATTCCCTCTCTGACCTGTGAATGCTCTTGTTAGCTGCCTTATTAAGATGATATCCTGTCTCTGAAGTAAGAAAAGAAGATTATCTCTTTACCTCATGTGTCATCATTGGAGAAATCTTTTTCAAAAGAGAAAGGGGGGAGAATAAAAGAAAATAGAAAGACAACATTCTACAGATAATGAATTATTTTTCTGGTGCACTATGCTTTCCAAAGGAGGGGACTTCTGTCACCCCCAGGTGGTCCTCAAGGCTTGAGTGACATGCTTTCCTGTGACTGTAAACAAAAGAGAGAATCATGACATACCTGCTTGGTCACAGGTGGCCTTTGACTCTGTGTGTGTGTGTGTGTGTGTGTGTGTGTGTGTGTGTCTTGAGGACTCACAGGATGATATGGAAGCACACCAAATGCACAAACACTGAATCACAGGTGCTCTGTACTGTGTGATTGTGCCTGCTACAGTGTAGACAGCAGGTGCACTTTCAAGTGACACTCTAGGCATGGGGCAGCTGGCTGGAGAGCCATGATGTCACCTAGCTGTCTGCTGGCTGTCAGGCCACAGTTATGGCTGTGATATCACCTCCTTCATCAGACACCCAAAACCTTCCTGTTCAGATGTCTTGGAGTGGGGGAGAAGGGGGCCACAAAAAAGAACTTTGTTCATAAAGGGGTTCATAGCCCACAAGAGGAGGCATTGGTTACTGCCCATGGGGTGATGGTTAGTCATCTTTCATTGTCTATCTTGTCTCAATAAGAGCCTTTGGCCAAGATCACCAAAGGCAGCACTAGACATGTGTGGTACTTTGTATGATCGCTTCCCTTTATTTAAGTCCTTTAGCCCATACCTCCCAGGGGTTCCTTTGGGTTCTCTAGGTCTTCCACAATCCTTATTAATAAATGGCTCAATTTTATATATATTTGCACATATGCATATATTTGCATATATATACATTTGTAAGTATATATGTAACCATAATAAAGAAGAAGAAGCCATGAATTTCAAAGGGAGTAGGGGGCATGGGAAGGGCTGGAGGAAGGAGGGAAGAAATAATGTAATTAATATTAATGGAATAAAAAATATATAAAAATTTAAAAGAAAAAAAAGGGAGCTCTTGCCCTTCCCATCCCCCACTCTTTCTCCTTGGGTGGTCAGACACTCCTTCACTTAATCCTGTGTTTGCAGATAGGAAAGAACTTTCCATTTTCACTATTTATGAAAAAAAAGACATCTGTTAATATACTTTAAAAAAAAAAACAGTTAGGAGAGGTTCACCAGGAAAACCAGACACTGCAAAGAACAGGAAGAAATATGTCTTTTATTAGAAGTCTTATATGTACAGGGACAGGGGACAGCTGTCCCTCACAGCTTAGGAAGGCTGAGAGAAAGCCACCGCTGTCCAAGGTCACCACGCTTACTTACACTGGAAACACCACTTAAACACCACTGAAAGTCATTAACAGATAAAGCCATTACACACAGATGCAGAGAGACATGGCGCCTGTGGACCCTGTGCATTATTTTCTAAAAACAAGTCTGCACAAAAAATACAATGTGCCAGTAAAAAAAAAAAAAAAAAAAAATAGGCATATCAACACGTCTTTTTTCTTTTCTTTCTTTTTTGTTAATACATGGTACTCTGAGCGTTTTTTTCTCAAGGGTTTTTTTTTTTTTTTCCACATCGAGATTCACAGGCACTTTAGCAAACCCAGCCTTCATTTATAACACAGGTTGTTCAGACCAACAGATGCACAGTGGGAACATGGAGGGCCTCGTGACACAGGCATGCACGAAAATGTGACTCCTGGTGCTCAGAGGGACATCAAAATGTTCTCAAGTGGGATGGCTCTTCTTTCATTTGTCTTTATGATAAACGGCAGAATTACTTAGTAATGTGGCCTCATCAGGAAGGGACACAGTACGAGGGTATAGGAGACAAATACTGACTCCAACCTCAAAAGCTGTATTGAGATTGATTCTCAGAATCCAAAGTGACTTTTTCCCTTGTCCCACTCTGTGCCTTCCTTGCCAACCTACTGCGACACAAATGAAGTAAAGTAAGGATAGGATGGACTGGCCTAGGCTCCTCCAGAGAATCTTCCCTCAGTTCCTATGTCCTTCCTCAGGGTGCATACACATGGGTTACTCCCATGTCCCTTGTTCCCAAGTGTCACGAACGTGACTGAACACGTGTATTTATAAACGCAGACTAGAATCACTGTGATATGGGTAGTGGTGTTATAAGGCAGTTGGAAAGTACCCCCCCCCCCCCCATAACCAAACAGCACTGGTGTATGGCTTAGCTTCTTCACTACCACCCTAGAGCCTTCATGCTCCGAGGATCTGAGAATCCCAGATTGAGTGGGAGAACAGGGGTAACCCTGCTGCAAAGTTCTGGAAGCCCTCGTTCTGGTGCACGCCGCAATCACTTCCGTCTACCAGAGACGTCACGTCCGGGGTAACGGGCGTCATCAACACCTGCAGCCTCAGTGTTACTCTCTAAGATGAAGCTGTGCCGTCCACAGGCATCTTAGGTATGGAGCCGAAGTTTCCGGTACTGCAGAGAAGCAGGAAGTTAATGCCTTGAACTTGAGATTGGGGTCGGGTGGGGTCCTTCCACGAGATAGACGCAGTGGCAAAGACATTAAGGCCTTCCATTTCTTTGCTCATGCTGCTTAAAGGCACTGATACCAGCGACAGAAGTATTCTGTAGTACCACCGAAGGTTCTTCTTAAAACTCCAAGAGCACAAGTCTTCACGGGGAAATATCCTTTATTGCATGACACAAAATGCTGCCATCCATCCTCCTTTGAGCTCAGGAGTAGAAGGGCCGCCCTTTCTCGGGTGTCTGCAGTCTGTTCAGCCTGGCCACCTGAGATGGAGAAGGGGGTACATCTTGCCGGAAGGGCCCTCTGACTCCATCAGCTGGGGGCTGCTTCTTCAGCTGCTGCTCTTTCCGCCTCTGCTCCTGTCGGAGAAGCTCCTGGGTCTCCAGCATGACCCTGGCGTTGAAGCCATGCCCACCTAGATAGCCGTTCCTTGAACCCTGGTAACTGGAGTACCTGGGGTTCTCCTTGGCACTCTGGAAGCCTTCGCCAGGGGCGTAGTTCTGTTCCCAGGAATCCTGTGATATGGAGCTGGCATTCTTCCTGCTTTGTCTAGCAAGAAACAAAGAAGTCAGTCAGGGATGAGAGCGAGAGATGAATCGCCGGGCTTTAGCAAATGTCACAACCTGATCACCCACCAAGTATCATGGTAGGGGGCTGGAGATCTCAAAATTGACTATCAGAGCTTTGGAAGATACCAATACCTGGGCTGCTAAAGTGTGCTGTTGCTCAGGCGTAATGATCTAAGTTCAGTCCACAGCACCCATGCAAAAAGCTGGGTGAGATAGCACACACTTGTAGTTCCAGCACTAGGGAGGAGAGACAAGAAGATCCATGGTGCTTGCTGGAAGGTTAGCCTAGCCTACTTGGTAAGCTCCAGACCATCAAGAAACCCTACCTCAGAAAAACAAGGTAGATAGTTCCTGGGGAATGACACTTGAGGGTGCCCTCTAGTTTCATGTGCACACACATGCATGGGCACTCACACACATGCACCTGTGCTGAACATGTAGCCACACCACAAAAACCAAATAAACAAAAACAAAACAAAAAAAAACTTGATTGTCCTCGGCCAGTTCCTAGTTTCAGCTAAGTGACCAATGCTAACAGAACAAAAGATAGAAGCAGACATTTAGGAGCAGGTGCTTCTCCTAGCTTGAGGTGCCCTCTGTTTTGCTGAGGGTAACCAGGTTCCCTGCAGTGTGGGCACAGACACAAGTGTATAAGCAGCAGCTAGCTTTGCAATAACTGCTGCTCACTTTAGTGTTACTGTTCAGGTCTAAGCTACCCACACGAGCAGTGTATCTAGCCGCTGCCAGGATGTTGGAAAATGGTGTGTGTTGCTTGCTCTCATCTTCCAGAGACTGGGACATTACTCTGTCATAAGGCAGCTTATCGGATAGACTACGGTATGAGCTCAGACAAAAATGAAAGTATGGCAGGCAGAGAGCTCGACCAGCTCAGCTGCAGGAGCACTGGCCTAGCAAACAGGAGGCCTGGGCTCCATGCCCAGTACCACATAAACCAGGGGTTGTACTGCATGCCTATAATTCCAGAATTTGTGAAGCAGAGACAGGATCAGAAGTTCAAGGTCATCCTTGACTATATAGTAAGTTCAAGACTAGCCTGGGTGATAAGAGACAGTCTCAAAACAAATCATTAACAAAACAAAGCAAGTAATGCAACAGGAAGCCCCTCCAATCTTCAGCTTGGCTCTCTAGAGTCCTGTGTATCAGTAACTGGCACAGGTCAGAGTTGCACAACTTCCTGTCAAGAAACTATTTTTTTTTCCACATCTCAGCTTTGATAATTCACTTCCTATCACCCCAGGATAAGGAGGGAAAAAACCCAAGCTGCACAGAAACTTCGCCTCTTACTACTTCTGCAAGGGACTGGCTTCGGGTTCTCAGGAAACACAATTCTGAAACATCTTTAATTTACTATCAGGGCTCTAGATACTTCTATGAATTTACAATAGGATTGCCTTTGATAAAGCATAACAATTTTGTGCCAGGAAGGAAGACATGCCCTATTTTTCCTCCTTGAAAATAGAAGAGGGAGGAGAGATGACAGTCATAAAGAAAATGTATTTTGCTCCATTCATCAACAGGAAAATCATCCGGCAGCAGTAGGTAGAGCCTGCTCGCATCAGCCTCCTGCATTAGCACACACAGCACTGCACATTCATGAGGAGACCGTGGGAGGCCACTATATGTCCCATAAGGACAGAGTGGTCAGCATTGGAATGTTCTAGAATGCTGGCAACATGGTCCAAGGTAGAACCTGCCCATTTTCCACATGGCTGAAATTATAGTTGGGGGAGACACTGCGGATGGAAATAAACTCTCAGTGTCACCACCGGCTCTGTGATCCACTGAGAAGAACAGTGGCTCCCATCTGGCTCTTCTCATGGGAGCCCCAGCAGAATCCTCAGATGGGACGGAGTAAGTTCTGTTGCCTAAAGCACTGATTATCTTCACTTAAAAAATCATAAACTAATCCTACCAGAGATGTGACAGATGTCAGTGTGTAGCTTAACAAATGTCATCTCTTCATCCATGACTTCCTGGTACCTTCCTCCCTGACCCTGCGCGTTCTCTGCATAGAAAAGTAAGCTGCGGTCACCCCGGGAATGCAGGTTCTTTCTGCATTGAAATTTGTGAAAATTCACTGAGGTTTGTTGGGGATGGAGGAGAAGATGGTGTGGGAGGGGAAACTGTTTTATAGCTCAAGTTTGCTTCAGATTAATGAGTACATGAGTACAAAGTAAAGCAAGAAATTCCTGAGATTTAAAATAGAGTATGGGGAACATGAACACACATGCACACATGTACACACATGTACACACATACACACTCACACACACACACACACACACACACCTCCCTTACTTTCCTTGGTAAGGAAGCTATTGATGCTCATACTTTCTTTATTAGGAAAGAATTAGCAATGAGCCAATGCAAGAAAGGAAGAAAAGGAGGCGGGCAGTGTTTCCTGTTTAGAAGGCTGAGGAAATGGCTCAGTGGCAAAGTGGTCACTCTGCAAGCATGAAGACCTGAGTTAAATCTCCCAGAACCCATGTAAAAAGCCAGATGTGACTACTAACATTTATAATCCCAGTGCTTACAGACAGGAGGACCTTTGGGGCTCACTGGCCAGCCATCCTAGCCTAACCAGTGATCTCTAGGTCCAGTGAGAGACATTTGTATCAGGAAGTAAGACTGATGATGTCTGACCAATATTAGCTGAGATTGTCCTTTGACTTCCATAGGCATGGACACGCATGTGTGCCTGTGCACCAGTGCACACACACATATATGTGTCTACTTGTACACATGGCAGGTGGTAAAGGGGAGAGAGAGGAAAAAGAATGGAGGAGAGAAAAGGAGACAGGGGAAGAGGGAGGGAGGAGTAGAAGAAAGAAAGAGATAGAATGCATCAGAGAGATCAGCATTTGAATGTTCTGAAGAGTCAACAGTGTTATAACAGACAGATGTACATACACACAGATGCACACAGACACACATGCACAGATACACACATAGATGCACACACACACTCAGAAGTTAAATATCCAAGTACCTGGCATAAGGAAGAACAGCTTAGAACCACAGAGATTCAGATTCTGAATGGTCACTTGGTCATGGTGTGGCCTAGAGGAGTTGTGATCTCCAGGCCCAAACTACCTCATCTGTCAGATGGGCTAGGGTTGCTGACTGGATAAGAAACTGCGGAGAAATCAGTGAACTACCACATGTAAATTGCTCAGAAGAGAGACTGGCTCTCTTCAAATGACTTATGGGATCTGGAGAGCATGTCAGTGTCTAATATTAGTTTCCGGATTTAGGGTAGAGAGAGATGATGGTCACCAGGGATAAGAAGTAGGAAGTGCACTGTTAACTATCCCTCCCTTGCAGAGACAAGTAGGTTAGGATCCAAGAGCTGGTGCCCAATGGCGGTCACTCCACAAACAGTTGTATATCCTGCCCATGGTCATTCAAAAAGACCACAGCAATGGCAGCTGCCTGCATGCTCTCAATGAGTTCGTTCACAGTCATATGTAGGTCAGCTTGGTGTGGCCCTCTGGGCATCTTACTGTACACCCAGCTAGGTACTAACTGCCTCCTACTGGTTGTAACAACTTCTATCACCTTGTAAGGAACTTGAGCCAAAGTCGCAAGGCAAGGTATTTGCCACCAAGATGAGCAATGAAGAGAGACAAAGAGAAAGGCTTTGAAACAGACACAAACAGATCTGGACTTCATAGCCCTAGTGGGAGAGGACATGAGGGTGCAGTGGCTGGTGAGAAGCAGAGATGGAAGGACAGTCTTACAACAGACAAGTCACCACAGGGGAGGAGGAAGAGGAGAGGAGAGCTGGGTTATAGGTGTTATGTGGCCACCACTGCACAGGTTCAGATGGAGAGCTTCCTTTGGATACCAAATATTTTAGATAAGGCTTCAACTGCTGTGATAAGACACCGTGACCATAAACAACTTGGGGAAAGGTTTCTTTCTTTCAGTGTATAACTCTCAGGTTACATTTTCACTGCTGAGGGAAGTCAGGGCACAAATTCAAACAAGTTCCTGGAGGCAGGAGCTGATGGAGAGACCATGGAGGAACACTACTTACTGGCTTGCTTTCATGGCCTGCTCAGCCAGAACCACTAGACAAGGAGTGGCACTTTTCAGTGGGCTGGGCCCTCCTATATCAATCATCAACTGAGGAAAATATAGCACAGGCTTGCCCACACGCCAATCTCTTAGGGACTTTTTTTTTTCCCCAATTGAAGCTACCTCTTCGAAAATGACTGTACCTGGCGCCAAGTTGACATAAAACTAGTCAGTACATCAAAGAAAGGAGTCCATTTTGGAATTAAAGAAAACATGCTAGTCTGGTTGAGAGTCAAGTGAGGGACCTGCTGGGGTCTCCTATCCCCAAACAGGCACTTCAAGCTGGCCATTGTTTTCCCACTGATAGTTGCCAGTATGACTCCCTCTCTGCCCATGCATGTCACAGAGTTTACACATTAGGCTGGCTCATGTACACTCCTGATTACTCCAGCTGACGCAGTCTTGGTCACTTGTTTTAGTTAATGCTTCTCTCTGCAATTGAGCTTATGTGTCAAACTACGCTGGTGTCCAATGCACACAACTTGTTTGCAGGAATCATCAGAGGTCAAGCGCCTCTGACAAGACCAAAACACGTCCCAAACTTGGAGTTGACTGGTACTTATGAAGGTGGCTCACATGCCCCTCTGACCTCTAGCTAGAATCAACCCATACCACTGCTTGCAGCAACTAGCTGTGAGTGGTAGGGCTGGCAGGCTCTCCTGCCTAACCTTCCCCCTACATACCAAGGCCGGCATGGAAGCCATTCTCCAAGAGAAGAGAATATGAGGCTGAGGGCCCCAGGTCCCTCTTGCTGAAACTTATGTAACCCTTTACTCTGGGATGTCTGCTTTTCTCATATCTGAAGTGAATGAAAATTACTTAAACTAGGAAAATACAATCAGCCAGGAGGGAAAGTTCATTTTTCTATTGTGGGAACAACACTCAAGCAGCTGTAGTGCTTCCAAGAGCAGAAGTCTAGTTGAGCTTTGGTCTGGGAGGTGCTTTTTGAGAGGAGACAGAGAGAGATCTACAGGAAAGGGAGGTTGAAGAAGAAAAGGAAGAGTGAAGAATAAACATGGTCACAGTAGATAACTTTGACAACCATAGTCAGTTGAACATTCGAAATATGGAAGAGAGTGTTGTGATTTCCCAATACAGAGTGTGACTTTCCAATACAGAGATGACACACTGAAGTCCACCAAGAAGTATGTGCCAATTAACATGCCCAGGAGACTCCAGGGGACCTTTCTAAGTACCAGAAGCCCTCCAAGCTTTCTTCTTTCAATGTGGGTCTTCACCCCTGCATCTTCTACCTCTCTTACTTAGCTGCTTCCCCCCCTCATGATGTGAACTTTGTTAAGATTCTTCATTTCGCAAGAATACTCTCAAACGCACTTGAAATAAATGAACCAACAACCTGCCAGTATAAACGAGAACACAGTCCCTAGAGCTCTGCCATGGAGATCTGATGTGCCGGGGCCCACCAATGTGGCCATGGAGGTGGGACCACAGCCAGTATGTAAGCCTATCCCATCCTCATGCTGGTCTTTGAGTTAGAATGCCAGCAACATGGCCAATGGCAGGTAGTCTGACAGAGGCAGCTCCCCACACAACTCTCAAGGTGCTCTGCCTCTACCTTGGGCGAATTCACACAGGGGGGCCCTTTACAAAGTCCCAAGCCACAGAGCACCTCAGAGAGCCCCACACCTGATGGCATTCTGAATTCTGTAAGGAAGTCCCTGGGAGGCTATGGGCCCCAGTCATGAATAGTGGAGGACGTTGGCATGTGTGGGATTCAAGTATGTTGGATTTACTGACCGGGACTTTGAGAAAGCCATTCATTTCCTCCATTTTTTCTGAACTGTTGATTGGGAAGACGGGAAATCTCCAAAGAACCTTGTGTAGACTCAACACCTCAATGCCTCTTTCCCAGCGTAGGCTGAATGACCTCAACAGCTCATCTCCGTACGACCACAGGATGAGGTTAGTGTTCCAAGGATGTATAGCCTCCCAAATATAAAGGACAGCTGAATGAACTGGTTAGCCGCCAACACCCGTGCAGTGGTGGGTGCTTGCCTTACTCACTTCTTGGCTAACCACTGTGAATGCCCAGTTCCTTGAGGATGTCATAAAGGAGATTACATAACTTTAGAGGAATTTGCCTTTATCAGGAAGTGAAGCAAGTCCACTTCACCTGGATCAGCCAACGCACAGAAAAGCACCCACCTTCTTCAAACTGTTTTGGCTCAAATTCACAAGTTTTCTTTGAAACGGAAAAACAAACATCTAATGGCCGTCACATGGAGGTGAGTGGTTTGGAACAGTTGGAAAAATCTGTGGGGTTTTCAATGTTTTACTCTGCAGGATGTATTTCCTGGGAGGAAGACTTAGATGGAAACATAGTAGCGATTTCAGTGTGTGTGTATATGCATGTGGCCAACCACATGACAGAGTTCTGGTCCTTTCACAGAGGACACCTGGAACAGAGGTCCCTCCCCTCATAAACTTCTCTTGCTCAGTTGGCAGTTAATGAGTTAATACCCCTGGGACTCTCTACACTTCTATACAGAGTGACAGCAGAGACAGAGGGCTATTAGAATGAGGTTTGTGGCCACCCATGCACAGAGTGCTCGTTCCTACAGAGCCCTAGGTGCATACAGCAGCATTCACCCCAGAGCCCTAGAGCCAGACAAGCAAAAGTATCGATATATTCTCTTTTTACCTATAGGGGGCAGGATTTCACTCTTGGTATGCACATGTTGGCCCTCTCCTTAGGGGTGCTGCCTACAGCTGAGAAGTGCCCCTCCCAAGCCAAGCATGCCTGTCCTGCCCACTCCTTGGTGACCCCGGTCCAAGCTGGGAAGGCTGTCTCCACAGCACTGAGGGCTACAGCTCACCTTGGCAGCGAGCTGTACTGGCGCTGGGCCTGCTGGAAGCTCTCTCGCTCCTCCTGGCGCTGGCGTTGTACTTGAACCTCCACTGAGACCGAGTGCCGACCACTATGCGACGCTGGCCGTGAGCCGGACTGTGGGAGAGAAACACAGCTTGTCAGTAAGAGAATGACACCTGCCTTATCATGCCAAGAGTGATGTCACTTCAGTTATGGCTCTTCTGCGGTGCCAGGGATGGGACCCAGTGCCTGCCCATGCTGGGCAAGTTCTCTTCCTGAATGACACTGCCAAGCCTCCAATTCTGACTCTTACTAAATGACTTTGAAACGTTTTACAGATTCTATGATTTTATTTATCCATATCGAGTTTATTTGTTATTTTACTTTATGATTCTGAGACAGGGTGTCATGTAACCCAGACTGGACTTGGATTCACTATGTGACTTTGAACTCCTGATCCCAGTCTCCACTTACTGAACACTGGGATCAGGATGCCTGGTTTCTGTGGTACTGGGTATGGAACCCAGGGTGTCGTGTATGTGGGTAACCACTATACCAACCGTGCCACCTCTCAGCTAACCTCTCACTCAAACTTCTTTGAGAAAAGAACCATATCACATCTTGGCTGAGTCTTTACAAACTCCACTTTAACTGTGGAGCTTGGTTTGGGTACATTATTAAAAATAGAGCAGCCAACTTGCTAGTGTTTCTTAGTGAGGCTTGGTAAATACTGACATAGACAGTAGTTGACATCCCTTACATAGCAAACACAAAGCTCAGATTAGAAGTTAAAACCAGACTGGGTGGTGGTGGTGCATACTTTTAACTCCCAACACTCCAGAGGCAGAGGCAAGCAGATCTTTGTTGAGTTTGAGGCTAGTCTGGTCTACAGAGCAAGTTCTAGGATAGCCAGAGCTATACAGAGAAGCTGAGTCTTGAAAAACAAAAAAACAAACAATCAAAAAAGAAGGAGGAGGAAGAAGGAAGAGGAGGAGGAAGAAGGAAGGTGGAGGAAGAAGTAGTAGTAGTAATAGTAATAGTTAAGACCAAACTCAGAGTGCTGATAATGTAGTTCAGTTGGTACAATGGTCACCAAGCATGTAGGAAGTCCTGGCTTTATCTCCTGTATTGAATAAAGTGGACACTGTAGAACACACCTATAATCCCAGCACTTGGGAGGTAGAAGCAAAAGGATCCGAAAGTGAAGGTCAACCTACCTAAATAGTGAGATTGAGACCAGCCTAGCTACATGAAACCCTGTGTCAAACCAACCAACCAACCAACCAACCAACCAACCAATCAACCAACCAACCAACCAACCACCACAACAAAAACAAAAATTTGTTACCATAACTGATAAATGGAGGAGTTCATAAGTCTGTGACTTAAGGCTTGCTGAGCTGGTGAACACTTAGTAGTTGTCTCTTTTGCCCTAGCAATCGTAAACAACATGGATGGCCTACTTTTATTAAGAAGCTCTATTTTGAAACTAAAGACCAGCTTAAAGGAGGCACTGGTACCAAATATAGGCCTTCTATCTCCAAGGATATCAGACAAGGAGGACCCTTAGACCCATACCTTAGCATGAACCTGTAAGCTAATGAATACTGAATGCACCAGTTTAAGTAACACTTCTCCCTTGGTCAACAGGAAGTGGTAATTGGCCAATGTGAACCTAGCCTAAGAGATACCTTTATTCCACCTGGCCACACACTCTGGCCAGCAGGTCATGTGTGGAATGTGTTTTTCATTTACAGTGGATTATCAAGTTTATATATTATGCTGTGTAGATCAGAATAACCAGCAGCCTCACAGAATACCCAGGGATGGCTTACTGCTGCTCTGCTGTCGGCACCCCAAGACACCCATTTGTTACCCATCTGTCTTGTGCCACTGCATAGTATACATATTCCATATGAAGAGTATCGCTAAAAAAGCTCTAGCTGATTTTTCTTCTAGCACTGAAAACCAGTGGCAGGCTATGACTCAATAATGGCTTTGTAAAGTAATGGCCTTAGCATTCATAGGAGAGTGTTAAGGTAACTTGAGTCCTGCCCCGTGAAGAATAGCCTTCCCACCCTGGCTGGCTTCTGTCTAAAGAGAAACTCAGCAGCATGAGTTGCTCTCTTTCTGCCAGAATGAAGCATCTTATGGACTGGGAAGCAATACTAAGGCAATATCTAGGACATAGGTCTACAGCAGATATCCTCAGCCAGCATATGATTTAAAAAAATTCCAATACAAAAATAATATGGCAAGCGATTAGACTTTATGGTACCCAGCCTGTATTGGTGGACATTCACAATCATACTATCTGGGGCAGATGTGTGACAGAGGTTATATCCAACACAGTTCAAACAATGAATGCGCCATGTATTTTCTGCACAAAAAGCACTGAGGGGCAGGAAATGCTTCAGTGGGTATAGTGTATGCTGTGTGAGCATAAGGACCTAACGTTGGATCCCCAAAACATGCCAAAAAGCTGGGTATGGTGGTGGGCACTTGTAACCCAAGACCTGGAGAGGCAGAGTCAGAAGGAACCCTGGGGCTTACTGGCCAGTCAGCCTGGTCTTATTGATAAGGTTTCTTACTGAAAGTAGAGTTTATCTAAGAAAAGGAAGGAAGGCTTGTATGTATATGGCTCCTAAGGAATGACACCTGAAGTATACACACACACACACACACACACACACACACAGAGAGAGAGAGAGAGAGAGAGAGAGAGAGAGAGAGAGAGAGAGAGAGAGAGAGAGAAAGAGAGATATGGTAGGTAGGTAGATAGATAGATGATTGGTTGATTGATTGATTGACTTTCCCCAGTGAGTTCCTGCTTTGATGCACACAGCATCCTCTATGATAATGAAGACAGGCATCTTCTCTCTCTTCCATGAGGGAGGATGCCACTAAACTACTGGGCAGCAGCTCACCTGCCAGAGCTTTAGAACCATCACCAGACAGGGAAAATATACAGTGAAAACTGCATGGTTCACACTGCACCCCCAAAGTGCCACGTTTCCTTCCTCCTCTCCATGGTGAGCTACCTACACATGTCAGGAAGGTGCTGGCATTCTGCGATGGGATTTAGTAAGCAGCAATTTAAGCTCATGCTGTTTTCTGACACACTGCTTGCGGGGACGTGAAAGGAAAATGGAAGATCTTGCAGAAACACAGGTATATTTTTAAGTTGTTTCTCCCAGCAGCCTGAAAATTTGATTCTGACAGAAGGGGAAAAAGAGTTGAAGGGCTTTTGTTTCTTCAACTGTGCACTTTCTGACACTGTTCAAACCTTGTCAGTTGTAAGTATATACTGAAGCTCTGGCAGGCTCCAGGAATGATCATCATGGGGGCTGCAGCATGCACAAGTGAATGACTGAGGTGCTGACAGACTGATGCCTCATCTAATCAGACAGAAGCTTCAGCCTCACCATCCTTACTTCACATCCCCTTCTCCCAAACCTGCAAAAGGGCATGCCAGTCACGACAGTTGCCTTCATCTTTAAGAGGCAACTCTAATAGGCCATGTGTCCTAGGGAAGATTGTATACAGGACTAGTGTATAGTAACAAGTTGATAAACCCACTCTGACAACCTTTACACTTGTCCAAAATAAAAAGTAACTTGAAGCTTTGGAGATAACTTAGTTGATGACTACCAAACCCAGAACCAATGATAAGCAGGAGGAGAAGAGGAGGAAGAGGGAAGGAAGAAGAAAGGAGGAGGTGGGAAAAAGGAAGAAGAGAAGGAGCTGCCAGGTTTGCATACATGATTATAATCCAAGCAATGGGAAGGCAAAGACAAAAGGGGCTCTAGGTCTTACTGGCCTGCCAGCCAACCAGAGCAGTGAGCTCCAGGTTCAGCAAGAAACCATGTCTCAACAAAAAGAACTTGGATGGTACCCAAGAAATAAGGGAGGTTGTTTTGGCCTCCACACTCACACAGATGCACCTGCACATACATGATAGCACACATACACACACAGAGTAACTTCTCAAAGTTCCAATGCAGATCTCATAAGCATTATGAGAATAGTTGTAGAGAGGCAATCCTACCTTCAAAGGCTGTACTTCTATCCCCATGACAGAAGCACAACCATGGATCTGATTCAAAAATTACAAAAATAATGACACAAGGAAGAGAGAACATGTAACCCCACAGAGGAGTCCATGTTTTCAAACACGGCCATCAGAAACATCAAAGTAAGTGTGTGTGTGTGTGTGTGTGTGTGTGTGTGTGTGTGTGTGTGTGTGTGTGTGCGCGCGCCTGTGTCTCACTTGCAGCTCCTGATTCAGTGAAAGATCCTATCTCAAAATGTGGTGGAGAATAATGAAGAAGACAGCATCTACAGTGACCTCTGACATACACTTGCATGCCACACAGACACACACACACACATACGTATGCCACACACACACTCATACTTACACATGGGCAGACACACACATACATACACACATTCATGCATAGGCAGATTACACTAGACACACGTACACATACTCATGCATTGGCAGACACACACACTCCACACCTGCAAACAATACTCACAAAAGATAGATACAGTTGTACAGAAAATCATCGTGCCAGCAAAGTGCCCACCCCTGGAATTCAAAAAGAAGCAAAGCTGCTTTAGCTGCAAATTACAAAATCATTTAAATCTTGTTTGTAACGAAATTGGTAACAAGAAATGACCTTTTAAATTAAAAAAAAAAAAAAAGAAAAGAAAAGGCCCAAGTGCCAGGTCCAAATAAGAAAAGACACTGTAAGATAGAGGTGAGTAGTTAGTTGTTAGAGAGCACAATGGAATCTCTTCCTTAAAACCACATAATATACCTGTTGCTTTTGTAAGTAAGCTGCAAAATACTGGTCTTTATCATGATTAGAAAGAAGCTACTGCAGGTTTGAAAAGGCCGAAAAATGCTGGTTTCATTCTGGGAAAGAAAAATCTATGAAAGACCTCCACAGAGTGCCACTGATTTGTATCAAGTAAGCATTTTCCCCAGCTAATTAAGATTATTCTTTGGTTATTTATAAAAATAACACACAAAGAAAACTAGCTAAAATAATCAACAGCCTAATGAGGAAGACTATGTAGATACAATGTAAAGTTTCAGTAGTAATTAGAACTAGGCAATATGTAACTTTTTACAGAGAATTATAAAGGTAGCAATAAATAATTGTTAGTTTATTGATAGTTACATACAAAGTTCATAATTCAGAAAATATTTGGTCATTTAATTTCATATAGATAGGAAGATAGTATGAAGTATGCATATATACATACAGACCATGTATAATTCTTGTAAATGACCATTTGGAGGTTTTCTATTTTTTGCCTGAATATGCATAATAAAAATTTCCAAATTTTACATGTGGACATGGCACATATAGAAAAAAAAAGTTTATGTGTTTTAGATAAAAATTGAATGACAAAAATGATATCCCTTTAAGACAGTGGGTCCTTATTTAGCAAGCTAAACATACATAACTCTCATATGTATTCCATACTGATTAAAACAACAATTTAAGGATCTGATAGTGGGTAGAAAGAAGTCTTATCCAATTAAGTCACACAAATTATTCACTCTGATTAACTGTGGATACTGTTAATGATGGTCATTATCTTCTATAGTTCCCTTATTTACAACTTTAACCACAATGAAGCTATCTTATGTCTATCTCCCATCCAATACAAAGCACACTTGGCCCTGTTTAACCTCCCAGATGAGATGGGATTGGGGGCCTTCAGGGTGGAACAACTGAGGCAACTCTTTGTTTGGGGGTCTCAGTCCTCTGCCAAACTCTTGTTCTGTCAAATTCTTGTGGGTTCTGAATGCTAAAAAGCTTAAGTGCTACTAAGAACTTGTGAAAAGCTGAAAAGTCCTCAGAACACCCTACCCCCTGAAGTTTTACAAAGGCAAGCTTTAGCACTCATGCAGTCCCTCCAGCAGTGCTCCTGTCTGTGAGGTTTTCCTACCTGAAGCACCGGGGACCTTGAGAGCTAGGTACAGATCTACAGAACAAGCCATTAGCATCAGCAGCTCATAGCACCCAGCACGCCTCCTCTGCAGGGAGCATGGCCCACTGTACATAGAAGTTTGCCTTCAGGAGTGGTTATGGAGCCTAAAGCAACGGGTCTACTTTGCTGTAGAAAGCAGCTTTCTCCATATGGAATTGATACCCTTCTGCTGCTAAAACAGCTTTCTCTAGGGACATTTTCAAGGAAAGGACTCTCCATGTAGTGTGAGCCGTGGTCACAGGGAGAGGCTGATGTCTTGGAAGCAGCAGCAGCAGGTGCCTTGCAACTCATTAACTCAATAATGACAAAACCAAAATCCTGCAGTTCTCAAATCCCCTGGCCTGCAGGAAGCAACCAGGGAGGCAGATCAACCCTGCCTTGTACTGGGCTCCTTGATAAGACCAGGCAAAGCACTGGTAAGATTGAAAGAACCACTGTAAGCCCACACCTTTCAGGAAGATGGAAGAAAAGGCAGATTTTCTGTTCGTTTAAAGAGTGCAAGGAACAAAGCAAGCCCCGGAAGGATGAGGACATTCACACTGCACAGGGTCAGTTTTTTTCCTTGAAGGATTAATGTACTTTTGGTCACTACTGGAATGAAAATAAATTAGCAATATTATTAAAGTCTCTGTTATCCCACTTCTCAATTGCTTCCAGCCAACATGTCGCCTGTAGGTTTCATGGGGTCCCCGGCATTCTGTACTCTTGTGTGTACAGCCTGCAATTAAATTCTTTTTGAGCAACAGTAGGTTCCATCTAAACCCGAGACCGCATAATAACGAGCACCCCAGTGCCCTAGCTACTTCTCAGTAACTTGCCCTAAGTTACCTTAGGGAAGAGTTAAGGCTTTGTTTAGGCTGCACCTGCATGGGTGGGGAAGAACCTGCTTTTCTTCTTCCTCAACCTGAGAGAAAATACTTTTATCCATGACAGAACTCAGAAATTTTCTGGGCCTGTGCTCTTCTAAAGGCCTTTTGTGCCACAAACCAGCTCTTTCCAACCCAGATACTGTCTTGAACAAAGGCCCATGAGCAGGTGCATTCCACACTGCTAGGGTTTACACTGAACATATCCAAAACAGATGAGGTTTTGGGGCTACTTGCAGTAATTTTTGCCACAGGAAGCTTTGTAGATGGAGTCATTGGCTAGGAAACTCTCTATAGGATACATTTGTAGATAGAGTTGTTGACTAGGAAACTATGTGATACATCTGTAGATGGAGTCATTGGCTAGGAAACTCTCTATGCGATACATTTGTAGATGGAGTTGTTGACTAGGAAACTATGTGATACATCTGTAGATGGAGTGGTTGACTAGGAAACTATTCAATACATCTGGCTACACTGTGAATGAGTATTTCAGCTTCTAGGTGCTGTTTTCCATACAGGCTGAAGATGCCCTTGATGTTCTTTAACAATAAAATAAGTATGAACTGTTCCAACATGTGAGACCACACTCTCACACTTTCTGAGTACAGGGGTGCAACCAGGTCAGCAAACACATGGGAAGAAAGAAGATTCCTAGCTACTGAAGGGACAATAAAAACCAGAGGAGTTTACACTCTGCTAGATTACACTAGCAGCTCTCACTGAGGGAACAAGGAGAGCTGATGTTAAGATGGCTGTTGTAAGCTCACTTATGTGATCAGCAAAAGGGAGAGACCTCAATTGTTTGCAAATGAAAAAGGAAAAGAAAAGGTCAACCTCTGGTCCACAATTTAGGAAATTATTCCATACCTAAGGTGACCAGTTTGCCATTCCAGTAACTGCCTGCTCTGTCATCACAAGAAACAATACACAGGCCATACTGTCTGTCTAAAGTTACAATGGCACCTGGCATACTGTAATCTGACCTATGGCCTTTGGTAGTTGAATTTCCATAATGTAAGCTTTTCTCCTATCTTTTCTCTAGAGTGATTGCTCTTATTAAAGAGAGAATGCGGAAACACCCAAATCACAGACACTTCCTCATTCAGATTTCTATAAAATCCTTCCAAATTCTCTCAATGAAAATATCCTACACTGAGAGACAGTTGCTCGGCCTCAAACTTGAAGTTCCTTCATTGGGTACAATGTCACCAGTCGGAAGCCAGGAGTGGTAGCCAGACCTGTAATCCCAGTACTCGGGAGGCTGAGGCAGGCGGATTGAGAGTAGCCTTCTTTGCATCAGCTCCACTGCAGGGTTTTAGGAATACACAACTTTCTACCAGGGCTTTGTTCTTACACACTGCATGATGGCGGGACACTGTGAGCATTCAGGAAGTTTACGAATCAAGTCATTAACTGAAAAATGAATACCAGGAAGATGCTGGACTGAAAGCCACCTTCCTGGGTAACTAACAGTGTGCCTCATAGCAGACTGCGGGACTGTCAAGACGTGCAGGGGCTTACAGGTTAGAGTGGAGTGTGTGACAACTGCTTCCATCTGTGGTGGCTGCGTTCTCCTTTGGCTTCACACTGTGCCTGGTACTCTCTTCAGATGTAGTTAACTGTCTATTTACTACACATCACATAAGAACCCTGCCTTAGGAAACCTCTTAGGGAAAGATGGAGTCAATCACGCCAAACAACACCAGCCCATTATCACTATTCCATCCTGTTGCTACAGAGATGACTCAGTTTACCAGAGAATAAATCAAATCCCTTATAACGACAACACCACTAAGAGCAGAACAGCTCCAGAAGACAACTGGATATTTGTTTAGATGTTGGATTGGTTTATAACACCCAAGGTCCAGCAAGGGTGGACTTGGGACATTTTCACACCTGAACGCTGGTCTCACACTGCCACTGGCCATTCTAAGGCTGGTCTTCCTCACATGATCCAAGGTGAGGGCTATCACCCTAATGCAAGCTTTCAGGGCTTTCCTTCCAAATCAATCTTCCATATGATCATTAAGCTCCTTGTTCAGAAACCCTTGAAGGTCTCTTGCTTTGCCCAGTACACTGGATGAATTGGGTGTTAGGAGCGAGAAGGGTCAGAGGGTCACCCTGACATTCCAGAAGGAGACATGTGAAAGGTGAGCCCGGCTGCTCCCTCTCTAACTTCCCTCATTCTTCCCTCAAACCAGCCACCTGTCGGATTCACCTCAGCTTGGAGGTCCAAACTTCCTCTGGTCAAGGAGAACCAAGTGTCTAACTCAAGTCTTTTCTAATACCATTCATTCCCCGCCCTATCCAGAAATCTGGTACAATGCATTTTATTCCAAGAACTGTTTTGAAGGGACTCATCAACCTCTGGGCGCTTGTCTCCTCAGCTTCTGTTCCTCAAGTGCAAAGACAGCACAGCTGTCCCAGTATGGTTCTTAGGCATCAGGCCATTCTTAAATGCTCTTGAGCTACTGGGGTGACCCATCTTCTAGCTGCACAGGTCCCCCTACTCAGACTAACAAGTCCTGATCCCAGAATCCTCATCAGGATTGAAGCACATCCCAGCCTTTTGTTGGTCTCTCCCATCTCAATCATAGAGTTTCTTAGTCCTCCAGACAGGCAGTGGAGGCTGAGCTACCACCAGGCCTGGAAGTTACAACACCCAGAGGGGTGTATGCCTGTGAGCAGCTCTTACTGACTTGCTCCCGCCCTCCCCAGAAAGCCTTCCAAACAAACCTTCCCTGTCTCCAACCCTAACTCTGCTAACATCTCTACCCAGAAGTGCCACCAGGTTTCACAGATGCAGGACACAGGAGTAGCAGCCACAGTTTTGTTCTGTGGAGATCACTGAAGTGGCCACACACAGGATGGATGAGAAGAGAGGTAAAACCAGACAAACAGGAAGTTGACAAATACTTGGCAGGGCTGGGGATGTGGCTCAGTTGGTAGTGTGCTTGCCCAGGATGTGTGAAGTCCTGGGTTTGATGTCCAGTACCCCAGTTAACTGGCATAAGGATGCACATGTGTACCATGCTAGGGAGGCAGAGGAGTTCAAGGTTATTCTTGATTAGATAGTGATTGGGGGGCCAGCCTCGGCTATTTGAGGCCCTGTCTCAATAAAATAAAACAGAACAAAACAAAAAGTACCAAGGGGGGTTTAGAGAACTGAGAATTACCAATTTCTGTCTCACAGACACAAAGGATCATGAGCTGAACTTACGTTGGCTCTGCTCTACAGTAAGGCACTGACTGAGTAAACCTAATAACAAATGCAGTGGAGAGCAGACATTCTGTGTCGGTGTCTCGTCATACAGCTATTTGAACCTATTACACCATGGACAGATGGTAGAACAAGATACAAAATGAAATTAGCAATGATGGAACCCAGATGGAAATGAGGGAAAGGTCAGAATGCTAAAGGTCAGAGGGATTTGGCTCCCTCTTGTCTTATTTCATAAAGGACTGAGGTCATAGCTCAGGGGCCTCTCTTGCAGGGCAGCTGTTAGCCTATTTGCTGGGCTGAGGAACCAAACACTCACCCAAGATTGCTCAAAGCTGTAGGTACGGCGCCGGTCTTCCACATCCTCATCCTGTTTGGCTTGCTGGAACTCTTGCCGTAGACGCTGTATCCGGTCATGGTTGCTAGGAGTGGATCGATTGCTAAAAGAGAACAGGCATCCATGAGCATCCCCAAGAAAAGCAACCATAAATCACAGTTGTGAGGGGAAAGAAGGGCAGCTAGCTGTGGGATGTTGCTCAAACAGGAAGTGGATTGCTAGCTGTGGGATGTTGCTCAAACAGGAAGTGAATTTTTACAACAAAATCTGGGCATTTGAAACGGTCATTTGTTCTCAGGACTTAGGCTCACTGCGGCTATTCCCACAGAGCTCTGAGAGGGTGAACTCTGTTTGGAAAGAGACTTCTTTTGTAGTGATCTTTCAAGGTCTCACTTCTTTTCTATAAGCTGGTTAGGTGCTGGCGCCAAAGTTTTGGAAATATATGGCTTTGGCCATCAAAACAATTAGGGTCCAGACTTGTTCCTCCAGCTCCCTAGCCTGGAGTACACCATTCTTCTTTGACTTTTATATATGAAGCAGAGATAATTGTCTTCCATAAATATCATCCTAATCAAATGACATGACACTAACCTCTCCCAACAAATAACAACAACACTCAGCCTCACAAGCCAGGTATAGCATATACCAATGGTTCTGACATCTGTGTGGGAAGCTGAGGCAGGAGGATCGAAAGTTCTAGCCATGCGTGAGCAGTTTAGTGAGATTCTGTCTCAAAACCAAAACCAAAAATTAAACTGAAGCTGGAGATGTGGCTCAGAGGTACGGAGCTAGCCTAGCATATTTTCTCTGCAGAGTTGCAAACCATAAATGTATCTCTGTGCATACATGATTGTATGTTTATGCATGCATGTATCTGTGAATGTATGGATGTTTGTGTGTGTGTAATATGTGCATCTGCATATGTGTATGAATGTGTGCATGTCCTCACTGATATGCAAGACTGCATAATATCACTATTTCATCAGCTTCCTGTTCACATGTCATCAAGGTCATGCATAAGATATGATTTTCATGGCATAATGAGAAATGTAGAAAAATCAAGTGAAGGTAGTGTTTGAGCAAATCACTTGCTTAAACAATGATGCTTTCATTTTGTACAGCACTGAACTTCCTTTTGTAGTAAGAACAGCTGACAAGACTGGTAGAGAAGGCAGAGCTTCCCCTCACCCCACCAAGTGTGGAAACTGACATTTTAAGGGGATGACTGGCAAATGTTTTGGGTGGATCGGTCTGAGAACATGAAAGTTAACAGGTCTGTAAATGTGCTGTTTCAAATCAGGCAGCTGCTGGTGCAGTCTCGAAAGTCCTCTCCATGCTTCTGAAGCACACAGACCACTATCTCTACTGACTTTTTAAAATAGAGATATAGTTATCTCTTGTTCCAGGACATTAGCACTAGCTACCAGCCTACAGCTGCTTCTTTTCCATGCCACCACTGACTGACTGTCTAGGCATGCTAGATGCTAGCACAGTGACAGAAAAGTGAGCATTTACCAACATTACTGTCCCTTTAACATTACTGTCCCTTTACTGGCTGTGAATTTTTGCTCCCAACATGCACCAATGGGAGGCTGATCAGAGGCAAGACTAACTATGAAAGTGCTCCAACCTTTCCAGGACCACTGCTCAACTGTTTCCATGCATTACCTGTACGTTTATGGGTCTTGTGAAACCCAAGCAAGTGAGAAAAACCAATCTTCCACCATCCGTGATGAGGTGAAAGTCATTCCCCAACAAGGTGGCTGACAAGGTCCTTAATTTCAGTTTTGGTAACCTCAGTGGCCTTCGGGGATCAGCCCTAGAACTCCCCTGGGCCTTGGTTTCCAAATCCACCCAGTTCCTATTCTTTCCTCTGACTTCTGTCAACCTGTGTTCTATAGAATTAGGATGGCTTGCCCTAAAGTAGCAGCACCACTCTTCGGGCTTTAGCTGAAGGCAGGCTGCGATGCTTTCATGATTGATGATGATTTCAAAAGATGGGGAGGCCATCAAGTGCCCTTGGGAAGACCCTTTGGCAGTGTGGAGGTGAGACCTGGCTTCAGGAGAGGAAACTATTGTACCAGTTTCTCAGGCCAGGCTGTGATGGGCCAATCATTCAAATCTAGGCTTTGAAAACTCCGATGAGCTCTTTTGCCAAGAAAGCCAAAGGAGATTTAAATATTCATTAGCAACAGTGACTAATCCCTGCACATCCCAATCAACCTAGATTAGAGCTAGTGCCAATTTAAAGCTGGTCTTTTTTTTTTCTTCCTATTTTCCTCACCCCGGTGAGGAATAAAATAAAAACACCACCAAAGTAGATTCAAAGGATGACTGAGACAAAAGAAGTCTTAATGAGGAGTCTAGAATTTGCATTTCCAGAGACTCCACATCATGGGGCTCTGTGCAGAGATGATGGGAGTTTAGGATGCTCTCTATGAACATAGAAAAGACACCTTTGGGCCAAATGCTAACACTTAGTCTTCTCTTGCATACTGGCTTCTGTAGCTTGACTGCTTGTGTGTGTGCATGCATATGTGCACACGTGCATGTGTGCGCGCGTGCGTTTGTGTGTGCGTGTATATGTGTGTGTGTATGTGTGCTATTTGAAGAAGATATGCTTTAGTTCAATGATGATGTAGGTTCTGCTGTATTCTGGGCCCTGTCCTACAGAGACTTCTGGCCCATCATACATGCATGGTTGTAGTAGGACTTGGAGGTCCAGAGAAACAGGACACCTGGCTTGGAGCCTTCTAGTGAGTCTTGTGTGTTTTTTCCCTTATTTGTGCTAAGTGCAAGTGGAACTTCTGCAGGCCTGCTAACTTAACACTCTTGGTATACAGGATGAGGGCATAGGTTGCACAACCATCCCTGTCCCCACTCACTGCTCTGAGATTGACCACCTAGGAGAATATGGTAAGTGTTTTGCTGCTGTGAGGACTGAGACAGACAGTCAGGGAAGGACCCAGGAGTACATTCAACAAGCAGGCTCTATAGCTGAGCAGGCTCCAGTGCCTCACTGGCAATTAGTGGGGGTAAAGAGTCTATGACACAGGGGCATCTACATACCATGGGGTGGGGCTAAGATGGGGGGAGTTCTAGGTTCCAGCAAGCCAGGGAATGCCCTTCAATTTACCTTCAGTGTGTGAGAGTATGTATGTGTGTGTTCATGTTTCTGTGGGTACATGGGCAGATATATGTGGAAGGCAGAAGTCAACTTGGATATTGTCCCTCAGGTTCCACTTAATTTATACAACAGAGTCTTACTACGACTTGGGGCTCACGGATTAGACTAGACTGGCTGACCAGCAAACCCCAGAATTTGCCTGTCTCCATTTCTTTATGTTGGAATTATCATGGCCAGGTTTTTGTTGTTGTTGTTTGTTTGTTTGTTTTTTAACATGGGTGCTGAAGATCACACTTAGTTCCCTATGTGTGTACACAGTAAGAATGTTACCAACTGAATTATCCAACCCTAGCTCCTTCCCTCCATTCCTCCCCCCCCTTCCTTCCTTCCTTCCTTCCTCTTCTTGTTTGTTTTTGGTTTTCCAGATAGGATTTCTCTGTATAACCCTAACTATCCTGGAACTCACTCCATAAACCAGGCTGACCTTGAACTCTGAAATCTGCCTGCCTCTGCCTCCTGAGTGCTAAGATTAAAGGAGTGTGCCACCCCTAGCTGGAGCAGTACTGGAGAGCTCCCCCTGGTGGCAGGCTGACCAGCTCAACTACCATCCAGGCCCAGATCCAGGGCTCTGAATTGGCCCGTCTCAAAATCTGTATCATCTGTGGATGGTTGGGATGCATGAGAAGGCCAGTCCTGCTGTTCCAGATCTGCAGGACGCAGGGCAACAACAGGAAGATGGTAAGGATACACTGTTGATAATATCACAGAAGCCTGAGATCTGGAACCAGACCAATGACTCATTGCAATGAACACTCTCAAGTGAAGACCTGCAGACACAGGGGTGTACTGTGGGCACACGGTGACACACTTCAGCTTCCACAATGAGAGGTTTTCTATGCTCTCTTTTTGTTGTTGTTGTTGTTGGTGGTGGTGGTGGTGGTGGTGGTGTGTGTGTGTCTTATTAGGGGAGGAGGTTGCAAGGGTGGAGGGTGGATATGAAGGGACAGGGAGAGGAGCAGGACTGCACTGCATGATGGGAAAGTTACAACAAATCAATAAAAAAGTGTTTTGTTGTTGTTTTTTTTTTTTTTAAAGAAAAGTGTATGCCACCACAACCCAGGCTCTTCCATTATTTTAAAAACAGAAATTATAAATATATTTTTTATCTTAAATTTAACCATTGATTCAATGCATTTTTTTGATTCAAGACAATCCAAACACAAGAGGGCAGTTGGCAGCCAGTAGCTACCTCTACTTTATATTTTGCGCTGCTGTTTTCTGTTTGCTTTCCTAAGTCATTTATTTCTACCGAGTCAACTGCAGCCCCGTGGTCTCTGAATGGCAGTTCTGAGAAACAGATGCAATCAGTTTGGAGACAGGGTTCATCCTGGGGCTCAACAGGCTGTGGGTAGAAAATATGGGCGGGGGGAAGCTGTTAAGATCAGACTTAATTTTTTTTTAACTATATGTTTTTATATGTATGGGTGTTTGACCGGCATGCATACCATTGCATCATGTATATGCAGTACCCATAGAGGCCACAGGAGGGCATCAGATCCCCTGGGACTGGAGTTCATAGAAGGTTGAGACAATATTGAGTCCTGGGAATTGAACCCAGGTTCTCAGAAAGGAAAGCCAGTGTACTTAACCACTTTGCAATCTCTCTGGCCTCCTTAACTTTTTAGAAATTTGGGGCTTTATCAAACTACTCATTAAAATTTCGAGAATGCAACCTCTTGGTGCTAGAGAGACCAACCTTTTCTTTCCACTGCTCAGGTACTTGGCAGCAAGTACTCTTACCAACTGAGCCATTTCATCAATTCATTACTAACTTTTAATCTGTGCGTAATTAGGCATACTGAGAAGTTACATAGGGCTCATATGGTGTTGGGTGTTACAAACCTAGACAGGATTTAAAATATATGGGCATATGTTCATAGATTTATATGCAAATATCCTTTTACATCATATAAGGAATTAGAGCATCCACAGAGTTTGGTATCCAAAAGGAATGCCTGGTGGCTACTAAAGTATACCAAACAATGGGCATCCGCCCTTACAGCCTCCCAGACCACCTTCACTTTCTAATCCAAACAGAGCCCGGACACACACTCTGGTGGGCTTGAACTCCGACCCATCTTCTTAGAGGAGCAAAGAGAGTTTGCAGAGGGAAAGGAATGCTTAATGCGACTGATGAGTTCTTTACAGGCTAAAAATACCATGGCATTTGCATTTTTAATTATGCAGCAGAACTCTGAACACCTAGAAGCAAGAGTAGAACATTAAGACCCCAAATTCAAAGGGAGGGCGAGCCAGCCATACATCTGTCAAACAGGCATTACTACCTTGGTGCCCCTGGCCATGCCCACGGAAGGAAGATGTGAACGCCAGTATGACGGTGGACAATGGGCCTAACTGGATTGTGGCCAGCCTTCCCTGGTCCCTGAAGGGGAGAGTGATAGTTATATCTGATACTGAAGAAGAAAGTAGTATGGTACGGGATGCATTTTTTCAGATAGTTCTTTCTCCTCTACTCTCTCTTTTCAGCTTTCAAAAATTCTACCAGGAAATCAAATCCCACCTCCTTGAAGCATTTCCTAACTTCCCAGGCCAGCTTTGTGCTTAGTTCTACCCCAGCAGTTCTCTGATGAAAAACACCATTACAGTGCCTCTCAGAACGAGCATCTATACATCTTTTCCTCCCTCGGTCCTATTCACGGTCATCACCAGTGGCTTGTGGTGGAGCCCATGGTCTGGCAACTATTTGTGAAGCTTACACTTTAAAGTGGCTCCCAGGTCCCTCACCTTCTCGTGTGCTGCCTTTCTGAAACTCACCCTCAAGTGTGGACAGGACCCACAGTTGTTTCTTGTCAATGAGGTGGGGTCACCATTGTTGAGTGTGTGTGATTACACTTACGTGACCACCTAAGTATAAACAGGGCGTCCATGCTGCTCACCTCTGGAACTGAACTGCCTGCCCTGAGGTCCACAGTTACACAGAAAGAACAAGGAGGTCTGGACTTCCCCAGCAGAACCTCGGCGGAATAGCCAGCCTCACTGACCTCATCACTGTCCACTATGAGACCCTGAGCAGAGGATCTAGCCGAGCCAAGTCTGGACTCCAGACCCATAGAAATGGGATACAGATGTGTGCTGTTTGAAATGACTGAACTTGTGTTAATTGGTAGGGCAGAGAAAACATAGCTCACTGATATTGGTCATGGCCAGATGGCTTACTCTGTCCAACAGAACATCTACAGAAATGATAAAAACAGGGATTTGCAGTGTGACTGTCATGGGTATGCTTTTTCATGCTCTTAACAAGAACATTTCCACAGTATAAGAATATAAACAAGACCAGGAGATAACTCAGTCAGTAATTTCCATGTAAGCATGGGGCATCAGATTTGATTCCCAGAAGCCATGTAGAAAAAGCCAGATATGGTGGTACACACTTATCATCTGTGATAAAACACCATGACTACAAACAAAGAAGGAAAGGTTTCTTTCAGCTTATAACTCAGGTCACATTTCCACGGCTGAAGGAAGCCGGGGCAGGAACCCAAATAGGTCAGGGAACCTGGAGGAATTCTGCTTACTGGCTTGTATTCACAGCTTGCTCTATCTGCTTTCTTAGAGCACCCAGGACCACCAGGCAAGGGGTAACGTGGCCCACAGCAAGCTGGGCCCTCCCACATCAGTCGCTAATTAAAATACATCACTGGCCTGCCCACAGAGCAATCTGTTTTTTCAATTGAGGGTTGCTCTTCCCAAAGGACTCTAGTCCATGTCAAGCTGACATAAAAACTAAACAGCAAAATCTGCGAGGTGGGAACAAGCAGATGCCTGTTGGTTTGTCAGTCAACCTAGTCAGAGTGGCAAGGACCCCTGTCTCAAAAAACAAGATGGACAGAGACTAAGGAAGACACCTGAGATCGACTAGTCATATATTCAGGCTCATGCACACATATATGTACTATACCTGTAGACACACACACATACAAGAGCAAGAGAGGTGGGGGAGGAACACAGAGCTGAACTAAATCTGTATCTAAGTGTCAAGGCTGAGAGAACTCAGTCTAGAAGAGAGCAGAACCTGGCCAGTCCTTACTAGGTCTTTTCCTATGAACCACCCCACAGCAGTGTGCAGAGATCTCCCTCCCTCAAACCCTCAGGTACTTACGCTCCACTCTCAGCTCATTCCTGTTAGAGGGTGGCATGGGATGGCTCTCACTTACTAAAGTGACCTAAAAATACACACAACTCTGTCCTTATACTAGAACCAAATAAACATGACCTGTTGCAAAAACAGGTTCATCAAAAGAACAGAGAAAATGGATGCTTGTTGTACAGGGGAATTCTGACACTACCATCTATAAAGATGGTCCTGGCAAAGTTCTGGCCTGAAAGAAGATACAACTTGAAAATCAATGTCCAATGTCCACTACATACCCTAACAAATAAAGCCATGGAACACCACAGATATGGAGTATGTGCCATAGATATCATCCCAAATGCTCAGGGTGACTTGTTTCTTTGGGGGAGGGGAGGATCTCTACTAAAACCACCTACCACACTCTGTTCTGAAAAATCAGTACTCAAGAAAATTTGGATGTCTCTCCACAGCCTGGTGAGCCTTATGTTCCTAGTGTCTGTGTCTGAAGGAGACTGTGGTGGTTTGTGTAAGCTCCCCCCAGGAGAGGCACTATTAGAAGGTGTGGCTTTGTTGGAGTAGGTGTGGCCTTGTTGGAGTAAGTGTGTCACTGTGGGTGAGGGCTTTAAGACCTTCATCCTAGCTGCCTGGAAGCCAGTATTCTGCTAACAGCTTTCAGATGAAGATGTAGAACTCTCAGCTCTGCCTCACCATGCCTGCCTGGATACTGCCATGCTCCCGCCTTGATGATAATTGACTGAACCTCAGAATGTGTAAGCCAGCCCCAATTAAATGTTGCCTTGGTCATGGTGTCTGCTCACAGCAGTAAAACCCTAACTAAGACAGGAGCTGACGGAACTTGCTCACAAGTTACCAACAAGGAGATATTCATTTAGGGTCCTGGACTTATCAGGTAGTCTTCAAATCATCAATTTCAACAGGATAGCTGCTCAGCAAATGTTTGTTAGCCATGCTAGCCTCCACTCTCAGCCACTTCACTTTTGCCTGATCCTCAGCCCTACCAATTTACTTTCTGGCCTAAGCTCAAAATTTTATTCCAAATGCTAGTGAATTCCACACCTGTGCTTGGCACCCAATTACTGGAGATGCAAAGGGGCCATTATTCTAGTCCCAATTAAAACACAAGAAGTTAATTTCCAGATATTTCAGATCCTGGAAATAATGCAGTCTATACTCAATCAAAGTTTTTCTTATTGAGAAATTTCCGTCACTTTGACAGCTATCCTATTCAGGTGTGTGTGTGTGTGCATGCATATACGTGTGAACCAGATGATGCTAGTTTTTTTTTCCCTTGATCACTCTCCACTTTATTTATAGAGATAGAGTCCTTTTCTGAACCTGGGCTCACACTCATCTGTTTTGCTGAGCCGGACAGGTCAGCAAGCCCTAGGATCGTGACTCTGACTCCCCAGGACTAGGATTGCAGAGTATGTACCACCCACACACCTTTTAATACATGGGTTCTGGGGATCAAGCACAGGCTCTTGTGCCTGCATGGCTGAGCCATATCTGCACTCCTCAAAACTATTATTTCTTAAAGCATGTTGACCGAAACAAGTTAATTCCCTTTCTTGTAGAACTGCCTTCTCCGGGTGTCCAACTGTTTATCCCTATTTTGTCCCAACACTGAGTCTGAAGTGCAGATATTTCACTTAAAGCAACAGGGAGACTGCAACAGAAAGAGACTGACCGTGGGAGCAACCGATGTGGGGTGTACTTGTCAAGCAGTCTTGGAAACAGGCAGTCACAACCAGCAACTCCTCACATCATTGAGCAGTGTCTCACTGTGATGTTGCACTCAGGGATCCAGGCAGAAACACCACACTATGGCACATGCTGAAAGCCCAGGAAGCCACCTCCTGACACTGAGTTTGTTCTGCACTGGTTAGCAATCCTATAGAATAATCGCGATCTTCCATTGCCAGAGAAATAGTTTTCATCTACATTCATCAGGAGTAAGTTCTTAGTTGCTGTAAATTAGTAAGCAAATACAGATTCCTCATTCAACTCATTACACCCATCTGTTAGAAGGGAACACTCTCTTTTGTTTTTCCTCCTGGCATTCAAGTCGAGCATTTTGCTCAACCTGAGGTTCAAGCAGCAAGGCAGAGGTGGGTGTAGTGGAAATCTGTCCTCTGATACATGGTGGTTATTCTTAGGGGGATGACAATGAAGTTGAGGGCCCTACTCAGTGTGTGTATGGGTGTGGTGCATGTGTGTGTGTGCGCACCTGCATGTGTATGTGCATGTGCGTGTGTGCATGTGCGTGTGTGTGTATGTGGTATGCGTGATCTGTGAGTAATACACCTGAGGGTGCAGACCAGAGGTGGACACCTGGTATCTTCCTCAATTCAGGGTCTCACTGAACCTGGAGCTCACTAATTATCCAATAAGTTGCAGGGACCCTCCTGTCGTGAATTCAGTCCTCTCCAGCACTGAATTCACAGGTATAGACCACCGTGTCTGGATTTCTGGGTGAGTGCTGAGGTGTACTCAGGCGCTCATGTTGGCACAGCCACAAGCACTTAGGACTAAGGTGTCTCTCCTGCCCAGCATCTTTGCTTTCTTCAGAAAAGATCAATGGTTGTCATCCTTGGAAAACTTTTGCTTCTTTTTTGGTGGAAAGGAGTGTTTCTAGGCATTGCTCTGCTTCCGGTCTCCTGTCCAACTGACAAGGCTCAAATTGCTGACTTAAAATTTGGACAGACCAAAATGATGTGGGACAAACTAATTCCTAAGCTGCTAATGCTAAAGCAGGCTGGTCAGGGATACAGGATGTCCACCATCTTGTGGGCTGCGAGATTGTTGGGGAATGGGAGAAGGAGTGGGGAGGCTAAACCAAGAGATGCATTTGCTACCAAATTACAAATAAGAATAGCTCCTCCACACAAGCTTCATTAAGTTTTAGCAGCAAATATCTTGGGGTTTTAGACTCAGGCCACAGGTCATAAATTCACAGTACACCCCCATATGTTTCAAGAACACCTGAATTCAATTTCTCTTTGGGCTGTGAAGCAAGAATGTGATGTTCCAATTAATTATGCATGCGAAGTTAGCTTTGAACAGGGGCAGATTTTTTTGTGTGTGTGAGGCAGGAGGGTATTTATAGTGTTAGGTATTTTGGGATAGCTCTTTCTCCCAACTTAGGACTCCTATGTTGGTGGGTGAATCTAAATTCAGTCAAATATAAATGTGAAATAAATTATAACTGGTAAATATCTTGTAATGTTTTCATTTCCCATAGATAACCTGTATATACAAGGTATGAAGCCATGGTCTTATTGGGTTAATGGATTTCAGGTAAAAAGATCTCTGCCTGTGTACAAATCACCCTAAATAGATCTCTGCCTGTATACAAATAAATCACTCTAAATTGAACAGCGGCATCTAAACAGAGACCAAGTAGCTCTATTTATATGTGTCTATGTGCACATGTGAAATTAGCCACTTAGGGAATACCACGTCTAAATAGATCTCTGCCTGTATACAAATAAATCACTCTAAATTGAACAGCGGCATCTAAACAGAGACCAAGTAGCTCTATTTATATGTGTCTATGTGCACATGTGAAATTAGCCACTTAGGGAATACCACGTCACCTCCAGTTTCTTTTTACAGTTTTCCTCATCATCCATAATACGAAAAGAATTACGAGAAGCTTGTGCAAATCCCACAGGCTCTCCCTCTGCTCAGCTGATAAAATTCATCTCCAGATTGTGACACCCGTGATTTGTTGGCCATTTCACACCAATTCCAGTATAATAAATCATAACAAATTAAAACCATAGAGCTATACTCTCTGGGTTAAAAAGCTGGTCATCAAGACTGTTAATCCCAAGTCTGTTCTGATAAAGGCAGTTCTGGGTCCTGGGATGCTGTGAGGATCACAGGGAGGTCGCCTCGCTGGTGGGAAGCTCACCCGTCCTCTGTGGCCCCTGGAAACAACCCCATCGTTTTATAAGCAGTTCTCTTGATCACCATCATCGCTCTTCCTTATTGGCTTGTCAGTGGTCTCACGCAGGAGTGAGGGGAATTTAGCTTTACTTCTTGAGAGGAACAAACACCTCCAGTTGCAGAAATCACATGGACACGGGCACACGCAGCTTCAGGACCCAACAGCAAGCACACAAAGAAAAGGCCATTGGAGCCTTCACGGGCTTTCCCTGACGGGAGTCAGACACACTTCAGGCTAGCTTCTACCCAGAAGGATTACTGCTTGTGGGGTAGTGACACCTCAGAGGAAACACTTGCCTAAGTCACAAAAGTATTATTATTAGTAGTAGTATTACTATTACTATTTTTATCATCACCATAATCAACAACATCAACATTATCATTACTATTATTAATTAAGGAGGTCTTACTATGCTACCCAGGATGCCCTTGACCTTCTAGGCTTAAGCCATCATCATGCCTCAGCCTCCCAGATACCTGGGGGTATGTGCCCCATACCTGGAGTTTTTTTTTTTTTTAAAGTTACTAGTGTAGTGGTGAGATGGCTCAGTGGGTAGAGTCACTTCAACACCTGGGTTCTATCCCTGGGACCCACAAGGTGGAAACAGAGAACTTCCAAGTCATCCCCTGATTTCCACATGCACACAGTGGTGCACACGCATATATACACACACGTGAAAAATAAGTAAATAAAAAAAATAATTAAAAGCAACAAACCAAAACAAAATTTTAAAAATATATCAATGTAAAACTAGCAATCAAAGTTTTCATGGAAAAAATTATGTATTTAGATAAAACCTTTTCAACAGATGGTGTTTGATGAGAGAACCATGTAGAGCTGAAAACCCCCAGAGACAGTAGAGAGAGAGCGTCTGAGTGACCTTGTGGCACTCCCTCCACACCTTACTGAAGGAAATGGGCAAAGGGCAGGCAACAGTCAGACACCGGGTCAGCTCCCAGCAAGCCACCCTGCGGAGCCATAAAAGCAGGTGATGGGGAAACAATGAGCTCAGGTACACCTACAAATCTGAAAGCAGTCTGGAAAGCACCTGTAAGGTGTTACATCTATAACAAATCACAGGTGGTGTATATTTCCCCTTCATACAACTCACGAAGTCATTATAACCCGGCTAATAACCCTCAACGTATACTCTTCCTACAAGTTGCCTCTCTCCAACTTTCCTATAACTAGTAAGAGCATCTTAGTCAGAGAACGAGGTGGTGTAAGTTTAAGGTTGTATTATTCATTCAATAAAGCCATTAGGGATGCAAAGGTTAGCCAGCTGTGACCCCGAGTTGAGGTCTGTGTCTCAAACTGAGATAGACATTCAAGAGCAGACAGAATTCAATGCCCATGTTTTTTAAAAAAAAATGCAGAGAAAGAAGAAGAAGAAAAAAAGGAGTTATAAACTTTGAAATAAAAAAGCAATGGAAATTAAATTACAAAAGCTGATAGATTTCAGTGACAAAATAAAATGATTTTCATGTTCTTTTTCATATTAGAGAAATTTTTTTAATCACACGAGCATAGAAACTAATTATCAAACCATTATTTTAATTCTTTAATCATGACATGATTACACTGAATCCAGGACTAATGTTTTCTTTGTTTTTACGTTCTCCTGTCTTTAATGATAGCATAATTGCAAAATGCTATAGAAAAGAAAGATAACTGTTTAAAGATGAAATCCCAGTGTGTTGCAGGGTTTGATTCTATATTGTATTTTAATTCAAAATAATAGCAAATTTCTATATGACTCAAATGTATACTTACATGTATACTGTCATTCTGAAATGACTCAAAATGGGAAGCAATATAGTAAGACACACACACACACCTGCTGCCTACATAGTTCGTAATAGACATCACTTCGAGAACTAAAGAATGAGGAAATACTTATTTACTTAGAAGAAAGAGAGGGGGAGGGGGAGGGGGAGAGGAAAAGGGGGAGAGGGGAGACAGAAGAGGGGCAGCAAGAAAATGGAAGAAGGTTGGATATACTCGGACACAAAAGAAAACTTTCTATATGTCTGTATTAGCTACTTTCTGTTGTGATAAAATACCATGTGAAAAAGCAGCTCATAGCTAGGCCATATTATGCTTTCTTACAGTTCCAGAGGAAGGATCTACAAGGGCAGGGGAGCTATGGAAGCAGGAGGCTGGAGCACGGAGCTGAGAGATCACAACTGCAGCCACAAACGCAAAGCAGAGGAAAAGCTCCAAAGGAGGCAAGGCTATCTACCTTCAAGGCCCGCCCCCAGTGACGTACTTCCTCTATCAAGCCTCCACCTTCTGAGGCTTCCGAAATCTTCACCAACCAGGGACCAAGTGTTCAGATTCATGAGCCTAAGCGGAGCCCGAGGGGGCATCTCTTCTTCAAACCTCCACGGTGCCACAGTTTCTCGAGATTTTAAAGAGCGTTATAGTGCTTCCCTTGCTTTTACTTATTTTATGCCTTTTTATTAATTTCATAACTATTAGCTTATAGCTTCCATTTATGATCTGTTCATGTTATAACTTAAGTCCAGATGTCACTCAACTCAACCTCTTGTCTCAGGCTTTGGGGAATACAATCAATGATTGGGCTGGATTGGGATTGTTGCGATTAGTTACAGATAGAGGGGCTTGCGTGTTTTCAAAGCCCCTTACATACTGTCTACATCCTGAACGCTACCTGGAAGGCTGGCTCCCAGCAATCCTGCCTCATGGCAGCTACTGCTCTGACCACCCAGCCTCACCAAATGCTTCAAAGCGAGAGTGTCACGATGGATCAATCTTGATTTCTGGTTTGCTACTCTCTCATCAAAATGACTCTGTCATGGTTCATTTTCCACCTTTTGGTTGGTGGAAAACCACCAACTCATCATCAGTAGAATCACCAAAAATCATCGGTATAACTCAATACAGTTAAGCATGCAATTAAATATATGTACAAAATATATATTATATTTATATATACATGCATGTATATTCATATATATACATATATATTGTACTATATAATTATATTATCATATTCTATATTCTATATTCATATATATGAACTCTACATGAAACAAAAACTTGAGAATCTATAACGATCCTCCACCTAAGCTCCTCTGGAATCTAGATGTTTCTAATTGGTGTGTTTATAACTGCTCTCCCTTCTGTACTTGAGTACATCTGTCAACATCCTGTAAAGGCAGACAAGCGCAGGCCTCTTACACAGCGATCCCAGTCCCTCTCTCTCCCTCCCCCCCTACAGTAACAGCAGAGTGTATATAATAATGTTTTATTTCAGCTTATATCTATATTGCTCACTGCTCATTCAAACAGGGAGTTTGATTAAACTACCTTTCTTCTGTGGTGTTCTTTACTTTCTCTGGCTTCATATTCCTATTGAAGATGGCGTTCTGAAAAGCAGATCAGCCACTGGGCCTGGCCCACCACATGGGAAGTTCCTTCTCTAGGGTCATTTCAATCTCTACTCAGGAGCACCCAGCAACCTTTGGCTTTCAGTCATTCTGCCCTCATGCATAAGGTCAGAAGAAGACCCATCCTCCCTCCCTTCTTCCTCTCTCTTGTATGTTTCTCTCTCTCTCTCTCTCTCACACACACACACACACACCCTACTCTCTTTGGTTATCATTGGACTTTCTGACTTATGTCATTTTTAATTCTCAACTATCTTCAAATGTCACTTCAATAATGAACCTGGAAGCACCTGAAGGTTCTATCTATGAGACTGAGGGAGAGATATGATCAATAGTCTTTTTTTCAGCTGTAAACCCCGTGAGCTGAAATGATGACAGGTCTGATGAGATAAGCCCACCGGTGTAATAGTGGCCTGGAGAGTAACCAGCCACATCCTGGTTAGATTTAGAGCCTGCTGTGCAAGATGGAACTCACGCCTGGTCCTATTGCATGGACTGAAGTAAATGGTTATGGAAGTCAGTGTAGAAAAGGTTACAATGGCATTTCATACAGCTGCTGAGATTGCTCAGACACAACCTGGATAAGATCAAGTCATCGAAAATCCCAGCATGGATGGGGAAGAGGCTCACAAAGCCCAACCCCTATCTGACATGGTATTGGCAATTGATAGGTGCTGGGAAGGAAAAGTCCTTTTACTTCAGGGACTTAATATCTCTGAAGCTACTCCCTACATTCTAGGAGATGGTCCTACATTCACGCTCATACAGATGGACTCAGTGAGTTAAAAATAAATAAAAAAGAACCAGCACATGGAGTTGGGAAGGGGAAGTGGGAATAGAAGGAGAACTGGAAGGAAGTGAGAGGGGGTGGATTTGCATAAAATGCAAAATATGCATCATTAAATTCTCAATAAAAAAATCCCAAGGGAAAAAAAATTCCAATTCAGTTTAACAATAAAGAAGTACCCAGGTACATGGGTGCTTACAATAAAACTTAAATCTATAGAATAGGTGGCTACAAACTAAAGATAATGGTTGTCTGTGATAGTAACTGTACTACATGGGCCATGGCACAATAATTTCTGTATTCCTTTAAAAAAAAAATGTATGTAACTTACTTAAAGACCAGTTTCTTTGAGACAGGGCCTGGCTATATACCCCTACTTGGTTTTGAACTTGAGACAGTCCTCTCAGTCTTCTGAGTGCTGGGATTGCATGTCCTGCCAGCTTTAAAAGTAAAGACACAACAGCAAATGTGTTACCTAGAGTCCTGTGCTTAAAGCAACCATCCTTTCTTTGATGTCTCTTTAGCTATAACACATGGTTACACCCATTGGTCACCATGGCGATTACCACACTCACATGACCCAGTTTCAAGAGATGGCTGAAAACTGAGCTGGGTTTTACCCCCACAGACCACAGCACTCCAAGGTCTCTGCATCCCAACCGTCTTGCTGAGGCATGCTTAACAAACACAGAACTCTGTAAAGTTTAGTTCGCAGACATTGGCCAATTCTGCTTTTGCTTCATTTCTAGTTAAATGCCACTTCATGCTATTGCGGCTTAAAGCATGTTTTCTGTTTGTTTGACCTCATTTAACTCAAACAGGCCTTAACTCACTAGTAGTCAAAGATGACCATGTACTTGTGATTCTCCTGCCTCTGCCCTAGAAGAGTTAGGGTTGAGATATGTGCTTCCATGCCTGCTGCATGCCATGGCAGGGCTGGGGCCCAGAACTTTGGTGTGCTACCCAGCACCACCTATTGAGTGTATCCCTGGCACCGGATTCTAAAATTACAAAACTGTAGCTGATTAAAATGAAATAAAAATCAATCATTTTATCCTTTATAAGTTGTCTGACATAGTAAAAACCTTTACTTATCTGTCTAAAATGTTCAAAGGTTTTTTTTTTTTTTTTTTTTTTTTTTTTTTTATCAGTGGCTTTTAACTGCTAGCTTGGTACAGTCTAGAGTCATCTGATAAGGGGTCTCAATTAAGAGACTGCTCAGATACAGCTGACAAGTGGGCTTGTTGGGGAGGGGTATCTTGACTGTTAATTGAGATGGGAGGGGTATCATCATTCCCCGGGCAGCTGGTCCTCAGCTATATAAGAAAGCTCAGTAAGCATAGCAATAGAAGTAAGCCAGCATGCTGTAGTTGTGATGGTTTGTATATGCTCAGCCCACGGAATGGCACTATTAGAAGGTGTGGCCCTGTTGGAGTTGGTGTGGTCTTGTTGGAGTAGGTGTGTCAACGTGGGTGTGGGCTTTGTTCTAGCTTCCTAGAAGCCAGTCTTCTGCTAGTAGCCTTCAGATGAAGATGTAGAACTCAGCCCTGACTGCACCATGTCTGCCTGGATGCTGCCATGTTCCCACCTTGATGATATTCGACTGAACCTCTGAATCTGTAAGCCAGCCCCAATTAAGTGCTGTCCTTATAAGACTTGCCTTGGTCACGGTGTCTGCTCACAGCAGTAAAACCCTAAGACAGAAGTCATTCATAGTTTCTGCTACAAGTTCCTGTCTGACTTCCTTCCCTCTGTGCTGTGCAGTGACCTGGAATGGTAAACTGAAGTAAACCCTTTCCTCCTCTAAGTTGTCTTTGATCAGCATTTTGCCACAGCAACAGAAAGAAAACTAGAGAAACTTTGATACATAGGTATGTTTCAAAATTGCTTGACATCATCACAGATTTTAGTAAAAATTTATATATTTTTGTTTATACATAGAATTTTTGTTCTATTAATAATAAAGGGCTCAGAAAACAGGTAGCTAACTACCTAGCCAAGGGACTACCGGATGATGGGGACATAGGGCAAGACATGGATTTCAAAGCCAGCCTTTTATGGAAGGTCAGGGAGGCAGAGCAGTGGCAGGCTCTACTTGACAAGGAGAACAATGGAGACAGGCATCTGCCAGAGCCAGTGAGAGCCTTCACCAGCAGAGAGTTACCTGCCTTTCCGTATTTCACACCATCTGCTGATGCTCAAGGACCACTGTGTAGGAGGCTACACCAGGGCCCACAAGGGTGAAATATGTGGTTAGCAGCACTGAAAGCCATGATGATTATGAGTCACCTGATATAGTCAATAGCATACAGATACAGGAATAGCCCCAGGTAAGAACACCAGCAACATCTGAAGCCAGGCATTAGTCAACAGAATGGTTCTGGAGGTATCCTGAGTGGCAAAAAGGATGAGTTAAAAAACACAATGTAGGACTATTCTTTTCCATCGTAAGACAGCCAACGAGCAGAAGCCATGTGGAGATGTGAAGTCGCAGCCTCCATAGACACCATCTTGCTTCCTCTTCTCTCATAGTGTCATGTCTCTAAGGCTGGCGGAGATATTGCTTCATCCTCATATCCTAATGGCGCCTCCTTGGATTTCGGCTGGCATTTTGTTCTGATATTACATTACAACAGACCTCCTCTGACATTTCATTTTGTCAGTGCAACAGGGTTTCTATATTATTTTGTATTGACATTAAAAACCATCTCCACAGTCTTGGCTTGTATTGTCTAGAGAATGCTGAGATAAGGTGCGTGGCCCATGGAACAGATGGCTGAAGTGGCGTAGTGCGGAATGTTTAATAAACTCTGAGGCCCTTCTGGTAAGTATGAATGCACATGATATGTGCACAATGGAAGGTTCGCAAAATTGTTCCCATGGAGCCCCAGGCTCGTGACAGGGTGGATACAGTTATATAATGTTAATTCTCTACAGTCACAATGAACAGAAACACAACAATCCCTATTACATGTCATGAATCTTAGAGAATTAATCCTTGGTCCTGTGGCTAGAATTAAGTTATTTTTAACTACCGAGCCATCCCTCTAGTCTCTAGACAAATGAATTAAGCTATTTTAAAAATTAACATGGTTTCAATTTTGTGATGCAAAATTGTTAAAAAAAAAAAAAGAAAAAGAAAATTATAAAGCAAATAACAGTAGCTTTCTATTATTGGTGAATTTAAGAAGCTGTTGGCTACAGAATATCCTAAGTATCTCTTGACAATAAGAAAATGAACACACTAACATTGTCTATAAGACATATCTCAAAATCAGAGATGTCAAATTATTAAAAAAAAAAAAAAAAAGTAAATCTTATGACGGAGGAAAATGGTAGCAAGCCTGGCATTTGATAACATCGACATTACTAGAAAAGCATTGATAAATAATTGCTGATAGTTTAAGCATTTTAAAACAAACCATCTTATGAATATAATTTTAAACTCAGTGTCCTCAGAGGGTTAAAAAGACAGTTCTCCCTGTCTATCCCCTTAGTGTCTACTAATTTGCCTATGAATACGCTATGATTTGTAATAGACTGGGAATCCTGATTCTCAACACTGTATACTCCTAGACTGCATTTCTTCAAATTCACAGAGACATATTTTTACAATATAATGGTGCTTTTCCAATTCTGACAAAAAGCCAATGATCATCCAAAATGAACACCCCTATGTTTCTTCAAATATTGTAGTTTAAAATGGTGTATGTATGTACGCATACATCTATCTATCTATCTATCTATCTATCTATCTATCTATCTATCTATCTATCTGTTTGTCTATCTATCTATCTATCTATCTATCTATCTATCTATCTATCTATCTACCTACCTACCTAGCCTATTTATCTACCTACCATCTATGTATCACACTTTTCAGTGATGAAGGTTAAACCCAGGGCCTCATATCCGATAGGCATTGGTCTATCAGTGATATCTATCTGCTGGCTGTTTAGTGCCATTGAAACTGTTACCTTTCTCATGTCTAGGTTTGCAAGATTTACTACGACAGATAAAGACTTTCTCTTAGACACACTCATCATATGTTCTGTGTGCTGGCTCTTCTCTCACTCTGGGCCTCAGGCTATGGGTCATCATGACGTCAGTATCCATCTACAGATGAACATCAATTAAACCTTGTAATTCCTAAGGACAACGAATGCTATCCTGGGTTTCTGTTGTTAAGACAAGGTCTCGTGTATAACAGGAAGCCCTTGAATCTACTCTATACTATAAGATAACCTTGAGCTCATCCTCCTCCCTCCACATCCAGAGTACTGGGAATTACAGACATGTACCACCACACCCAGTTTATATGCTGCTGAGGATTGAACCTACAGTCTCATGCATGCCAGGCAAATACTTTTCCAAATGAGCTATAAAACCGGCAATAAAGCGATTTTTTAAAAAACTGACTGGATGTCTTCAGATTAGTTAAATGATTTCCAAACAAGGCCTTCGGACTGAATGACTCTGACTCTCTTTAGGGTCTTAGTAGTTAAATTGTATGGGTAAACTGGTAACATAACCCCCAACTACAACAGGCATACATCAGGCTTTGGGTTTTGTTGTTGTTGTTGTTGTTTTTTTAAAGAAAAACTTATGGTTTTTATCAGCTTTAGTCCATATTTCAAAGAACAGACTCCTTGGCATGATCTAAAGTGGAGACAGAAATTTTAAAATTGTACATGTTAAAAAAAAAACAAAACCCTTTAAAACTCCAAGAGGGAAATATATACACATGCTCCAGATTTCTTCTTAACACTCACAGTTTATGGATACATGTCTTTATTCACCTTGTATACCTGAGACCACATTCAAATTACGTCCTAAACGACCCTTCAACATCAAATACACTGTTCCCACCTTGCCAAGTCGTAACCAAGGTTATGAGGGCTGTGAGCTTAAATTTAGAAAATATGGTATTCTCAACGTTTCACCACAATGTGTTTCTAGAAACCACAGTATAAAGTGAATATTGGATTTTCCCATAGAGTAAGGTTACAATGGGAGGCTGGGGGCTGTGAGGCTGGGGGTTGGGGTCCAGGGGATCTGGGGGGGGGCTGTGAGGCTGGGGGGTTGAGGGCTGGGGGCCTGTGAGGCTGTGTTTCTCAACAAGGAGTTGGCTCCATAGCACAGCAACGGTGGATTGTATAAGTAATAACACAGTAGCACCAATTCTTCATGGTAACTTCAATAGCAAGAGATTTCAAGTACTGTAGACGGGCTTTATATATACTCTATTATGTAAACAAGAGAATTCATAGTTTTAGATTACATAGAAACTACACCCCAGTATATAAGTAAGGAATTCTTAGAAATTTGCCAGGAAAGGAACATGCTAATAATTCAGTATTGTAAATGGTTTGCTTTCCCCAGCTCTCATGTATCTTTCCACTGCACCAAGTCCACATTTCTCAGAAAGAGAGATACTTTCTCATTAAACCGTGATAAATTCCCCTCGGAGACCCAGTGTATCTTCATGTCATTTTTCACGGGATCCTCCTTTTAATTTGGAAATCTTCCCCCCAGTAGCTAGTAAGACTTTATAAAAGTCATTCCATCTGCATCAGAACTGTTCCAAAATGCCAGAGGCAAGAGCTCACAGATTATTCAATGAAGTGTGGGGGAGGTATGCTGATCAACTCACCATCATTAAAATGCCATTTAAGGAAGATTGGCTTTTAAACAAGGAGGCACGGAGTCACTGGGCCACACTAGTGCTGTGTGCTCTCCCATGTTCTCACTCAGACCCTGGCTGTGGACTGCGCAGAGCAAGTCCACAGAAGAAAATGTAATGTGATTTGAATTATGTGGCGTGGAAGGCGAGGCCGAGGACTCTAACAAGATACTAGAGCAGAGCTTACGCTTCAGAGTCACAAGACCCATGTCCTGAAATGAGAGAACATGACTTTTCCTGTGACCACTGGAAAGCTGAGGCCCAGAGACAAGTGACAATTCAGGGTTATATACTGTGAAGTCAGAGGTTGGGTCATGCAGATGTGTAGGTTCCAGCTTGACTCATGCTGGTATTCTCTGCTGAACTGCTCCCTCAGGCACAGAAACTGGGCAGAAATTTTCTAATCTGTGCCAGACATGAAGGAGAGGGTATCACAAGAGTTCGGTCTCTCTAGCCTTCTCTCTCTCTCTCTCTCTCATATATAGATAGAGTATATATATATATATATATATCATATATATTTATCATATATATGATAAAATAAAAATCCATGTCATATATATAATATGTATTTTGTATATGTGAATGGAAAGTAAATCAAATAACACTTTTCATTCTACACAGGCTCCTCATGCTGGAGGTATTCAGTATAACATTCCCTAAATGAGTTCCATAACTGTTTGGGCTTGGGAGATTATATAAAATGCAGGCCTCACAAGTATGAGAGCTCGAGTTCAAGTCCCAGAACCCCTGCGAAAAGCAAAGTATGGTGGCACATACTTTTAATCTCACTGCAGGGGAGATGGAGATAGAAGGATCCCTAAGGCTCAATAGCCAGCCTTCCTAGTCTACTTACTGAACTCCAGAACTCCATAAGAGATTCCGTCCCAATAAACAAGATGGATAGCCCTGAGAAATGGCACCAAAAATTGTGATTTGGCTTCCAGATGTGTGTGTGTGTATGTGTGTGTGTGTGTGTGTGTGAATATCCACCTCCACACAAAAAGAATAAAAGCCAGACTCTGGCTGTTGCTAGGGTCTGGGTGTGAAGTGTATCCCACAGGATCAGGATTTGAGCATTTGGACCTCAGTGCTATTCTAGGAGGTACAGAAGTTTTTACAGGTGGAATCTGGCTGGAGTTAGTGGGTCACTGCTGTTAGATCTGACTTAATTATAACTTCAGCTTTTGCTTCATGGCTTGCCAAGGTGTAACAACCTGTGATTCATTCCTGGAAGCCATTCCTTCTTGGGCCTGATAAGCTGGGTGCCCTCTGGAGCTGTGAGCCGAGATAAATTCTTCCTTCACTGAGTGGCTTCTCTCAAGTATCTTGTCAGCCATGGCCCAAGCAGCAATGCAGATACTTTAATTCATATTCTCTAAAATTTATGTAATCTCATTGTCCAGTGATGTCTTATAAGAGAGGTAGATTTAATATGTGTGGATTTGTCTGAAGACTTCTAAGCAGCAATTCCATTATTTAACACATCGCTCTAGAGAGACAAACCACTAAAATGAACCTTTTCTCTTCCTTGAATCTCTCAGCACAAATATGTCTTCTGTGTCTCACAGTGAATCTGCTGCTTTTTTTTGGTAGCTGCTCCAGAGTCCAGCATGTGCAGCTCCTGTTTCAGTTATAACCATCTCTAAACGATGCTCTCCAGAAACAATTAATGGAGAAAGCCATTTTTTTTTTTCCTGCTCTGGCCTTTCTAGGACTGGGTGGCAGGTACCCTGTCTCACCACTAGTGGTACTGAAGTAATTATTTAGTGTTAAGGTTCACTTCCTGGGGTGTAAGTTTTGGTTTTAGTTGACACAAAAAGGAAGCATCAATTTATTAGGAGATAAAACTCGTTCTCTGGTAATGGAGCAGCTGTATTCATAAATTTATTGTGGTTTAATGTGCTCACGCATAAAGCAATTAGAGTTTTCTGACAAACAGACTGCCCTGAAAGGATGGTAGGGCTGTGGCGGGATGGTTCAGGAAACCCAACGGAAGTGAGAAGAAGAAGAAGGAAAGCTTCAAGTTCTGTAGTTATAGAGAAACCTTGTGGCTTCCCTGGCCAGGCCTGAGCCATGTCTGGAGCTGACCATGCTTGGGCTCACAGCAAGGATGATGTAGACAGCCACAGACAAGCACTGACTGCTGCAGACATGGGTGCCTGCAGCTGCCCAATGCCAGGGTTACTCTTCCGTGTGAGAAACGAAAGCCACCCAAGTTGTTCCTTTCACCCCAGGCAGTGCCTCTCTTCTGTAAGGACAACAAGAACTGACTTTCATTTTCTTGCATCCAGCCCACCCCACCCCCTGCCTACGTATGACATGCTCATTGTAGTAACCACAGGACTTGGGCTAAGAATGTTTTGTCTCTAGTTAATTCGGGAAGGCTGAGACTTAAAACTGCTCTAACATATTTCTGTCATTTGCAGCAACAGTTACCCGATTATTTATTATGCTATTAAATACCAGGCACTTATATGAAACTTGTTTGGACTATGCAAGTCTACATAGATGAGAAATGGTCCCTGTGCCCTATAGATCGTTAGCATACAACCAGATGTTGCAATTGCTACAAAAGCAGGAAGAGTGACCACTGCTGGAGGGAATGGTGGACACTGGGCCAGTTTTACTTCCTCAGATTCCTGAGTCTAACACAGGGGGGGAGGGGGAGAGGAATCTGAGGCACACAGATCAGTGAGTGTGAAGACAAGTCTAGAATAAGGAAAAAGTGGTCTGGAGAGATGCCTCAGTTTGTAAAATGCTTGCCACATATGAATTTGATCCTAAGAACCCTGTGGGTACGGTGGCACCTGTTTGTAATCCCAGTGCTGGAAAGGGGGGGAGGTCAGAGCCAGGAGGATCCAGTCGGGCCCATGTGGCAAATTCCATGTTAAAGATCCTGCCTCAAAAAACAAGGTGGATGGATGGGACTTGAAGAATGACCCCTAAGCTACCGTTCTCTCTCTCTCTCTCTCTCTCTCTCTCTCTCTCTCTCTCTCTCTCTCTCTCTCATGGGAATAGCAATAGAACGAGTAAGAACAGTTGGCAGGAAAGGCAGGGACCAGTGGTTAACAAGCAGAGACTCCGTGACCCGAGTGTCCGGTTCTAGGACAGCATACTCAGAGATGCAGGTTCCACAAGCCTTCTCTTCACAGCACTTAAAAGCAATGAGAGGATCACAGCAGTGCAGCCCAGCTCCAGGGTCCCAGGGGGATAGAGGCTGCTTCTCCCTCTGGTACCTTCAGGGTAGTTCTTTCAGCTGACTAGCACCAGATTCGGGCAGGAATGTGATAGAAGGGCCCTAAGTCCACACGCATGAATAAAGCAGCACATGCCCTGGATTCTGAAAACAACAGAGAACATCACATAGTCTCTGCTCTTGGACAGATGGTTCCCAGTCAGACCAGATGAGTCACTTCAAGTTTGAAGTTGGAGCAGCGGAGGCTACACGGAGAAAGGAGACTTAAATGTTGTGAGTACTCAAGTAAGCAAGCTCAGAGGTGATGGATGAGCTCAGACCAAGCTTTGACTGGGGAGTCTCCACATCAGCCACTAGCTCATTCTTGGCACAGAGCATGGCTGAAGATGGCTGATGGTCCTAGAGACTTTGCAGGGAGCAGCCGACTCTCAGGGTAGTAGTCTCACTCAACTAGGACCCTGGCTACTTGCACTCCCTTCTCATTAGACTACACTGCTGCCCTGGAGTTTATTAAAGCCCTGTATCTCTGCTTCACATCAATAGGAAGAATAGTTTCTGCATATTTAATCTTCTTACTATAAATACCTAAGTTAAGGCAGAGAGGTGATAACAGAAGAGTATCCAAACTCCATTTATTTCTATTGGCAATCTTTCAGTGGATACAAGGTGAGAACAAAGCATCAGCCCTTGACTGTGAACGCAACATGGAAAGGCCTGCACTGGATCCTGAATCCACTTGTTCTATGAAAAGGTTTAAACTGAATTCCCAAATTGTATGTCACAGTGAAGAACCCATCCTGGGCAGAGTCATGTGTAGCCTCGGGAAACTCACAGAGCATGCTGAGAGCTTCACAGCTGGAGGAAGGTCACGGTCATGGGGCAGAGATCCTAGTTTGAAGGAGGAACTGAACCTGAGACCCTCTGGAAACAAGAAGTGAGCTTGCTGAAGGAAGGTAGCTGGCTGCAGACCGGTGCATGAGCCATGAACTTGTGGAGTGAGAACCTTGACCTGTGCTGCCCGGTCATACACTTCTGTTTGCTTCCACCTTCTTTCACTGGCTGTTATTTTTCTTGCAGCTGTGGTTGACATAAGGAAAGAAAGGTGCATTTTAGATCACCCTTCAGAGGAACACAGCCTGTTATGGAGGGACAAGAGCAGCTTAGTCTGTTCAGTCATGTCAGCCTGGGCGATGGTGTGGTCCACATTCAAAGCAGGTCTTTTGTGCCGCCTCTTTGAAAATCCCTTCAAAGATAATGCCCATAAGTGTGTCTCTTGGCTGATTCTAAATCCAGTCAAGTTGGCAATCAAAATTAACCATGACATGAGTATTTATGCTTTGGGTCTGCACTCTCCAACACAGAATAACATGTCTGTGCACACGACTTTCCCCAAAGTTGAATGAGTTTCCTGTTCCTAAATTTGAAAATTTCATGATATATAAAAACCAATTTTGAGTCTTCTATCAAAGCTTTGACACATGCTTAAAGTCTGAGGGCATCACCTGCTCCACACAGAGTTTCCCCTTCCCACCTCTCATGTTCAGAGGAAAAACTTCCTAGTCATTAACATACTAACATTTATTAGTAACATGCTATAAAACATGACATACCGTATGACAAAGCAAGTTAGTGCCATGGAAACACACTACGAAACCGGAGAAAGACTTCTATTTGTCATGTTGGCTGCAATTCTAACCAAGTATTTTTCATGTTTTAACCATAACCCACAATAAAAAAGAATGTTTTATGTATTTACCAGCACAAATATGCGTAAGTACAAAATTGAAACAGATTATGAAATAGAAGCACTCCCAATGCAATCTGATATTTTCTGCTCTATTTCTGATATTTCTAGGCTATAACATTTCTCCCCTGTCAGGGCGTGGAGCAGGAGGGCTGGGATCAAACCCAGGACCTTGAACATGTTGAATGTGTGATGATCACCAAGCTACCTCCCAACTTCCCAATTCTCTTTTTAAAAAATGCTGTTTCCCCTAGCTTAGCAAGAGGGCAACCATGCCCTGGAAACATAGCCAACAACTCAGGGATACGGAGGTCATGAACTTAGAGGAGAACCTACAACCATCACTTTTATTAAACCAGCAGAAACTATAACTGCATTCTAAATATTTGTCCTTATATCTCTACCTATGAGTGTAGTCCTCACTACTCATCAAGGAAGCATCTCTTTGAAACAGAGACTGTGACAGAGAACCACAACCCATCAGAATGCAGAACTGGAGGATACAGTCCCAGTGGATTCGCCTTCAAGCACTTTTCATGCCTAAGGCCCAGGGAACATTGCAAAAGAGGAGGCAGAAAGACTGAAGGAGCCAGAGGATCGAGGAGTTTTCTATAATACTCTCCCTCCTAGTAATGTGAGAAGCGACACCTGTAAAGTCTCAACAACATAATGTGACTGAATAAATATGAGCTGAAAAAGGTTGACACCAATAGGCATGGCAAAGTAGGGTAGGGGGAGGAAACCCACAAGGCCTCAAGCTTATACAGAAAGCTACAACCTACCAAGGGATGCTGGGAGTGGGAGAAATGGTCTTCTCCAGGGAAGAGCACACACTATTGGTTGGCTAGCATTGAAGCATAAGTATGAAGAACATTACATTGATCGACTGAGCAGGTTATGTTTAGAAATATAAGTGTGTGTACATATAGATGTCGATAACAGCAACTACTGGGAAAAAAACGTCGTGAACTTAAAAACGAGCAAGAAGGGGTAGATGGAGAATTTAGAGAGAAGAAAGGGAAGGGAAAAAATAATGTTTATTATATTCTAATCTCAAAAGTAAAAGAAAATAAATTGTTGATACCAACATGAGAAAATTTTATAACCTAAACCCTGGGAAAAAGTCAAGATTTTAAAACTTCAGTCACGTAGAAGATATCTATATACCACTTAATTTCAGGGGGAAAAAAAGTGTTGATATCATTTAAATGCAAAATAGAGTCATTAAGACTAAGTACAAACCAACTTCCATAGAAGTCAGAATCTTCTGAAATGTGCTTGTGTGCCGTCTCTCTCTCTCTCTCTCTCTCTCTCTCTCTCTCTCTCTCTCTCTCTCTCTCACACACACACACACACACACACACACACACATCCCCACTCCCATGGTTTCCTGGGATGCCCTGTGTGTTTGGTTACCTCTCTATTTCTTGTTGCCCACGTGGTTTAGACAGGGTGAAAGCCAATCAAGAAGCAGGGTGAACATCAGAACTGTAAGGCTGAGCTTGACCTTCACCTTGAAATGCAGAAACCCAAGACCATGAGCTCTATACCACACACCAATTAAGAAACTAGCCTCCAGCTTTGGCTAGTAATAAAGACCATGTGCCAGATACTGACGGGGTACACTGTCCCACAACACTTGTAAGCAGAACTTTTGTGCATGAACCACAATGTTCACTGCAATTGTTCCCCAGAGCTACCTTTCACCTGTGGCTATTTCAGGGAAGGACTGAGTTTTCCATTTAATTTTTAGGAACTGAAAGCTAAAGAGGCAAATGCGGCTGGTAGCTTCCACACTAAGCAACACAGCCCGAGGACTTATCAAGCCTATGTGGGAAGGAGTAGATGAGATGTTTTGGGGCAGAGGGAACCATGAAGACCCTGATCTCAGCCGTCATTCAATCCCAGTCTCTCATGGACAAGGACTGAAACTCTCAAATCCCAAAAGTGAAACAAGGGTTTATAGAACAAAATTATCACAGAATTTCAACTGAGAAAATGCTTTTGTGGCCAAGAAGCAATTTTTCTAACTAGACCTTTGGGCAAAGGTTTTGTACTGAGAGCTACGCATTCTTTTAGGACTAGCAGAGACAGCGATTGGCTTCAAGCAGGAGATGTGTACCTGGAGGCAGATGTGCAGATAACTCTCTCATTGTAGCTCAGAATAACTACCAATTAAATCACAAAGGTAGGCAAAAGACTGATTTGATTCACTTTACACCTGCATAATTCGCAGGAACAGACAGAAGAATCACAAACATTGTGGGAGATAGAAAAGCAAATTCCTCAATGTCTCAAACTCTGGCAGCCAGTAAATGCCCAACCTAGAATACAACCTACAAAATCCTTACTCAGCTGTAAACCCACGATGAAAACAGTCAACACAGCAATTCTACTTTTCCTGTGGCACTAGGCTCTTCCTGTGTACCCACGTCTCACAACTGTAAAAGCTGTGTGCCATCTTCCCTGATGGGAGTTTAAGAAAGGAAGCCCTAAGTGGCTTGTCCAAGATCAACAGCAAGTTTTATGCACCACACAATACTGCCTTTGTAAAAGAAGTGGATTCTGCATGGGATAGTTATCTTAGCATTTCCAACCGGGAACTTGTTTGTAAAATTTGATATTTCATATCACCGAGTGTCATGGGAAATCATACGACTGTGAAGGAAGTATATAGGACCTTATAAAAACAGAGCTCAATACTTTAACACTTTTGAGTTAACACGGGGGCAATCAGCTCTTAGTAACCCAAAGAAACAGCTAATACACATGAGTGGCCAAGGACTTCAAAATGTGGTTCAACCATTGTTTGAATACACTATTAAAGAGGGCACGGGTCATTAACTCTAACTTAAAAATGGAGAACAGCTCATAATAACAGTAAGCTTTGATTATCTGGGTAATTCACCATATTGAATGCTTCACTTAGTTACACAAAACTAAAGAGACTTTCGTGAAACAAATGAGGGGGTCGATCATGGTGTCTTCTAAGCACAGAGCTTGGTAGCAACAGTAGGTAGCAACACACTGCAGCTCCAACATTGCTGTTGGGTACATGTAAAAAAAAAAGTGTTAAAATAATAGGCAATTGCAGTGTTCTGAAATTAGATCTAACAAGGTGAGTAACTGCTGAGCAAGTCACACTCCTTACAGACTTTTCTCAATGCTGAACAAGATGCAGAGATTGCTTGTAAGAGGTATAATCTTCTGTAATCTTTTCTTTTTTGGCATTCAAAGCAATTGCCCTCCAAGGGAGAAGCAAGCAAGAGAACAATGCCACCAGCACCCAGGCTACTTGAGAATGTGTGAACTTTGACCTTTCACAGAAGCAGCTATTGACAGCTGGCCCAAAGTATTTGGCAGCCATCAACTTCTGGTGACTGGTATCTGTGAAGGAGCAGAGTGTACCTGCCTTTGTGGCCCTCTTTTCATCCAAGCTCAAGTATGGGAACCACTGGGAAAGACAATTTCACAAGAGCAGTTTTTTTAGGCCATTATAAGTAGGAGATGTGTGGCTGAAATTGAATGCTGAGAGGGGAAGGGATAGATTTGCTACACATATCCACATGTGGAGTGAGAGCAAGGATGCCTGTTATGTCTAAGGAGAGTAAAAAGATGAAGGAAGCATTGTCCGTGGAGTGGGAGGCACATAGGTTCATGTGCATACATTACTGCATGCACACTGGCAGTGCTAGGCAGAAAGTGGTGACTTGGGAGTGATGGTACCTGTCTTAGTTAGGGTTTCTATTCCTGCACAAACATCATGACCAAGAGGCAAGTTGGGGACTAAAGGGTTTATTGAGCTTACACTTCCATGCTGCTGTTTATCACCAAAGGAAGTCAGGACTGGAACTCAAGCAGGTCAGGAAACAGGAGCTGATGCAGAGGCCAGGGAGGGATGTAACTTACTGGCTTGCTTGCTTGCTTGCTCAGCTGGCTTTCTTATAGAGCCCAAAACTACCAGCCCACAGATGATACCACCCACAAGGGGCCCTTCCCCCTTGATCACTAATTGAGAAAATGCCTTACCGCTGGATCTCATGGAGGCATTTTCTCAACTGAAACTACCTTCTCTGTGATAACTCCAGCTTGTGTCAAGATGACACAAAACCAGCCAGTACAGTACCAATAACAATAATAACACAGAACTGTGCCATTTGGAAGGAGGGAAGGGTGCAATTTAATCAACTTCAGTCTCAACACTCACCGCTCACTCCAAATCTGACCCATTTCAACAAGGTGCAGAGACTGAAAAGGAACTTTGGAAGTTGACCCAATGGGCTGGAAGTACACTTCCTTGAATGGGGTTTTATGGGACCTGGCTAGACCTTACAGGTTGACAGGACCTGTCCCTCCAAGTCCAAGACATTCGGGCCCTGCCACACTGGAACTGAAACTCCTCAGTTCAGAGCTAGTGACATTTTTCCCAATTGCAGGTCAGTTCTGAGAGAAGGCTCACACACATAGATAAGAACCAATTGTGCATGCACCGGTATAGCAGCAGGTCTGCTTCTCCTGACACAGATAAGGGACATGCTTAGCACCCTCTGTATTAATTTAAATTCTTCAGTATTTACCAGATGATTAGCCTCAGAAATAAATGAGTTGTCACTTGCTAGATGATAGGGATTTGGGTTTGTTAAACAGGAATTATCAGCCTTCATCATTCAATATTGAGCTCCTGTTAACCTGATAGATCAGATCACATAAAAATGGAGTCCTTCATTCTAAATGAAACTTCTTCACCTTACAGAAGCAGAGAGATACCAACATGGACAGTCTGTCCTGCAAATAGGAGGATCCACCCCACCAAGTCAGTACAATAAGGAAGTCTCTTCAGCTTTAATCCTATTGAAAAGAAACCTATCATATGGGGGTAGCACTCAATTTTCTTAGTCACTGTTCTATAGCTGTGAAGAGACACCATGACCAAGGCAGCTCTTATAAAAGAAAGCACTTAACTGAAGGCTTGCTTACAGTTTTAGAAGTTTATTCCATTATCAACATGGCAGGGAGCATGGTAGCATGCAGGCAGATGTCAGAGCAGTAGCAGAAAGCTACATCCTGATCTGTAGGTAGGTAGGTGAGTAGGTATGGAGGGAAGGAGGGAGGGGGGAGGAGACAGACAGATACACACACACACACACACACACACACACACACACTTGGGCTTTTGAAACCTTAAACTTACCCCTCAGTGATATACTTCTTCCAACAAGGCCACGCCTCCTCATCCTTCTCAAGTAAAGCCACTCTCCCTAAAGACTAAGCATTCAAATGTATGAGCCCATGGGGGCCATCTTTATTCAAATCACCACGCCAATGTTTCTTCTGAAGCTATGCTTCCATGCTCCTGTCTCACTAAACCCCACAGTTTTTATGTAGACCATGACAGCTGAAGCTATGCTTCCATGCTCCTGTCTCACCAAACCCCACAGTTTTTATGTAGACCATGACAGCTCCTGATATAGTTTGTAGAAAAAAAGCCACTAAATTAATAAAACCACAACTAAGAACAAAAATACATGCATTGTAATCTAAGTGTTTGCAAGACCAGCTGGGAATTCGAGAGGTCAAGACTTCTCTTAAAGGGCAAGTTTGGGCTGGGCGGTTGCCTGGACTCTGAGTCCTCTTCACAGACCAGGATTGGAAAAATCCACTCATGTGGAGTGGCTTGGTATACTAATGACAAGTAGCCCACCTGGGGACCGGTCCTTGGTAAGGAGTCATGCATGTTGGGTAGAACAAAAAAAAAAAAAAAAAAAAAAAAAAGGATGAAGATGGGGGATGGGATGAAAAGTCAGCACAGGACAGGTGTAATCAGATCCAGCAAGGATGCCATCTGGGCTAGGAATCAGGATGCCAAACAAAGAAGAATATGAGGAATGTGGTAAATATCTTTCACATTAGCAAGACACAGTGGCAAAGCCATTCACGGTAGAATGGGATTCAGTAGAAAATGCCATCTATGTACATTTAGTCTTATAGGCTAATGTGTCTTCTGTAGCTGCCACAGCTGCCTGCCTCAGTGGAAAAGAAGCTTCAGGCAAAAAGTGGCATCTGGCTGTGACTCACAGAGCCTCACACTAGAGGACCTCAGACAGGTTTGCTCTTCTCAAACGTGAGGCACCAGGACTACGAGATCCTAAGTTCTTGTCATCCACAGCAACAGACTGGTAATCAGCATCCAAAGAAGGGGACAGCAAGAATGACAGAAAAATGCTGTGTTGATAATAAATAAAGACAAAACTATAAGATTAAAAAAAAAAGAATGAAAGAACCAAGCAGAGTTCGTAGTCTGCTTGTTAACCGGAACAATTACTATTTTCTTAGTCTATCCAGTGTAAACACAGACAAAATAATGCTTAATTAAAATACCACACCAATCTATTTGAGGTTGACAGTGAACAGTAAATCACTGATATAACCTCTGCCTAAAGCAAACGTCATAGATGCTGATAAAGGTCTGGGAATTCAGAAGCAGAGCCAAACAGTGGAGGAAAGGAAGGGACCATTAAACATTCTTTCTCTTCTGGACCAAGTCTGGAGGATGAGTGGAAAAGTTTCTGTTCATGTCCAGTGTGGATTTTTCACATGAGGTGCCTACATTATTGAACACACTGAACTGGTCACCATAGTGGTGGCCAACCACATTCAGCTTTCAAACATACCGCAGTCCTTCTTGCAGTGTACAGGGATTAACTGAGAATGGGCAGCTTCAAGACACCGAATGCCACAAAAGTACACTTGCCATAAATCTATGATCTAAACAGCCCAGAAAGGGAGAGTGCAAAGCCTTGAATAAACAGCAACTCTTCAGTTATTCTCTGCAGAATGTAAGGACCCAAGACATCAGAATCAGCTACAAGCACAAGTTACAGCCAATCTCTCTGTAGGCATGATTCCTGCCAGCTATAGTAGAAAGTGGCCTGTCACCTTACTGTGAAAAAAGAAATCCAAACAAGAACCGTATGCAAACTTGTTCTGTTATCGAGACTCTCCAAGTACTGCTTTTTTTAGTTTCTCCCCTAATTGTGGAAGGTTTAAAAGCTAAGCCCATCCATGGGTCAAAAGTTTCCCGAATACAGAGCACTGGCACTGTGGGGATTTGCACCCCTGAAGTAGTCTATGTTTGGACTATATTCCCTCAAGCTGTAACCAGAGTCAACCTTTTTTAAAGTTGCTTCTTGTCAAGTATATTAAATGAATACATTTCTCCTATAAAAACCACGTCTCCAACATGGGTGTGGGAGCACCCTCATAGAAGCAAGGACTATGGGAGATGGAACAGGGGTTTTGCAGAGGGGAAACTGGGAAAGGGGATAACATTTGAAATGGAAGCGGGATGACATTAGCTGAAACACCCAACAAAGGGGAAAGAGGACCATATCCACAGGTTAGGCATGGCTCCCGATTGAGGGATGGGACCACCCACCCATCTCAAAAATATTAACCCAGAATTGCTCCTGTCTAAAGAAAATACAAGGACAAAGAGTGGAGCAGAGACTAAAGGAAAGACCATCCAGAGACTGCCCCACCTGGGGATCCATCCCATGTACAGTCACCAAACCCAGACACTCTTGCTGATGCCAAGAAGTGCTTGCTGCCAGGAGCCTGATATAGCTGCCTCCTGAGAGGCTCTGCCAGAGCCTGACCAATACAGATGCGGATACATGCAACCAACCATTGGACTGGGCATGGGGCCCCCAATGGAGGAGTTAGGGGAAGGACTGAAGAAGCTGAAGGGGTTTGCAACCCCATAGGAAGAACAACAATATCAACCAACCAGACCCCCCAGAGCTCCCAGGGACAAAAATCACCAACCAAAGAGTACACATGGAGCTACTCATGGCTCCAGCTGCATATGTAGCTGCGGGCTGCCTTATCTGGCACCAATGAGAGGGGAGGCCCTTGGTCCTGTGAAGGCTCAATGCCCCAGTGTAGGGGGATGTTAGAGTGGTGAGGCTGGAGTGGGAGGGATGGGTGTGAAAGTACCCTCATAAAAGCAGGGGAGATGGGGGATGGGATAGGGGGTTTTCAGAGGGGAAACCTGGAAGAGGGATAACATTTGAAATGGAAATAAATAAAATAACCAATAATTTTTTTAAAAAAAATTAAAATAAACAAATCACGTCTCTGGCTGTAGAGGTGGCTCAGTGTTTAAACGTGCTTGATGTTCTTCCAGAAGACTCAAGTTTGACTCCCAGCATCTGTATCAGGTGGCTCATGACTGCCCCTAACTCTCTAACTCTATAACAAAGGAAATGTGACACTTTCATGAGTATCCGAAGTAATGTGACCTGTACACAGAGACACAGAGATAAAGATAAAATTCTCAGAGCAAGGCAAAACAAAACACTGTCTTATCCCTGCAAACACCAACGACGCACATTACAAATGAAGTGTCTTGCTCTCCAGGCCTCCCCCATACTTCCATTATCTTTGCATCAGCTGATGCTACCATCGAGTCATCTTTCCAAGCGCCCCCTTCTTAATTCCTTTCTCTAACCCCTCACTCAAATTCAATGAGCTGCACTCAGAGATATGGAGTAGGAATAAGGGATTTCGCTTTATAGCCGATAACATATGAAGCTTTCAAAAAGTTGTCCATTGGAGAAAAATTCACTAGAAAACAAAATGAAATTCAGCCCTAGTGCTTGTTGAGTGCCAGA
>CM052707.1:55374064-55410971 GCA_028551405.1 Uromys caudimaculatus | reverse complement strand
AAAAGCCAACTTACAGCCTGGGATGCAGCTCCATGTCTTGTCTAGCATGCTCAAAGCTTTGGGTTCAACCTTCAGCATTGCATAGATTGGATCTGGTGGTTTAAGCAATTCCAGTGCTTAAACATTCAAGGTTAGTCTTAGTTTGATGCTAGCCTGGGCTACATGAGATCATGTCTCAAGAAAAAAAAGTCGACCTTAAAGTTCTTTGAAAGCTATGCTCCTTTACCTCCATTTTTGATAAAAGACAGGTGGTAGTGATTTCTATATCAGCATTCTCTCTTTCCTTTTGAAAACACGCTCTATTGGAATAATAATCGGTAAAAAACAAAGCTACTGTGTTGATGAAGGGAGTGATCATTGAAAACAAATATCATGGCTGGCATGTCACATGGACCTCCCAGGGCTGACATCCAGGCTCCTTTTAACTCTACTGCTTAGGGTCTGGGTCTGTGATCTGCCTGGATCTCATCAACAGTGTTCTGGTTATTCACAATGAGCAGTCAGTCATGCTGCCCACCATGTCGATTCATCTAGAATGAACCACCTCAACGTCTGACTTCACAAAAGTCTCTTTATGCCCAAAGTCAACACCTCAGATGATTGTGAACATCAAGTGTCATGGGTCGGGTCTGCTAAATGAGCTCATGTGTGCTCGGTAAATGACAGAACTGAACGTGTGCTACACCAGGCACAACTGGGCCTTGGAACACCCCTCATCACAAGTTAATATGAGGAACAGTGGCTTCCAGTTTGTAAAGCACCAGAGGTGCAAACACGAGGACCTGAGTTTGATCCCCAGAAGCCATGGAAGAAAAAGCAGGGTGTGAGGCTGGAAAGATGGCTTGGCAGTTAAACATGTGTACTGCCTTTCCAGAGGACCTGAGTTCAGTTCCCAGAACTCACAACAGGTGACTGACAACGGACTAACTCCCGCTGCAGGAATCGAGTGGCATCTATGGTTGCTGACACTCAAATCCACAAAGACAAAAACATATATACATGATTTATACTTTTGAAAGATGGGCATGGGGCACACGTTTAAGGCCTGGTGTCTGGGAAGCCGAGACAGTGCTTTGAGCTGTATGGACAGCCAATCTAGACATTTGGTAAGTTCCTGGCCACATATGTCCAGCCTCTACACATGTGCAGGTGTAAACCTGTGTGCATCCACATGAACATACACAAAAGAAATATAAAACATTAAAAAACATTTCAAGACAAGAAATGCATCCTTGGATCAGCAGTAAAAATGGCAAAACCAATAATGTTCGATACCCTAAATGGGGAGAGAAAAAAGCTTAGAAACATGGATGATGGCAGGAAACAGCTCCTTTCAGAACAATTCTTCCTTTTTATATCCTAAGCTTCCTTTGCCTCCTTCACATAGACGTATGAACATGTCTCCACTCCGGGTCATGAAAAGAAGTTTTATAAGACATTAATTTCTAATTTAATTATTTTTATAGCTACTTAATCATGTCCTCTAGTGCAATGATGGACTCCTGGCACTGACCCTGCATCACCAGTCATGTACCCCTGTTGCCAGAAAGGACTGCCCTTTGACCCTTACAATTCCTGGGGGTGCAGAGGATTACCAGGAAGCACAGATGGGTCTAAACAAAGGTCAGGCCATCACAATGGCTTGAGTGGCTTTTCTTCTCTCTCTTTCTCTCTTTCCTTAATGAAATGGTTGTGTGTTTCATGGAGTTATAACATATGAGCTATCTTTGTTTGCAATTTTGGGGGTCAATAGGTGAAGAGAGAGTTATAAGATACATAGTTAAATATTTTATGAAAAGATGTCTCTTCTAACATAAATGTTAATAATTTAAAATATGATAAACTTAATGCTAAGCTTCAAAGCTATTCAGTGATAGTTTTTTATTTGATGTGAAGCTTAGAGTCGTTTCCTTGCTTCATACTTTGACTTAAAATGGTGTTTCATCCCATGAAAATTATACTAACATAAAACATGCCATAGTAAACACTAATTTTGAAGTGACTGTCTGATTTATCTTTTTCCTTTAATGCATTGAGCACGTGCTTACGAGAATGCCAAAACATGTTGCCAGAGCTTGGCTTTGATGTTAAATATATTCAAGTCTACACATCACTGTGTGGTTCCAGTTAGCTGCACTCTTCCTGAGATGCTGTGGGGAGCCTCCAGGACAGACACGCTGCTGGTAAATCATCGTGAGGGGGACGTGCCTCACTCTGATCTGCTCTGACAGGCTCTCCCTACACAGGGCCCGCCGGCCTGAGATAGTTACTGAACAGAGTTTCCATAATCAACAGCTGTGTCCTGATGCTTTGCCAATCTGTGCTCACAAAACACAGTGTCTGGTAACAAACTTTAGAAACATTGCTTTCATCCATTCACTGCCAGAATCCTTATTTTCTTTTATCCAAGAATTTCTGAATAGTTTTAGGGGATTAAGTATGCAATATAAAAGCCTATCACAGTAGTGATTGTTGGTACCTTAGCTAAGCTGTCTTTACTATCAATGTGTCTACTTCCTGTGTTGGACTGCACCATAGTGTACTCAAAGTCACCAGGATCAGTTCTATCTCCTGGACTTGTAGAAGTTCTATTTGTTTGAAATGGGATCTCACTCTGTAGCTTAGACTGACCCAGAACTCACTTTGTTGTCTCGGCTAATCTGGAATTTGTGGTGATCCATCTGCCCCAGGCTCCCAAATACTGGGATTGCAGGTTTGAGACACCACCTCCAGCAAAAACTTCTTAAGTGTAAGGTACAGAAATTTCCTCTGTCCTGGGCTGGGCTCTTCAGGATAAATTTTTGATGTGGCTTTCTTTCTTCTACAAATTTTCTTCTATGCATACACAGTTTCCCTTTGAATAGGGATGATTGATTAAATAGGCTTACTGACTACATTTCTCAATCAATTCGGACTGGAATGACGTACGTGAACAAGAAGCAAAACCTCTAGGAAATTCCATTCTATGTGCTAGAGAAGAGCCAGGCAATCCAGAAGCTTGCAGCTGCAGAAAACCACCACAGTCATGGCAGAAAAAGTGTTTTAGTTTCCTGTGGTGGTGACAAGTGGAACCAGAGAATGGGGTTTAATGGGGAGGAAAGGGAGTACAGGGGGTTAGGGAGGAAGAAGAAGACAGGCTTTGTGAAGGAAGCTGAGATTCTGGTGATAAAACTTGAGAAGAAAGTTCAACCACAAGTGTGAGGACTCCTGATCCACAGGGTGAAGAGAAAAGCTACCTTGGAGGTGGCCAGGTGTGGCTCCTTTGCACTGGGAATCTAATGGAGAAAACTGTGAGCTAGGAAATTCAGATAAAGGGAAGGGATACATTTGTCAGTGAGATGCCGTAAACCACAGTGGGATACGTTACAGAAGGGAGCTGTGGAACTGTTATCTGTGAGAACAAATACATAAAAATGAGAGGTTTTTAGCAACTTAAAGAATGGACTGAGGGGTGGAACAGGTCGATCCCAAGAACCACGCAGCACTAGGCTGTGGTAACTGCCAGGGGTCTCTGCACACCGTTGCTTAAAATCTTTCTCTAGTCTCAAAAGCCATGGTGATCTAAGCCAGTCTTTCACACAGTCTTCCCTGACTTATAGCATGACTGGGGAGGCACCTGGCAAAGGGGAGCCCAGACGGTGGCTGAGAATCATGCACATAAAGATTAGAGATTTATAAAATCCTCAGTCTCATCTACAATACATTTGGTGTCTTGAGATACAGTTTGCTTTTCAGAGCTTGTCATGAGTTTTATTCATTCAGCAACTTTACTGGATGAGGAATGTAGCTCAGTTGGTGGAGTGCATGCCTGTAGGTCAGTCCTCAGCCCTGCATATACCTGGGGGGAAGGGTGGTATATACCTATAATCCCAGCATTCGGGAGATGGAGGCAAGAGAATCAAACATTCCAGATAATCTTTGTTACACAGAGAATTTAAAGTCAGTCTGGGCTATATTGAGACCCTGTTATAAAACAAATACAACCAACTTTACCAATGAGGTAGCTCAGTTGATTTAAGTCACAGGCTTATTCATTCAGGAATTTAACCTAGGACCTAAACTGACCTTGGCAGTGGGGTCAGAGTTCTGTAAAATGAACAGGTATAGTCCTTGGGAAAACAGTCATGAAGAGCTGACTGCCTGAGAGTAACATAATGCTGAGGCACAGATAGTCACTGACTGTGGACAGAGGGCACATGGACAACACATGGGGTTGATACACATGCATAGGATGGCTTGTTCTCCACATCACACCTAGTAGGTCCTAGAAGGTTAGAGGGAACAGATAAAGGAGAAAAGCTGTTTTCTCAGACAAGCATGGCAGGCACTTCATATCATGACCTAGAGGGTCATGGGAAAGTCAGTGAGGGGATGCTGTGCCCACCTTGTCATGCTCAGCATGGGTTTGCAAAAATATTTAGGTCATGCCTAGAGCTTTGCTTGGCCCTTCTCTTAAGGGAGTTTGTCCTTGCTGCTCCCCAGAAGTGTACTTTGTACACAGAATTCAAATGCACTTTCATTGGCCAGAGGCTACTGAGAGCTTTGTCTAGACTAAGAATCTTTAAGAAACTAAACATAGAGAAAAGTCTTGAATAGAAAACAGGACTTGACCACTGTTTTCTCCCACCCTAAGCACTATTGGTGATATATATTCTCATATTTATGATATATCAACTTAAAAAGTGTCACTGAATGTATGATTTGACAAGAATTCAAACCTTACCAAAAATAAAAAAAAAAAATAACTTAAGTTTGGGTTAAGGAGATGGCTGGGTAGGAAAGGTGCTCATTGGAGATACCTAAGGACCAAAGTTAAGATCCCTAGTTCTGGTATAAAGGATGATGGTGTGTAACTGTAATCCCAGAGTTGGGGAGGTGATGGCAAGTAGATCTGTGATTACCCATGATAACCAAATCAGTTCAGATTTCAGGTTCAATGAGAGATTGTATCAAAAAATAAGGTAGAGAGCCACTAAGGGTGACACTCAAATTTGATCTTGTAATCTTTCATTCACTTTTTGTTTGTTTTGAGACAGGATCTTACTATGTAGCCTTTGGCTAGCCTGAAACTCACCTTGTAGCACAGGTTCTTACTAAGTAGCCTTGACTAGCCTGAAACTATGTAGCACAGGTTGGGTTTGAACTTAAAGAGATCTGCCTGTCTCTGTCTTCCGAGTGCTGGGATGAAAGGTGTGGTGTCTTGATTTTCAACACAGAAGACATTATCTGATCATCGCAGATATCTCTCACCAAAGCTGTGTTTGAGAAAGAAGCAGGGCAGTGTACACAAAGCCTACACAGGTTGCCAACAGACAAGGAGTCGTGACCCAACTGTGCTCCCCAAGGTCTCCCCAACATCTCTCTGTCTTTATAGAAGGATTTGCTAAAAGAATGAGAATTTTTTGGACAGGCAATTAACTGTCGGGAACACAACCTTCTCAAGGGTTAAGTGTAAATGAATCAGAAACATGTGGCTTAAATTTCCCCCCAAATTGAATTCATATGGGCTTTGATACAAAGTGGAAAACTGTCTTTCCAAACATGGCTTGAGTTTTGAAAAAATTCAAGTGCTGGGAAAATGGCTTAGGTATTCAGTTAACCTTTAACTATGACCGCAATCACTCATGTATAACGTGGCAAAACGTCATCCAGTGAAATCCTGTGTCACAGCAGAGGAAAATGCCTGTACAGAGATCAAACACCCACCTTCACCATTCTGCAGAGTCCAACAGAACCGTGCAAGAAGATAACATTGTTGCTCCCCACACAGGAGCAAGACAGCCTACTTCTTCCACCGAGCATGCTTGTGCATTATTAGGACTTCTACTCTGCAGGGCTGGATTGGGGCTGACCTGATCATTCATGAACCACATACAGAGTAGCTAAGATTTCGGTGACCCTGTGCTGGATGCCACAATTCACCACACGGGGTCATTTTATTCTATGCTACCCACTCCATGCTTTCTAAAATCTATTTGTTTGTTGGACTTCCTGCTCAAAAAAAAAAAAAAAAAACCTAAATTGCATGACTGGGAATCAAAATTTCCTGCTAAAAAGGTATAGATAATTGCTGTGGAATTTACATAACAATATGCAGTAATTGGAAGCAATGAGTAATGTATTCATTATTACATAGGGAACAATGAGAAAACAAATAAGAAACAGTAAATATCCAGTGCTGCTGGCTCTGCCACCTCTTTATGTTTCACTCCAACTGGGAATCCTTTCAGGAAATCGTACAAATCACTTCAGACATCGGGTTATTGCCTGTTTTGAATTCAATTTCTTCTTTGTTTACCACATGACTAATTAGTCAGGAACTGGCTAATCCTATTGCGTGCATTAAATCTGCACACGCACACCCGGTTTTTACAAGCAGATCTCGATTTCTATGAAGAACAGACTGAGAGCGCTCTTGTTCTGGAACCTAAGGGGTAGATCCCAGCTTTTAACTATATGGAGGCCATGGAAAGAGAAAAGCCAATTCATAGTATCCTACATTTCAGTGGAGGCAGCAGGTTCCAGTATGAGGTTGGAAGAAAATATCCAATGTTCTAAAGAAATATTCTAAATTTATTAGCAATGCTCCTATTTCGATACCTGCAACTTAATGGGACCTTGGTACTAGGATTACCACTATTATTGTCCTCCTGAATAAACATACAGAATTAACTTCCTTCTCTGTTTACCACATGTGGACTCTAGGGCTATGAAATACAGGATGATTACTAAGCCCTCCAACTTACAAATCATCATGCCCATTTTTCTGACATGTCTGATTGTTTTTCCAGGATCTGGCAGTCCCAGCTTTGGAGTTACCAATTTGCACAGTCTGCCACTGAAGGGGTCCCTGTCATTGCCCTTTATGTGGGAGTACGTCAGCCAGCTGAGCATAAAGAGCTTCCTTCTCATGGGCCAAAAGAGAAGGTTCACAGGAATTGTGTCTTGGGTTGACAGTTTTAAGTAGTTCATGTAAATACCACTGATCACCAAGGGGCTGTCCCTGGACTCTGCTGCACCCCTCAGGCAAGGATAGGAACCACTTCCTCCAAAAAGCAGGCTCAGGACAGCAATGCCTCAGGGGCTGGGTGGGTCTTCACCCTATATGTCGCCATGCCCAACAGTGCTTCTGACAGAACTGTGCCCAGCCGGAGATGACCCCACCTGGACCTCCTGTTCTGTAGGGCTGCACAGAACAATCTTCACTTGCCTAATTCAGTGGGTAAAAATCATCAATTATATGCATTAGTTCCAGGCTGGGCTATTTAAGTGGGCTGCAATTTTCCCCTGTTTCCTTTTACCAAAGAAATTTACAGTTTAGATGGGAAGATGTTCTGTGTAAGGGCAGTTAATAGTTTGCAGATCCAACTATATTAATGCAAGTTATGCTGTAAAGTGGCATTAAAAGCAAGAGAGGAATGTTTGAGTTACATGCTGAAGGTCAGACTTCCCCCCTCCCCCGCCCCCCAACACACACACCCAATGTATAAAGGAAAAAAAGGAGGGTGACAACTTTTGAATCTAGAGTGTGCACTCCCAAAGCCTTGGTGTTTAGGCTACAGTGAGACAACCTATCTGGATGGTATCAAGGAGACTTCAGGAAAACATTTGGGTTGTAGGTACTTGAGGCAACCAGCAAATCAAGTTTGAGTGCTGCCCAGTAAACAGATGTGTAAGCAGTGCTGCTCGAGATTTCTAGTTCCACGGAGCTGTCTGTGTGTCCCAAAGGTTGATACCGAACAAATTGGACAGAGCAGGTAAGGTGGAACACTCCTGCAATCCCAGCTCTAGGTGGAAAAGGTACAAAGGTCAAGGTTATTTTGGGCAACACACCGTCTTTGAGGCCAACATGGGATATGGGAGGCTTTCTCTGATCTAAAAATAAATCTATGCTGGTCAAATAAAATTATTTAATCAGTTTTATATGTTAAATTTCACTTGATCTTAGCCAAAAGGATGAAAAGTTATATATGGTTAGTTTCTGTATATGATGCCTAGGAACTGCTTTTTCAGTTACACAGGAATCCGTTTCAAGTATTTTTTTTATAATAAAAACTCAGTTTGTAACTAACCGATCATTGCATTTTTAAAACAATACAAATGCTTTATTTGACACTTGGAGCCCCCTGTCTGTGTCATGGGAGATTATCACTGCCATTACTGTAATTAACTAGATCAATCTGGCTGCATCTCTTTATATGATGAGACCTAATTAAATTGGAGCACGCAGCATTATGGGATTTAACTGCACGTGGTAACGAAGAGCTGCTTAGCTCCTCCCACTCCTAATTAAGCCTACACACACACACACATACACACACACACTCCACGACGACAACAACAACAACAACAATAGAACCTTTATCAGCTCTTGAGAGAACTGGGCAGAGCAGGGCAGGCTGAGGAGAACTCCAAAGAGAGACATTCATGTTTTGCAGCTCATTCATAAAAGGGCCTCCATAACTTGGGAAAGCCCAGTTTATACTTTCAGCTAGTATGTGCACGTGTACACCTATGCTCTCGGGTATACTGGGGGGGTGGGGTGGGGGAGGGCTGCCAGCCTCAAACAGAATTAAAAATAAACTTAAACATGCTTCCACACACCAATACAAGGACCCAGAGACTTGATTGCAAATGTGCACATTTAAATCGTCCACATGAACGCTTGATTCAAAAGTAGTATTAAGCAAGTTTATTACCACAATCACATAAAACATAATTTCACCTGGGGGAAAAATACTCCTTGGGCAAGCAAAAGGATATTGTTTCAGACATTCAAGGATCAATTTAGAACAAATGAGTGCTCTAATTTCTAAGAAGCCTGATAAAAAAGACAATTTGCCCTTCTATCAGAAGGCAGTACTATACAGTGGAGAATACGTGACCTATAGAAGAAGAAGCATAAAATAACTTTATGGCTTGATGGAGAATTTTAAAGTAAGATTATATCAACAATTTCACTATTAAATGCCCGCATGTCAATTTATTCTGAGCCAGGGACTCGCAGGCCGCCGTGTGCCACATGCTGGGCTCCCTCTTCCTCCTAGCACATTAAGACAATTTCACGTGGCGCCTTTGGTTACCCAGGATTCTTTGCACACTGGAGCGAATGGATATGGTACACAAATACGTCAAGTTAGCCGGGCAGTGGTGGCGCACACCTTTAATCCCAGCACTTGGGAGGCAGAGGCAGGTGGATTTCTGAGTTCGAGGCCAGCCTGGTCTACAGAGTGAGTTCCAGGACAGCCAGGGCTACACAGAGAAACCCTGTGTCGACTTCAGATGTTTACAGGAAGTATTCCTCTAAAACCTCATTTCAAAAAAACTGGAGCTAACAGTCATTATTCTCTGTCGATAGGATCTTAAAATGCAGTGTCATTTTAAAGAATCGCGCGGCCCTGAGGAGTGCGCATACGCTGTGGTAGCTGCCCCCTCTCTTCCTTCATTGCTAAAAGCCCACATCAATAGTTGAACCGATTTAATTTTAATTCTAATTAAAAAAAAAACTGTCCTGTAACCAAATAACAGGCATGAACTTATAAGGTAAGAGGAGCAAAAATAGGGGCCTGTGGCATCATAATAGACAGTGCTGTTGAGAGAAACTGGGGCGTTGATAACTAAGATGCAGTGGTAGGGGGTAGGGAGCAGCTTGAGAGTTCAGTTCAGGGCCTTGTTAAGAGGAAGGGAACCATGTGTTTATTGAGAAACAGCCACAATTAGTTATTGGTGGACGTGGATAATTTGTTTATTGTTCCCGGTTTGGGGAAAGGTTTTCTTACGTATTTCTAACTAAAATAGTGGTCCCAGTGGTGCTGCAGTGTCTCTGGGGCTCCTGCAGATTGTTCTAGCTGCCACCGGCCTCCTGAGCCCAGAGCCCAGTGCCGGTTGCGCCTGCAGAGCTACAACTTGGGAAGCAGCAGCCTCCACTCCTAGAGAAGGGACTCCTGGAGTGGCAGCAGCGGCTGCTGCAATCAGACCAGAAAATGACTTCAGTTACAGGAAGAGAAGAAAAGAAGCTTGCGGGAGGGAAGTGCCACAGAGGAGAAGGGTCAGCCAATCATAAACCCTCAAAACAAAGCAACTGAATCCACAGGGCTTTCCCTGGCTATGGGGCTGGGGTACTATTCCACGAGAAGCCGGGGACACAGCGGCAGCTGTTTTCCATGTTGAAAAGTAGAGTGTGCGTGTCTGTGTGTGCGCACATGTGCATGTACATAATGTGTTTTGGTTTGGACGAGATAAATGCCACGCCCTGTCACTGGTGGCCTGTATGCCACTTGGGTTGTTTTTTTTTTTTTTTTGGGGGGGGGGGTTGTTATGAATATTTAATTTAAGGAAATGGACTGCAACTCAGTAAGTAATGCGGCACTAGCTCGGCTTATGTGAGGCCCTGGCTTCTATGTGTAACATCACACATATGCATCCAGACTGGCTAGTCGATGTGGTCACACTAAAGATAAGGAAGGAGTACCATGTGTAATATTTTAAATACACAGCAGCTAGTTCAGACGTTGCTGCCAACTGAAGATAGCAGGGAGTAACATCAGGGTGGGCGTGACAAGGTTCCTGGATCATTAGTCTTTGTGTCAGAGCACACTTTGTCTTTCAGAGCTGGGATTTTCATTCATAAGCCAATGGAATGACATGAAAGACTGTAGACACACCCCTGAGCCACTGTGACACTGCATCAACTAGACATAAAATGTTTAAGAAAGACACTCTGCCTTAGTCACATTATTTTAGAAAGGTAACAGTTTTCCTCCCTACCTGATTTTCCCACCGGGCCACTTCCTTTCACGCCCGACCTCTCTTTGATATCCATGTATTGTCCCTAGACCTCCACCCACTGGGCAATTAGAGTAAGAGATCCACTTTCCAATGTAAGATCAAGGTATCCCCTTGAAAGGGCAGAAAGCCTGGGCTCAGGGAACATCACAGGGGCTTTAAAGAGTGATGCCTATTTGAGGTAGCCACACCCCCTATTGCCACTGTGACCCCAGAACATGGGGGTCCTTGCTTTCTTGGGCTCTGCATAGAATCTGCCATGGTCACTTTCATGCCAGGGCTCAGACCCTCAACCACCCTGATTCCTGTGAGCTATTTAGCCCAGTCCTGAGACACACTTGGAAGATGGCATAACCTAATGTAAACTAATTAGCCACAGAGATTCTTACCGAGTCAGCTATAAGATGCTCAGTTTTGTCTTTGACAGAAGAAGATGGGACAGTACAAAGGCTAACCAGCTCTGAAAGTTCTGCATTTATTGGGACAAGCAGATGAAATGCCGGAGAAATAGTAAAATTAGTAAAATTCTTGCTGTGCAGAGTTTGAACCCCCAGCACTCATTAAAAAGCCAGGAGTAGGGCCATGAACCTGTAATCTCAACCACTGGGAGGGAAAGACAGGATGACCCCTGGGGCTCAGTAACCAGCTAGCCTGGTCTTCTCGATGATCTCCAAGTTCAGTAACTGTCACAGAAAACAAAGTCGACTTTTTCTGAAGATGGTATGAGGTTGAAATCTGCCATCTACATGCATGTGAACTCATGTATACACGCAGACACAGGTAAAACTAAAAAATAGTAATAAATAAAAATATTCCCGATTTCTTTTTTTTTTTTTTTTTTTAAAGCTTCTTGAACTCAATAAGAAATATAGTATAAAACCCATAGGCCAACAAGATGGCCCAGCAGGTGGATATGTTTGTTACTAGGCCAGGTACCTGAGTTTGATCCTTGTGCCCAACATGGTAGAAGGATCCTATAAGTTGTCTTCTGACCTACACACACACACACACACACACACAAATGAATGTAATTTTTTTTTTTTTTTTTTTTTTTGGAGACAGGGTTTCTCTGTGTAGCCCTGGCTGTCCTGGAACTCACTCTGTAGACCAGGCTGGCCTTGAACTCAGAAATCCACCTGCCTCTGCCTCCCAAGTGCTAGGATTAAAGGCGTGTGCCACCACCGCCCAGCTAAATATTCCCGATTTATACCAGTATCTTTGAGTGTTTTTTTTTTGTTGTTGTTGTTGTTTTGTTTTAATTTGGGCCTTAATTTGAAGTCCTTGAAGCTCAAATGCTCAGACCAATATCAACAAGAAACCATCCATAAGCAGGGCAGGGTAGAAGCTCTGACCCTATCAATGCACTGGGAATTTTGATCCAATTAGCAAAAGTGTTGTTGTATGTTGTATTCAAAACTGCTTATCAGCACAAGGTTCATTTTGCAAGTTAAACATCCCAGTTCACTACAGTGTGGGAAGAGCTTCCCAGAATCAAGAGAAGGTAACAGGACATAATCATCATCCATGTGTGGATGTGTGGCTCTGTCATGACCCTATGGCACAGAACACCCAGTCATATGTTACCAAATAGGGGAGACAAAAGGGCTAAAATCTAAAAGGGAACTCACAAAAGGTATATAAGATATATGCGCCCTACCACAGTCAAGGCTCAACCTTTGGATGAGAATCTGTGAAGCCAGTGCCAGCACAAATCAACAGTTTCCTGGCAGGCCTCAGTGCCCCAACTCTCTATATGAGAATCCCACTAATCTTGGGTAGAACTGTCTCTTTGGCCTGCAGTCAGTTGGTACAATGTTTGGGTCAGTATACATTTGTTCATATCTTCCCAGGAACACATGGCTAGACCTCTTACCCTTGGAGGGTAGTTACCAGTAGCTCCCTTGGTTCATCAGGAGCTCCAGAGTGCTCCTATGTCCAGGAGCCAAGGGAACTATGGGGATGCAGATTGCTAGCACCCTCCATCTTGAAATGGGTCAGGCTGCCCAGGATACTTATTCAGTCTTTTTAACTAGGTCTCCATCTTAGAAGGACAGCTGATTGACCATGCCAGGTTACCCATACCTACACATCAGTATTTCAGGCCTTAGGATCCTGCTTCCCCAAAGAGCTGTGTTCTGGTTGTCAAGCTCAACTTGTATAAATGACATCAAGACGTACCTACATTCAGGAAACTTTGCATCTCACATCCTGTATTTTGGAGGAGATGGGACAAAGAACTCAGCTTTCTAGAAAGTTCTCTATGTGCCTTGGTAAGACTTGAAGGCCCAATCAAATCTCACTTTGAGTACTACACTCTGCTCACTTTGAGCTGCTTCTAGTGCTTGGGGATTCTGTGGTCTTTCCCAGTTCTGCTTAGACAGATACTATGCTTCATACTTGGAAATAGTGGCTGGACTATGGACACCAGCATCTCGTCGGAACCTAGACCTCTGGCTTGTTCTGCATGTGACCTGGATAAGCTTTTCATGGGCTATGTTAACAGGTCATTTTGGCCTTGATATGGTCATACACTTTAAGCCTTGGGAAACAGCTGGGAAGTCACATAAATATCAGCCTGGGCCCTGACAGGCACATACCGTTCTTGATGTTTGACCTTGAAGAACATCAGGTTTCTGTGTTAAAGGGTAAGCTGCCTTTCATAGCATGCTGCTGCTCTGCCCCCAGTTGTCTCACTGCCTGTGTAGATCTTCTTAAATTAGTCTTCATTTATATTAAAATACAGAAAAAGCCAAGAGATGGCTCAGATGGTAAAGTGTTTGCCTGGCAAACATGAAGCCCTGATAAACATTAAAAGGCAGGTGTGGTGACCCTCGTCTCTAAATCCCATGACAGCAAGATGGGAGAGAGAGAGAGAGAGAGAGAGAGAGAGAGAGAGAGAGAGAGAGAGAGAGAGAGAAAAGGATCCTTGTAAGCTTAGGTTTCACTAGCCTGGTCTGCATGGCAAAGTTCTAGGCCAATGGAACACTGTCTCAAACAGAATGTGGATAGAACCTGAGGACTAGCTGGCATCTAGGATTGTCCTCTGACTTCCACATGTATGTCGTGCATGCATGCATCTGTGAACACACACACACACACACACACCCCTCAGGAACCTCCCTCCACAAAATAAAACCAACTCAAATAAAACAAAAACCACAGAAGAAAAAGATGGGAGAGGAAAAGAAGTCATTTAGTAGGGTATTTTTTACTTACTAGGTGTTTATTAAATTATACCTGTTAGTGTTTCAGATAGTTTACTTCTTACATTTATGCTCAAGGGACAGAAAGAGGGCAGGATGGACTGCAGTTAAAACTCCCATCCAGGGCTGCAGTCACAACTGGAAGAATTGGAGCAACACCTCCAGGCCCCAGAGTCAGCAGCAGGAGAAATCATAAAAATGAGAGGCAATATTCTTTGGATCAGATTATACATGCATGTGTACATCCATGTTATGCGCATGTGCACATCCATGTTACACACATGTGTAGATTCATGTTACACACATGTGCACATCCATGTTATACACATGTGCAATCCATGTTACATGCATGTGCACATCCATGTTACACATGTGTGTACATCCACGTTACATGCATGTGCACATCCATGTTACACACGTGTAGATTCATGTTACACACATGTGCACATCCATGTTACACACATGTAGATTCATGTTGCACACGTGTACACATCATGTTACACGCATGTGCACATCTGTTACACACATATATAGGTTCATGTTACACATATGTACGCATCCATGTTACATGTATGTGCACATCTATGTTGCACACATGTGTAGGTCCATGTTACACACATGCACGCATCCATTTTACACACATGCACACATCCATGTTATACACATGTGCGCAATCCATGTTACACGCATGTGCACATCCATGTAACAGGATGCGGTTTAGGAAGTGCTTTAATTTTGTCTCACTGAAATGTTATGCTGGAGCAATGTATATCAGGCTCATATAACAGGAAGAACTTCCAAAGCACCTAGCCAGCCAACATATACAGTCTGAACTCAGGCCTGGGACTTAGAGACAGCTCTCTCTCTCTCCACAACCTGAGGATGAGCAGCGTATGGCCAAGTGAGAGAAGAAATACACATGCTCTGGCAAAGAATATCCACGATAGCACACTTCATCTAAATGGCCCCAGTGAGAAAGGGCTGCACACTGTGCCATGTCCCCAGTTGTTTTGACAAGCAGTTGCTCCACTGTGGTAAGCTCCCTTGGAGCCCTTTATCTCCTTCATTGAAGAAGCCATTCCTGAGAACCATGGCTAGTCGCACCCTATACTTTCCCAGTTTCTTTGATGAACCCAGAGTGAATTACTTTTCCTCAGGAATGACAAACGGAGCAGAGCAGTCAAGCATACACAGCAGAAACTTCAGAGGCTCCCATGAGGCTCTGGGCCTGTGAGCTTCCAGGAACACCCAGGTCCAAGCTGGGACCACCAAACTGCCCCCACTTCTTCCCAACCGAGGCCTCTCTCCTGGATTCTTCGGGACTGAGCTTTGTCTTCCCACCCCAACACTTGCAGTATGCTCAATTGTCACTGTGGGACTAGTTCCAAGCTTTCTAGTTCATTCTCTCCCACCCACTGTCTACCTGGCCATGTACTGATGACACTGATCTGGAGACCTGACTCTGTACCAGCTGTAAACGCTAAGGTAGAGAGAGTTGCAGTATGATATTCTTTGACGTTGTAGGCCTAAGCCTTCAGTGGCTGAGGAGAGGGTGTGTGGGAAATACAAAAGAAACGTACTATCTTTTCTATCAAAGGATTCAATAAGGCGAAACTTTAGGTTGTTTTTGGTTTGTTTTTTTTGTTTGTTTGTTTGTTTGTTTTTAAATTATGAAATAGTCACTCAGGAGAAATTCAGATTCTTCCAGAATCAGTACTTCTTGAGGTCAAACTATGTGCTCAGGATTATACACAGTACTTATCAACTTTGTCACTTTAAACAAGCCAGTCAGAAAGAATGTGTGATGCTGACCACCCAGAGCTAAGACTTAAAACAACAGAGAGACTCCAGAAAAGTTTTGCTCTGCTGAAATACTTTAGAAGGTGTGGTCATTCTCCCTGGACCCCAGACCCATTTCAAAGAGCCTGGCAAACAGCCATACAGATTGCTGAGCTCCTTAGTAGCCCGCCTTCAGCTTCACAGCAAGGGCAGCAAGAACGGAGTGCGGAGCCATGTACCGCATTGTGCAGGCACAGAAGAGAGGCAGTGTGTGTGTGTGTGTGTGTGTGTGTGTGTGTGTGTGTGTGTGTGTGTGTGTGTGTGCGCGCGCGCACGCGCGCGCGCTGGGGGGAACAGGGTGGGGGAGTGGCTTCCATGGGGACAGTTCAGGAGATCATCACTGAAAGTTCCCATCTGCTATCCTCATGTCTGATGTCTTAGGCCAAGGCCCACGCATTCCTGTACTCCAGCACAAGAACAACTAAACCAGATGCTTGGCTTGCCACTAACAAAGGCAGGCTCACTTCTAGCAGGGATTGATTTTCTCTGCGTCTCTTCTTTCAGGGGGAGAAAAACAAGTCCAAACCAGAGCATTCATCAAGATATTGCCTAACAGGGCAAGTAACAGTCCCCCATTGGAAAGCCTAGACATACAGAAGATGCAAGGCATCTTCCAAACGTGTGACATTTGGGGAAAACCACACATAGCTCTTAACCTGCTTCTCCTCTCAATCTCCTTTCCTTGACTCTGGTTGGTCTGTCCATTCGGGATGAGCAGATGAACCTTTTCTGCCTGCAATAGCTAGTGGTTTCCCACAGAGCTGAAATTAGTACCATGTTCCTTCTTCCAGCACAGGGTTAATTATGTTCTCCGAAGGAAGCCCACGATGCTTTCTTTGGCAGGCATTTAGCTAAATCACTTTAGACCAACTCAGTCAATCCAAGGTGCACAATGTGTTTGGTCTCTACCATGGGAATGAAATACTTCCTGTTGCCCTTGCCAGAATGGGAAAAGTTGCCTAGATAAACACAGTAGAGAAAGGAATCAGAGCTGCATGCAATTCAAGTGCTTTAGAGTGCTTGATAATTGATTTCAGTGGCTCAACTGAAACGCTCAGAATAATCATGTGTGAGCATTATCTTCTGAAGTAAGGGCTGAGAGCATATTGATTAATAATTATTTGCACTAACAGACTCAACTAAGGCAATATCATCAATTACTTTAAAAACTGGCATGGATCAATCACAATGGGATCAGCTGGATCTTTTGCTTGATATGTCCAACAAAGAGGCAGACTCCTGATGGAGTCCCAGGTGTGTACCATTGCCCTATACAGAAGGCTCTACAATGACTTCAGAACATCGCATTGACCTAGACCCCTAAACAGAGTAATGAGTAGTCCATGCTTCTGTGGGGTGGCTCTCTATGGTAAACAAATGTGCTATGGCAACCAACAGCATGTGCTGTCTAAGAAGTGCATTACAAATAAGGGAACACAAGGAGGGCCAGGAATGTCTTCAGGCCCAGAGCTAGAGGCACATGTATATTCATTCACATTTCAAGTGTGCATGTGTGTGTCTGTGTGAGTGTGTATGTGTATGTCCTGAACTCAAATCACAGGGTAGAAATGAGCACACCCATGAAACACTGCTGCTCAGTTTATTTTGCAATTGAATGTGATTTTGAATAAAAATACCACCACCCCAAAATGCTTAGGAATTTTGGATTTAATCTTACCCATTTATCTAGTGACAACAATAAAAAAAAAATGAATATTTTTGAGACAAGTTTTCATATAATAAAGGCTGATGAACCTGAAACAACTCCTCTTTCTCTTCCTCCTCCTCCTTCTGCTCTTCTTATGAGAAAGGTTCTTACTATGTATCTCTGGCTGTCCTGGAACTTGCTATGTAGATCAGATTGGCCTCAGATTCACAGAGATTACCTGTCTCGGCCTCTGGAGGACTGGAATTTAAGGTTTGTGCCACCATGCTCAGCTATGACCCTAAACTTGTGCTCTTCCAAATTCCTACCTCCCAAGTGCGCAGATTACAGATATACCATCATGTCTGGTTTATCCATTGCTGGGGATGGACACCAGGGTTTATCTATTATTTTAGCAGCGATATCCAGTTCACACTTTCCAATGCCCCAGAAGACACTCTGCTCTCCTGTCACTTTACTCACTATGCTTGACTCTACCTCTCATTCCTCACCTCATACCTGGGCCAACCTCTGCAAGCTGGCCTAAAAGGCCTTTACATGACTGTGGTGGCTTGAATTCTTGGCCCACGGGAAATGGCACTATTAGGAGTTGTGGCATTATTGGAGGAGGTGTGGCCTTGTTGGAGGAAGTGTGTCACTGGGTGGGCAGACTTTGAGGTCTCTATGCTCAGGCTCCACCTAGTAAGGAATCAGACCCTCCACCTGGCTGCCTGCAGAAGCCAGTCTCCTTCTGCCTGCCTTCAGATCAAGATGTAGAACTCTCAGCTCCTTTATCCAGCATGTCTGCCTGCATGCTGCCATGCTTCCTGCCATGATGATAACAGACTGAACCTCTGAAACTGTAAGCCAGTCCCAATTAAATGTTGTCCTTTATAGGAGTTGCCTTGGTCATGGTGTCTCTTAACAGCAATGAAACCCTAACTAAAAGAGTGATGCCCCATCAGCCCCAAGATGCTCAAACTGTGACCTTGTGCATACCTGGGGTTTCTGAGATGCCTTGTGAGGTCTAAAAACATTTTACAGTGCTTTTACAATCTGTTTCACAGACTAAAGGTCCCACTAAGAGGCCAGTAACACAGTGGACACTTGTATATCAGTGCAGTGTGTGGTATAGTCAGCAGTGGACACTGTTACATTTTCTCCTGCAAGCAAGTTTCTCTTAGATAGCCCAGATAAAACAGCACTAATTTCTGTGCATCTTGACCCCAAGTAAACATTTCCTTAATTCTGTCCTAGAAAGGAAAAGCATGTTTCTGTCACATAGAATGCAATGCTGGCCTCCAGGGAGAGCACGGTGTCATTGAGCTGCAAGGTCAATAAGCCACTTTCCCCAGGGTTATCATTTTTATGGCAAAAAACAACAACTGATTTAAAACAAAACCCATCTTTTAGACATACTATAACTATTTAAAAATGGCTATCAGTATTGGTGACAACATTTGAATGTTTGAGTGAAAATGAGAAAACTTGTATCTACCACTGTGAGATGACAGGTTAAAGATTTCTGCTTTCTTTTCTTACAGAACAGAACACCACATTGCCTGGACAACTTGTGTAACCCAGTGGGCCCATTTCTTCCCAGAGACTGATGCATGAATCGGCCACAGAGCATCCAAAGTGTGAGATAGCTCAGTGCGGTCTCACTGACTGCACTGCTGTGGTTGGAACCAAGGCTTCTTCAACAGTAGTTTCCAATCCTATATGAGGTCACAGTTGGATGTGGGGTCACCCATGCTGTATCACATTGCTTTAACTCAGCCTCCATCTGGAAGACACGCGTGCACCCTGTACATCGTGCATGCTGCCACATCACAAGCACTGGCAAACACTACCTGAAATAACTTGAACTGCCGCATTTTTGCTGTATATGCAAAGCTTCCTGCTCTTGTGGAAACACAATCATTTAATTGTGTGAAACAGAGACATTTACTACTGCCCTGGTACCACTCTTCAGCACGAAGGCAAGGGACTAGCATATGTCTCAGTTCTGTTGTCTTAGAAAGTCTGATTTTAAGCGCAGCTGCATGCATTCCTGCCATGAATGAATTTCATAAACAATTTAATTCTGGCTTGGGATTCCTGAAGTAAATATATTTCTGCCATTCTGCACTATGTGCTTATGTGGAACGGCATTCCCCGCATTGATAATTATAAATATCGACTCTGAAAAATGAAGAGGTTCCATATGCTGGATTTGCAAATAATTGGTTAAGATTTAATTCTTTATGTAAAATCAACAAGCACATCCCTGTCCTTAGTGTACACATTGTTTTCATCTTTGATAAGTGATAAAGTTACATGTATACCAAAGAGTCATTTAAAAGTAAATCTCTTCATGACTACTACCCACATGTTTGATTTGCATACATCATATATAAGTCTATATATTCAGAAGGGGTCATATGTATAAAGCGTTCCCAGCCTTGGCTCAGGTAAGTAGCCTTTAAGGTTCTATATACACTATAGGTTTGGTTTCTGTGTGGAACTTTTATGGATGATGGACCCTGTGGTGGTTTGAATATGTTTGGCCCAGGGAGTGGCACTATTTGGAGATGTGGCCTTGTTGGAGGAAGTGTGTCACTGTGGGCATGGGCTTTAAGACCCTTGCCCAACTGCCTGGAAGCCAGTCTTCTCCTAGTGGCCTTCAGATGAAGATGTAAATTTCTCAGCTCCTCCAGCCCCAAGTCTGCCTGGATGCTGCCATGCTCCCGCCTTGATAATAAGGAACTGAACTTGTAAGCCAGTTCCAATTAAATGTTGTCCTGATAAGAGTTGCCTTGGTCATGGTGTCACAGCAATAAAATCCAAACTAAGACAGAGCCTTTAGATATGTCCTAGTTGGGAGCAATGTGGTAACCAGGGGTGTGCTTCCAAAAAAAAGAATAAGAAAAAAAGAAAAAAAGATTCCATGTGTCTCCTCCTCTTCTTCTGACCCTGGTTAGTGAGATTGTTTGTTTGTTTGTTTTTCCTGCCATGAATTCTCTAGTGATCATGGTAACTGTTACTTTACCTCAGTCCAAAGTCACAGGGTCAACAGGACACAGAATGGAACCCAGACAACAGAAGCAACAGAAGCTCTTCCTTATGAAAGTGAACTGTGTTTTATGATAGTACTGAAGGCTGACTAGCAGAGGTGTACAATGTTCACCCCGAAGGTTGCAGAACTCACATTACATTAGAATGTCAAAATCTATTATGGTCGGGTTTTAGTGCAACAAATGAAAAACCCACAACCAGGGGTTAAACTGAACACTGCAATCAGCTGGGCTGATCACAGGAACTGACAACAATCTGCTACCTATTGATTCAGAACCATAGTCTACTGGCAGAATTATATACATTTAGCATTGTTGATTCTAAGGAATAATTAATTTTTAATTTCTCTGTGACTTTGCGAATATGGCAAATGTCTAATAATTGAGTCTTTATCCAAATAATAAACCAAAAACTCTTTTAGGGTCCCAGGAAGTTCTAAGAGTGTAAAGGGTGGAGAAAGGACTGGAGAAATGGTTCACTGGGTTAAAGGGCTTATCATGAGTGTGACAACCTAAGTTGTCTCTAGAATCCATGCAGAGCCAATAGTAGGAGTGTATGTCTGTGATGAGGTGAAGACAAGAAAATCCCTGGGAGCTCTCAGGACTTCCTGGTGTAAACAGAGGCACACAAGAGAACCTGCCTCAAACAAGGTAGACAGTGAAGACTGATAGCTGAGATTGGTCTCTGCCTTCCACACATGTACTGTGGCACACAGGGACCTGCACACTTAGGCAGAACATGCTTTTGTAAGCACAGAAAGGGGGCTTGAGAACTCCTCTGCATTAATCACTATCCAGACACTGGTTCACCCACCAGCTTCTACGACAAGAGCTACCAGCTAAGTAATAACAAATTGGCTGTGGCACTATGAACTCACAGTCACCGTAGTTACCTGTACAAGACCTGGATACAGTCAAACCACGATGGTACATGCCTTTAATTCCAGCAGACAAGAGGGAGAGGCAAGAGGATCTCTGACTTTCAGGCCAGCCAAGAGCCAAGACTACATAATGAGATCCCGCCTTAGGAAGAGATCGAGTAACAGTGGAAGAAGGGGAATCATTCTCTTTTGAGGATGTGGCCACTGGCAGGTTGGTCCCATATCCATGCACATGTTAGGTAAGTGCTAACTGAATTTAGTGGCTGATCCCCCCCCCCCCCAAAAAGACATAAACTTGGGAAGGGGTATGTGCTGGAGAGACTATGAAGAAAGTTGGGGATTGGAGAGTAAGGAATAGATATGGTCATATTTCATGTGTGAAATTTTCAAAAAATAAACTGTTTTTGAACTTAAAAAATATGTACTACAATATCAGTCCCTTCCCATCATAAAAAAATCAGTATGTGTGTGTGTGTGTGTGTGTGTGTGTGTGTGTGTGTGTGTGTGACCAGAGCTTGCTTGCTAGGTCAAAAGACAAGGTGCAGGAGCCGGTTCTCTCCCTCCACCATATGGGTTCCAGGGATTGAACTCGTGTCTTGGGGTTGGTGGCAAGCATCTTTAGTCACTTTGAAAACTAGCACAGTCTACCTTCTTGTGGTACCTGCAGGTTGCTGTGTCTAGGAGAGAAACAACCGAGATTTAACAAAGTAATCGAAATCTTTAAATCTTCTCAGCACAGAAAGTGTTTAACAAGGTTTCAGTTGCTCTTTGCTGTGTGTTTTAGTTTCATTCCATTGCTATGACAAACACCATGACCAAAAACATTTTACATAATGAAAGGCTTTGTTTGGCTTATAGGTCTGCCACTGAGGCTAGTCAGGGCAGGAAGTCAGGCAGGAACTTGCTCATAGAGGAATGATGATTGGTGGCTCATTCAAAGATCTATCTGTAGCTTGCTCTCTTACACAGTCCAGGGCCACTTGTTCAGGGAATGGTGCTGCCCACAGTGGGCTGGACCCACCTGCATCAATTAACAATCAAGACAATTCTCCACAGGTGTGCTATTAGCCAGTTTGATCTTGGTAATCCATCCCTTGAGACTTGTTTCTTGGGTAGACTACAGGCTGTGTCAAATTGACATCTAAAGCTAAGACACTACACAAAAAGTTCTTTCATCCTTTTGGGGTATGCCTGTGTGTATAAACCTGCATATGTGTGCAGGAATGTTTGCACATCACCTGTGTGAATATGCATGTAGAGGTCAGAGGTCATTTCTCTGGTGCGGTTTATTGACATTTCTTCTAGGCTCTGCCTCAAAGTTACCTGGCAACAGCAAGGTGTGCCTGACTCAGTATAAAAGGGGCTGCTTGCCCTCTCCTTGATCTCTTCTCTTCTCCTCTTCGTCTCTTACTTTTTCTCTCTTACTCTCTTCCCTCTCTGTCCCTTCTCTCCCCATTCCTCTCCCCCCTTTGCTCTCCATGTACTCAGGGCTGGCCTCTCCTCCTCCTCCTCCTCCTCCTCCTCCTCCTCATTCTTCTCTCTCTCTCTCTCTCTCTCTCTCTCTCTCTCTCTCTCTCTCTCTCTCTCTCTCTCTCTCTCTCTCCTCCTCTCCCCATGCCCTAAATAAACTCTATTCTATACTATACTATACCTTAATGTGGGGGAAGGGATGCCTCAGCATGGGCCCGCAGAGGCACCTCCTTTCCCCCACAACATACCACACCTCCACCAAACATATCCCTAACTTCTTTTCCTTTTTATAAAACACAACACTGTTCACTTTTATTTTTTGAGACAGGGCTTCTCACAGGGATATGGAATCCCCCATTAGGCTAGACCCAGCGGCCATTGAGCAGGAGGAATCTTACTTACTTGTTTCTACCTCCCCAGAGCTGGGATTGCATGTGCACACACTGTCATGCCTGGCTTTTGAACATGGGTTCTGGGGACTGAAGTCAGGTCCTTACACTCTCAAGGCAAGTACTCTATGGGTTGTGCCATCTCCCCAGCCACTTCTGTCGCTTTAAAGTAAAAGCTTCAGGAAAAGGTCAGATTCCTCTCTTCTGTCCCTGACTGACCTGTTAGATGGCTACAGGTTGTTCCTCAGTGAGGTGAACTCGAGCTGGACAGTGAGGTGGTACTGTGGAGAGTGCAGGCAAGCAGTCTTCCTAATTCAACTGAGGTTGCTCATCTTTTGGAGATGTGGGTGTTCAAATAAAAGTGCCTTTAGTAGACGCTGAGTTTTGTTGTCTGTTGTTGCTCTTGACTTTTCTTGTGGTTGAAGGCACACAGTGTCTCTGGTGGTCTAACTCTTAATCCTTCTGCTTTACTCTTGAGTGGTTAGATTATAGGCATGCACGACATCGTCTCTCCTGAATGATTGTTTTGTTTTTAATTTTTAAACATTCTGCTTACTTATGCTTTAAGTTTTGGACATGTATATATTGTGTGTTAAACATCTGCCCATACTCACTTCTTGTACCCCCTCATCTCTACCTAGCCCTCTCTCTCCTCCCAGACTGTATATGTGTGTGTGTGTAATTTTATGTTTCAATATCAAATTCAAGAACCACAAATAAAGAGAAAAACGTATGCTATTTGTCTGTCTTGAGATTGACCGAATCTAAGGCTAAGCCCGGCTTTAAAGTTTAAGTTAGATGAATTCAGAACCTAGCGTTGAGTTCTGAATGGTGGGGCAAGCCTCCTCTAGATCACACAAAACATCTTTTTGAGTTAAACAAGTAATTCTTCCCACTGAAGCATCTAATTTGAATTTAAACATTTCTTTACATGCTACCTTAATTAGATGCAAGTTCCTCTCAACATCTTAATTTTATGCATTTTACACTTCTAAGCAGTGCTAGGAAGGACTGCTTATTTGCATTCATTTACATACAATTTGCAAGAAATGTTGAAAAACCTAGAAAGAAGGAGATTGTAAATTTATGGATTTTTCTTCAAATAAAAATGTCAGTTCTATGAGGAAACAAACAGTAGTTTTTTTCCCCCCTCCTTGCCCACTTTGGTATTTTCAAGGCGATTTTTAATACGTACATACATAAAGAGATCTATTTCAGGAATGCCGAGATAGGGATAGGAAGATTCCCCTGCCAGTTAACAGCCGTGAAAAGGCTCCAAACTTCCAACTGCTGTAAGAAGAACGGACTCAAGCAGATGATACCTCCCAAAATACATTATCTGAAAAGTGCATCTCCCTCCACAATGAGGGCACATTTGATCAGTTCTGCTCTGAGGATGCATTCCCTGTCAGACTCATTTCTTTAGTGATGGGCAGTTCATTCCTGAGACTTTCAGTCGTGCTAATTGGATTTTCTCCATATCCGCCTATCCTCTTGAGCTTGGATTTATATTCACAGAACTCCTGGCCATCCTTACAGGAGCTTCCTGGAGCGGTGCTGCGGTCTGGCTTCTCATCACAGATGTAGGCAGTCAATGCTTCCCAGGTTTTCAATGCCTCATATTTGAATTGACATCACTATCATTATCCTTGGGCTCAGAGACTGCTCTGGAGAGAGCTGTGTGTGTGAGGACCACGGAGGGAACGGGTAGCAGAATATACTTAAAATATAAGTAAGTACCTTCAACATTAAGATTTTATCTTTCTCATTTCACTGAACATGGCACAAGGCTCCCCCCACCAAGCTTCATAAATAACCTCCCTGCTTCCAGAATGCTCTCTCCTTTACATATTGAAAGCAATTTTCAATTCCGGCTCTGAGGCAAGCTGCTTGTCCAAAATAAGACACACTCAGCAAAATGTGAGTTTTGACATGCTTCTAGCTGAACAGTCATGTTTTCTGGCAGATGGAGTTTGGTCTTGAAAAGGAGATGAGGAGCCAGACTTGGCAGCTGCCCCTGCTGGGCAGCGAAGGGGAACAGAGCCTTGGACACCTCTGCTGCAGCAGTCCCTGCATGGCAGGTCCCAGGGGCTGCCTGTAGGGTCAATACCAGTCACGTGGCTTCCAGAAAGGACAGAATCAGATGCTACCCTGGATATGATCTCTGTACAGTAAACAGGATGGGGAACAAGGAGAATCCAGTCCCGTGCACTGAGGACAGGTTTCTGAAACTCTTCAAGAACATCCCCTCATATGCCAAGGGTTTTAACATTTTAATTTTTGTAGGTAAACCCTTTTTTCTTACATATTCAAGGCACTGCTGGGTAGATGTCAAAGACAGGGACTCTGGATAAAAGAGGAAACCCGTCTCAAATGACCACTGATAGCCCCAAAGGGGATTAATGAGTTTGTGGTATATATCACCATTTCTATCTACCTGCTTAAAAATGGGTGTGGTAATCTGGCAGAGCACCTGCCTAGCATACACAACACACTGAAAACAAATAAATGCTTGAGAATACTCTGTACTGATCACTTCTAACTTATTACCCTTGCATATTGCTTCAGAACACTTCTGTTTATGGTTACTGGAAACAGACTTTATACAGCAAATGCGATTCCCTGCCTCACAGAAGTCAAGTTCAATGAACTAATACTGGTTAGACTGTCACCCTGTGTTACTGATACTTAATTTTGTGTATGCCCTCACTCCTGGTATTTGGTTAGAATGTCACCCTGTGTTACTGACACTTAATTTGGTGAATGCCCTCACTCCTGGCATTGCATTAATCAGAATGGTCTTTAACTATCTTAACATAAACCAACACAGTTTCTCAGTGTGAAATCAACATGAGCAACGAACTGCCTCATTTCACAAATAAATATGCTAAACCATGTTTCCTGAAGGAAAGCACAATTTATAATTAATGAATAATCTGTCAAAAGGGCTCCATACAATTAATCCAGTGTTTACACTGTTCTCGACCTTTTATGCTGTCTAGTCCTAAACTCTGTGTGTATCTGAATGTGCGGGTATAGATATGTGAGTGTGTGTGGAGGCCTGAGGCCAACCTCAGCTTTCTCGATGGCCTGGGACTTAGGCAAGCTGGGACTAGAAGGATGTGCCACCATGCCTGACTTTTTGATGTGGTCGTGGAATGATCTCTGACTTGCACACACACACCTATGTGCACACCCCTTACCCAGTAACATACATAAAATGTCTTTAGTACTTAATGTATGATGGTATATAACATGATCAAACAGAATAGGAAAGGCTGCTGTCTGTCGTGCACACAAGAGAGACATTCCTCAGAGCTATGGCTCTGAACTGTTGTCATTTCCTGATGTGCCAACTGGACTAACAGGAGAAACCACAGAATGCTCCTGAGGTGCAGTATGAGATGAAGTGGAGCCCTCCACAATAAGCAGCCTGGGGGGGGGAGGGGTGTGGAATGTTCCAGAAATATTAGCTCTAACGGGTGTGGTGAGACCTTAGTCATACTTAGTCAGCTAATTATTACTAATAAAGACTCTGCAGGGTTATGGAGCACACCAGGAGTTCATTCCAGATTTGTGACATGACACCTTTAGGCAGAGTACCTCAAATCAGGCTATTTTAATATTGTATAAAATTGGTTAAAGAGAATCATCAGTTGAGAATCACTTAAAAATATCAACAACAAAACAAAACTATTTCTTTTTTTAAGTCTTTCCTATTCTTGGAGTGAAAAAAAGGCTTTGAACACTTTATATAGCTCAGGCTGACCTTGAACCCAGGGTTCTCCAACCTCAGGCTCCGGAATGCTAGGTGGAACTACCGTGCTCTGGTTCTTGTTTAGTGGCAATTTCTGATACAACACAGGGCTGGCACCACCTCCCATCTTAAGCAGAAAATAAATGATATAAGCATACTCCGCTTGGGCTTAGAATCCCTTCTTGACAAGGATTTTTTTTTTTAATGATACTTGTATCAATTACTTTTAACCTGCAAAGTACCTGTGTATTACAGATACTTTGTATCCTTTCTGCTCTGATGACTAATGCAGTTAATAGGAAGGCCAGACCTGAAATCTTCATCTCTCATCTCCTTGACACATTACACTAACTAGCCACTGACGCTAAGCCGCTGGGTACTAGTGATACTAGATAGTATGTACTTCATCTGTTCACTTTGAGGAAGAGCTGGGTGGGCACCTGACTTTCCCATTTCACTCAGTAGACGAGCTGCTGTGTAACCCAAGATGAAGTGATATGAACAGGAAGAATATTTTAAACCCTGCGTTGATCTTAGTGTAAAGCGTGTGCAAGGTCAGAAATGGAAACAGTCTGTGTTCATCTACTGACAAGAGAATAAAGGAAATATGGCATATATGTACTGTGGAATCCCATTGAGTTAACAAAGAAGATCTCATCAATTGAAACGGCATGTATAGATCGAGTCTGCTGCTAATAAAACAAGCCTGGGACATATGGGCAGGCTCATGTATGGAGCACTTAGAGTCTAATTTCATAGAAGTTGAAAGTTATGAGAGTCCAGGGAACATGGAGGAGAGGGAGGGAGGAGAAAGGTTGATCAGTAGTACTGAACCACGGTTCAGTGTGAGTGAGAGGTGTTGATCCTGCAGCACACTGTAAGCAACAGCAATGTATTCTGCATCTCAAAAGGCTGGATGGCTTTCAAGGTTTTAAACATAAAAGAATGATAAAAGCTTCTGGACATACATAATTTTAACCCGATTTAAAAACAATACAATAAAAATCCACCCAAACATCCTACAGTTTCCCATTAAAATGAATAGTGTTTCATAAAGTGTCACTTAAAAAAACTTTCAATGTATAGGTGTGCATGCACATACATGTATGCTTAATGTCCTTTGTACTTTTTCTCAGCATATGTATGTGTGTCATGTGTATGAGGGCTACATGTGAACGTGGGTTTGTGTGGCACATGTGTGTACACGTAGAAGTGAAAGCATAGTTTTGGGAATTGTTCCTCAGGCTCTACCTTGTTTTGGTAGAGCACATCACTCATTGGCCTGGGACTCATCCATTAAGTTAGACCAACTGGCCACTGAGCCCCAGGGATCTCCATGGCTCTGCCTCCTGAGCTCTGGAATTACAAAGGTGTGTCATTCACTCAGGTCCCTGTACTCTGTCAAGCTTTCTAGACTCATCTCTCTTCCCAGGAATTTACAATCCGCAACAGCTCTCAAAGGAGACTAAATGTCATCCACTCTTAGGAAATATCCTACTTGGTTTTCGAAGCTCAGTTGACTCCTGAGTTCTCCAGGTGGTCTTAATGCTTTAATGATGTGTTCTGGTAGACTGATTGGATCAGACCTGGAATTAAACCTCCAGACTCCTGGTTGCTATCTCATTAGTTTCCCTTTCCGATCAGGACTAGATAGCCTTTCTCTCTTAGATCCCAAACAGACTACCTGCCCACCCCAACCAACCAAACCTCCCCACGAAAGCTCCAGCATCTGAGTATGAATTTCGCATACAGCAAACCTCCCATGGTATAAGGTCCATAGGTTTGTACTTAATTACTTCTAGACACAGCCATGGCTTTTGCCCTTCTTTCTTTGCTCACACCAGATGTACACTTAATGTGATGGCTAATCTTGATGTTTTCATTGTGAGCCTTGCCTTTCACAGCCCTTGACAGCTAATCTTAGTTGTCAACTTGACTGAATCTGGAATCAACTAAAACACAAGCTGCTGGGAATGCTTGTGTGGGATTTTCTTGATCAGATTATTTGAAGTACAAAGACCCACCCTAAATGTGGACGGCATATTTCTTTGCCACCTTTTAGTGGCAGTCCGGATGAAAGGACAGAAAGAAAGGAAGCTGCTTTTTGCCTCTTGCTTGCCCTCACTCTTGCTGACAAGTGCATCCGTCTTGTTATTGTGACATTCCATCACTGACTGATATTAGAATAAACTTCTTTGAAATTCCAATGTAGTCTGAAGATCAACAACTCTCCAGGATTCCTCAAGGCCTCTTCTAGTACTAGACTGGGACTGCTCAGATATCCAGCCAAGTGGCCTGAACAACAACTGCTGAATTCTCAGCCTCTCCAGTGTGAGATGACCATTGTTGAACAAGCTGGACTACATCCTGTAAACCAATCTAATGAATCCCAGTATATGTGTGTGTGTGTGTGTGTGTGTGTGTGTGTGTGTGTGTGTGTGTGTGTGTGTGTGACTGTGTCTGTCTGTGTCTGTGTCTGTGTGTGTCTGTCTCTGTGTGTGTGTGTGTGACTGTGTCTGTCTGTGTCTGTGTCTGTGTGTGTCTGTCTCTGTGTGTGACTGTCTGTCTGTGTGTGTGTCTGTTTGTGTGTTTGTCTGTGTGTCTGCATGTATGTGTCTGTGCGTGTGAATGTGTGCCTATGTGTGTGTATGTATCTGTGTGTATGTGTGAGTGTGTGTGTATTCATTCTATCAGTTCTTTTCCTTTAAAGAAACCTGACTAATACACTCAGTAAATCAGCAAATTCAGGTCTCTAGGTAAACTTCAATTATTTTTTAAACATATATTGACTTGAATCCTCTGCTGTTTCTGGGGAAAACCTTCACTCCTACTACAAGATGTGAGTTGGTTGTATATTAAAGAAAAACATAAACTGAGCTATAGACCTGGGTGTGCTAGCATAATGACTGGGACAAACTTCTAGAAGCTGGTGTCTAGATTAAAGATTATGAAATAGGTCTGCATGCCAAACAAATGTATGATTTTTAGTCAAATTCAACAGCACTTTACTTCCCAAGTCTTAAGGAACTGTGTTCTACTCAGATAATAACTTAAAAGGCTAAGAGCATGGGTCTGGGATGTGGCTTGGTTGGCAGAGAGCCTGACACATACATGTAAAGCCCAGGGTTGCATCCCCAACACTGCATAAGCTGAATTTAGTTGTGTGCATCTGTGATCCCAGCACTTGGGAGGTGGAGGAGGACAGGAAGGTCAGACATTCTGGGTCATCCACAGCCAAGCAGCAAGTTCAAGACCAACTTTGGCTACATAAGATAAAACCAAACCAAAAAGGTAAAGAAACAAAAGTCACTTACAAGTGTGTTGGTTAGACCATCCACGTTTCTGCCTATTTGTTTGGTAATTAGTCAACACACAATTTGTAACTCTGTAAATGATAGGTTTTTAGTGTTCCAACAGCTCCATCTGGGTATCAACCTCACCACAAACTAATTAAAGTCCAGAAGAGTGTGCCTGGAATTGCTAATGGGTGTGGTACAGGACAGAAGCACCTGAAGGCCAGACCCCGGGTGCCAGTAGAACATGGCACAATTTTTCTGTTTCTCTCTATACTTTTCTGTATTTAAATTTTTTAGTAATCAATACTGTTCTTATCATTTTAAAGTTAAAATTCTTGCATTTCAGCTAAATATTTTCACTGGCTCTAATTTTATTTTAAAGGAACCATCAGAACCATAAATACCCCTTGCTCCCTCTTCATAGGATTATGAATTTGTCAAAGATTGTAATTCCTTCTGAAAGTAAATATTGAGGGGCAGCCCAGCAGTTGGACTTGCTGGCAGACATGGCTGAATGTTAAGGAGGAGCAGGTGCTTGTTTCCCTGTAGATGGAAGGCTTAAAATCAGGATGCCCTGAGTAATAGATATTCTACACAGCATCTGAAAGGGCCGTGCCCAGAGATAGCAGAGCAAAGGTAATAATCCTGGTTCTGAGCAGACTCCCACTGGCTGTAGGGGGTTCTGAGCTGAGATTCCAGTCACTGTGTATGGTACCAGTAACAACCCAAGCTCTGAACTGAGACTCCCACTGGCTAGTCAGCACAGACAGCCCAGAATCAACATGGTCAAAGTCAGGTTTCACATAGGTATGCTCTACCCTGTGGTCCCCCAGCCCCATGGTCCCCCAGCTCCAATTTTAGCTACCTGTCTGAAGGACAGGTACTGTACTGTGGCCATCCTGCCACATCAAGATAGAACATATAAAGAGATGAGAATACAAGGCAGACACATCCTACTGACTAGTCACAGATCCTTGTGGCTTTCAGGTGTTGCCTTCTGCAAATCAAAGTAGGACAGAAGGAACTCAACCATAAGAAAGGGCAAGCCTCTAATTAGAAAAATTCCCTCTCTCCTTTCTTTCTCTCTCCAACACCCTATCTTTCTTTACTCCTTCTCTTAGAGACAAGTTTAAATCAGAGTAATTCCCCTGCATCCATTCTCCTATAGAACAGGAGGTGGAACCCAGGCTTTGTGCATGCTAAGCAAGTCCTCTGCCACAACACTTCACCTCTAGGTTTAGGAACACCCATTTCTGTTTGCTTTTCTTCTAAGTCTTGACAACAAAGACTCTTGTTCAAATGTGAGTAGCAACAGTCCTGCCTAACAAAAGGCAGAATACTAGGCCCATGGAAAACGGTGTCATGATTTCAGGATCTTGAGCTAATATCTTAAATTTGACAGAATGGAGGAAAGCATCTATGCAGCCAAAAAATGAGACTGCTAAGTAGACATCATGATCGAAATAGATAAAATTTCATGAGTGGACTCAGAGAGTGATGGTACCGTGAATCTCAGTTACAAACCATGACCACGATGAGAATTGTTCATAGACATTTAGTTAATCCAGAGAACTGCACCATGAGACAGGGGAGTGAGAGGTTAGGTCACTGGGGGAATGCAATGCCACCCAACATGTTCAGAGGCAGAAAGACCACCCTACCACCTTTAAAATGTAGATAAATGGATCCCTGGGCTTACCGACATGGTAAGCAGCAGTCCAGTGAGAAACTCTGTCTCAGAAATCAAGGCAGATAGTTGCTGCTGAATGACATCCAAGGTTGACTTCTGGCCACATGTACACACACACACATACACAAGCACACACACACACCACACACATACACACCTATACCTACACACACATTCATACCACATACAGACACACCTACACACACATACAACACACACAGCACATACATACACATCCATACACATATACATACCTACACACACATCACACATACACACACATACACACCACACATACACACCACACATACACCTACACATGCGCACGTGCATGTGCGTGCATATGTATACACACACACTAACCCCACAAAATGAGGCTGGGAATACAAAGGGTTGTCACCTCCTGAGCTCCAGGCTACTACTGGCTGTTCCTACACTAGAGTTACCACTAATTTTGAAAATGAAAGTTTGGGTGCAGATGCTAGGGCTTTGAATAATAGACAGCAGAGGGGTCAGAAAACATGATGGTTAGGGTCTGAAGGTGGGTTGTCTACAATTTGGAATGCAGGAACAGCAGAAGAGTGAGCTATATCTAGTTGCTTCCACAAACACATGAAGAAAAATATGTTTATAGGCAGAAAAACTGAAGAATAAAGGTGAAATGGATTGGTCCCCATCAGCTGAGACAAACTGAATGGTTGCTCCCAACACAACTCTTCATTCTCTGCAGTGTGCAAGGTTTCTGCAAACTCAGTCAGACAGAAGGACAGCTAGGAACCCACACTCTGAGGTTCTGGTGAGGAGCCTGCTATGGTGAAAATTACACCCAAGTTAGGAAACAGATGGTGTGAGAAAACTTTTTGCACATGCAAGCAAAGCTGGGAAGATTATCTGAACTCTTTCTTTCAAGGGAGAGTCAAACTGCCTAGAAGATGCATCTGGTGATTAAAGGCCAAAAGCAGCTAAGTTGTATTTAGAATACCCACAACCCAGAATCCTAACACATGATTAGAGAGGGTTCTAAAGAGTAAACTTGTGGACTAAGTCAATATCAATTTTAGAAAATGGAAGGCTGGAGCCTGTGAGATGGCTTAGCCAGAAAAGGCACTTGCTGCCAATGCGAACCCTGATCACCCAACTTCTTCTCTCCATCCATGGGACCGTCACTGTAGAAGAACTGACTTTTCTCAGTCGTCTCAAATTGTCAACATGCATTCTGTGACATTACATGCACTCCCACACAAATACACAAATCGAATAAAATGTTTTAAATAAAATGAAAAGCTAAACATATTTATTGATTGATTTTTAACAATGACCCAAATCACTTTTAAACAAAAGTTTTAAAATCTTAATTTGTTTTCAAATAGTCATTTGTTGTCGTTTGGTTTGGTTTGGTTTTCTGGACATGATTTCTCTATGTAGCCCTGACTATCCTGGAACTTGCTCTGTAGACTAGGCTGGCCTTGAGCACAGAAATCCAAGCATCTCAGCCTCCAAGTGCTGGGATTAAAGGCCTGTGTCACCACCACCTAACTTAAGTCTTTCTTGATGTAGACACCAGCCAGGCTCAGATCCTGGGGTTCTGCCATTCATCTTACAGCCTCCTATGTAGATATGCACAACTTCAGAACTAGAACAAATGTTAATTTGGCAAACTTTGTATTTGTTGCTCTTATATCTAATTACAGGCTCATTAATTTTTATAATCACACTAAAGAACTCCAATAAATTTCTAATGACTCAAGGGAAGGTGGTTTTAGACAGTCACAATCAAGCAAACTGATTATACATGCATCATCACAGCAATGGGAAGGTGTGACTTGATTCTGCAGTTGATCGTCTTCAAAACAACTGCAAGCCCACACGGCCAACCTTTGTATCACAAGCACATTTTGGGAAGGGTGGCCTGGGGATCTAGGAAATCAGCTGTGTGGGTGATATGCTCACAGTGCAAGGAAGACTTGATTTTGTTTTTTCTCGACTAACACATCTGATACTGAAGTCATCAGAACTGTCAGGTGTGAATTCACAGAGCCTGAGCTCTTTCACACTGTGTGATAAACGTATCTGATGATCTCTTTATATTTAGTATCTTATATTGATGATCTGGATACAGGAAAAACCATCCCTGCAGTGACCTAGATTGTCCTAGCATGCCACCTGGAGCGGGGAAAAAAACATTTTAACCCAATTGAAGACAAATCTGTAAAGTATTCATATGTCTCTACAGAAGTTTAGAAAATAATATTTAAGAGCTGAAATGTACCGCAGGTAGTAGAGATTTTATGCATCATGTGCAAAGCCCCAATGCTTCATAAGCAGGGTTTGGTAGACAAGGCTTACATTACACTGGGCTTATACTTCAAGCACTTGAGACATGGAAGCAGAAAGATGGAGGATTTCAAGGCCATCCTCATCTACATAACAGACTTAAAGCCAGGTTAGAGCACATTAGACCCTCTCTCAAAAACCCAAACCCAAACTGAAGGATAATTAAGAAGGAAACACTCCCCAAGCCTCGTCACATTCTTTGTGAAGACTTCTCCAGTTGCACTGTGTAGGAAGGGTCAGATGCAGAGGCTTTCCTGGTCAGATTCTGAAGGATGCTGAGCTCCAGAAAGGTGACCGAGGTCAAGAAGAGCAAGGGGTGAGGCAGGTGGAGTCAAGACCTTAGGTGCTAAGAAAAGAAACATGGGAGCAGCCTAGCCTCTAGAAGGTGGGGTACCCTGTCTGGTGGACCCATGTGGGGCTGGGAGGGCAGACAACCACTTTGTACCAGGACGCCAAAAGGGAGATGCAGTTCAAAGGCCCATTCAGTGTGTATAATGCATTAGTCATTCACGCATCACTGCATGGAACATGCACGCAGGTGTTGGAGCAGTGGAAAGGTGGCTCTGGGACAGGAAGAGTGAGAACTTTGCCAGTCTGTGCCAAGACTATAAGTGAAACTATGGTGTACTGAACGGTGTCAGTGCCTTGTAACCCATAGCTCTGCAGTTGGGGTTCAAAACCAGGTTGGAGGTCTGGGGTGTCCCTGCTTATGGAGGCAAGACCTAGCCAACAGGAGTGAGGTGACATTTTGCCGGTCTGTCTGCTTCTGCTTAGGATCTTTCATATTCCTGAACCGGACTTACTTCCTACCATCAGTAACAAGGATCAGCACTCCAGTATTGAAGCATCAATGTTGGACTTAACTGTGACTCCATCTGAAGACCAGCACCCAGCACTCAAGAGCCCTGTGCCTGCCCGGATTGAACCTTGTCTGCAGAGGCAGGTGCCTTCAGGACTTACCTGAACTTGAGTAGGTAGGCCAGACTGAGGTCTGTTCCTTTCCCTTTTCCTCTCCTTCCTTCCTCCCTTCCTTTTATTTTTCTTTCTTTTTTGTTTAAAAGGACAGCCTCTCACGTAGCCCAGGCTGACCTCAAACTCACTACGTAGCTGAAGATTTATGTGAACTTTCCACCCTCTAGCCTCTGTTTCCCAATCCTGAGATTTCTAGCCTGTGCCACCACTTGTGGTACACATGCTGCTGGGGCTCCAAACTTCTTCAGGCTAGGCATGTGATCTGACCACTGACCACATCCCCAGTCCCTTCCCTCTGGGAACTTCACTAGGGATAAGCTTTACTAACTCTTGTCAGCAACTTGTCCAACAGGTGTGTTCACTCCCTTTCTCCCCCAGGGGGTCACTATCATGTAGAAGTTGGGCTTCTTTTTTTCTTTTTTTTTTTTTTTTAATTTTCTGATACTTTATTTACATTTCCAATGTTTCCCCCTTTCCAGGTTTCCTCTTTGGAAACCCCCATCTCCTCCCCCCCTCCCCCACCACTGTGAGGGTATGCTCCCTTCCACCCACCTGCCAACCCACTCCCATATTCCCCCTTGACATTCCCCTTTACTTGGGCCTCTAACACTCTCAGGCCCAAGGACCTCTCCTCCCCCTGATGGCCATCAAGGCCCTCCTTTGCCACATATGTGGTCCGAGCCATGGGTCTTTCGATGTCTATTCTTTAGTTGGTGGTCCAGCCTCTAGGAGTACAGGGGGTGTCAGGCCAGTTGACACTGTTGCTCCCTCCATGGGGCTGCAAGCTCCCTCAGTTACTTCAGTCCCTTGTCCAACTCCTCCATCTGGGACCTCACTCTCAGACCAGCAGTTACTGTAAAGCGAAAGTTGGGTATTCCGGACTTTTGGGCTAATATCCACTTATCAGTGAGTACATACCATGTTTGTTCTTTTGTGACTTAGTTACCTCACTCAGGATGATATTTTCAAGTTCTATCCATTTGCCTGAGAATTTTATGAAGTCATTGTTTTTAATAGCTGAGTAGTACTCCATTGTGTAAATGTACCACATTTTCTGTATCCATTCCTCTGATGAGGGACATCTGGGTTGTTTCCAGCTTCTGGCTACTATAAATATGGCTGCTATGAACATAGAAGAGCATGTGTCTTTATGACATGTTGGAGCATCTTCTGGGTATATGCCCAGGAGTGCAATAGTTGGGTCCTCAGGTAGTATTATGTTCATTTTTCTGAGGGTCCGCCAAACTGATTTCCAGAGTGGTTATACCAGTTTACAATCCCACCAGCAATGGAGGAGTGTTCCTCTTTCTCCACATCCTCGCCAGCATCTGCTGTCACCTGAGTTTTTGATCTTAGCCATTCTGACTGGCGTGAGGTGGAATCTCAGACTTGTTTTGATTTGCATTTCCCTGATGACTAGGGAAGTTGAACATTTCTTTAGGTGTTTCTCAGCCCTGCGAATTTCCTCAGTTGAGAATTCTCTGTTTAGCTCTGTTCCCCATTTTTTGATAGGGTTATTTGGTTTTCTGGAGTCTAACTTCTTGAGTTCTTTGTATATATTGGATATTAGCCCTCTATCGGACGTAGGAT
>CM052707.1:55309386-55373564 GCA_028551405.1 Uromys caudimaculatus | reverse complement strand
GGGAATTTTATTGAGTATTTTTGCATCGATATTCATAAGGGAAATTGGTCTGAAGTTTTCTTTCTTTGTTGGGTCTTTGTGAGGTTTTGGTATCAGTGTACCTGTGGCCTCATAGAAGGAATTGGGTAGTGTTCCTTCTGTTTCTAGGAAGTTGGGCTTCTAATCTCCTCCCATTCACAATCTTTGTTTTACACCCATGGCCAAGGATAGGAACAGAATGTTAAAGATCAGCACAGAATCACACTCTTTCTCTTTATTTTCTGAGCCAGGACTTAACAACACTATAGTTCAGGTTTGTCTCACACTGGTGATCCCCCTGCCTCAGCCTTCTGATTATTGGCACTGTGGGTATGCTCCAGTATGCCCTAATTTCTTTTCTATAAACAGCATGGGTGTTTATTCCTGCAGTTGGCCTGACCCCTGCAAGTCAATCCAAGGTGACCAGAGAATGCAAGTCAAAGCATTTGCTGGGGTCAGACCGAACAACTGTCCTTCCCCAGATGGAGGGTCAGAGGTCACACTGGGGAGGAACGTTATGGATAAGGTTTCATTCAGTACAAGACAGGCTATACTAAGCTGTGAGTTAAGGATGAAAGGCACCCCCTTCTTTCACAAAAATTCCCCTAACACACACCATCAAGAGACAGTATGTTTCCTAAGACTGTCTTCTTGCCTCTATGTGCTTATAAATACACATGCACACACACCCTCTCACATACTAACAGAAATAATGAATAAAGGTAGTTCTCCTATGACTTCACTGAATACTGGATGCCTGAATTCTTTACAAACACACTTATTAGAACTTCCTCAATAATTTAAATGTCAAGCTCTTTAAACTTTTATAAATATACTTGTATGTTTTACACACACACAAACATACACACACATACACACAACACACACACAGACACACAGACACACAGACACACACACACACACACACACACACACACACACACACACACACACACAGGTGGCTAAAGGGGAAAGGGATATTTGAGAATGGTTTTTGAAGGCAACTGAATTTTTATAGAGGATATTTTAACCAAGAAAAACATGAAAACAATGTACAATTTAATCTTGCTGTTTTTACATTAGTCAAACCGGGGGAAATGACTTCAGATTTTCTTTTTTAATAACTCAAGAATCTCTTTTTCCTTAAAAAATCCATTCCTTGGGTTTAGAAATGAGGCACTTATGAGAACACTAGTTGTTCTGATGAGAAATAAACCTCATTTCACAGGAAACGTTTTCTCATCAAAAGCCTAACGGGATGTGCGGAGGGAGGATCATCTGATTATGAGGCGCCCGAAGGGTTCCATATCATTTAGCATCTTTTAATATCATGCTATTTAAATCTTCTAAGAGGAAAGGGTGGGGTTGGCACGGAGACATCACCAGGGGCAACACTGGGCTATGGTGGAACCCAGGGAGTGCTTGGAGAAGAAGCTTCATGTCACTGACTCTGCTGTCTGGTTAGGTAGTTGATAAAATGTATGGTAACTATGAAAGTGCTGTGGGGAGAGTAGAAACTCAGCTTCACTCATAAGACAGGGAAGTGTTCTCTGTTTTGGCTTTTCTAGTTCTGATACAAACTAGCTGTGGGGTCCTGGCTGATAGGCTTCTTTGTGTATTCTGAAGCTGAAATCTCTATTAGAAGGAGGACCCACCTCCAGACATACTGTGAGAACTAAATGAGAAAATGCATGCAAATTCTTGCAAAAAAAAAAAAGCATTTAATAAATGTTAGCTATTATTAGTCATAATTAACACTATTATTTTTATCACAGTGTTGTGGTGGTTTAAAAACTGTGACAGAATAAGATATTTACGGGTAGAAACCCAAAATAGGTTTCTGAATATCATTCACATGGAAACCCCATCTCCAGTTACTAAAAAAAACCCTGCGGAGATTAGAGTCCTTGACTTTCCAACAGTTCTGTCTGTAAAGTTATCCATAAATATATCTCAAGTGTAGGGAGATTTTCCAAAATTCACATCAAATGTGAACAGTGGCATACTCTGGTGCTTCTGTAGTAGTTCTACAGTACAAGGCCAGGACTAAGGGTCTCAATGCACACACACACAAAAGTATCTGCTATGGCTCCTCTGCCACCATCATAAACAGCCAAGAGAGTCCCATCAGACATGGACAGCAGAGAACTAGGGGAGCATGAGGAATATTTGGGCTGAATTTCTTATCTCTGGCCAATAAGGTCCTCATGTCCTTCCTTGGTGATGCATTAGCAGAAATCATAATGGCTGTCCTGCACAGATGACCCCACAAAGCTTGCATGTAGATGTTACAGGAACCAATGACAGGAACAGTAGACCAGAAGTCTTTCCTGTAGGACACACTCCCTCATGGCAGCCGGGCACCTACAGATCAAGAACATTCCCATTTTCATAACTTTTCTGCAGTCAAGGAGGGAAGGGACATCCACCAGGGCAGGGCTCTCCTGGGTGACACCATGGACGTTGACACAGCTCACTGCCTGTGAAGATGCTCAAAGGTCAAGACAATAGTGACTCAGCTGTGCTCACCTGAAGATTCTCAGCACATGATCACTGGCAGGTATAGCCTGGGCTGAGATGGACACATCGCCTCCACAGATGACCCTTTCCAACCACACACCCTGCACAGACATACCTCCTTAACAGGCATACCCCGTCTGTAGACAGACAACTCTCCTCAGCTACACAACCATCCACAGAACACACCTCTGTAGACAGTACCCTGCTCCCCTTTCAGTACCCAACTCTCTCCACTCCGAAATATAGAGCTGGTTATAATATAATACACACACACACACACACACACACACACACACACACACACACACACACACTCTCTCACACTCCATTCCACCCATCACCAGGTCTACTAATTGAAATGTGCAGAAACTGCTATTACCTTAACTTAATTAATGGAGATTGCTTTGGCAGAATCAAACATAATTACAATTCTTACAGTACTTCATTTTCTTATGTTTCACAACCTATATCTCTGCTCTGTGTGTGTGTGTGTGTGTGTGTGTGTGTGTGTGTCTGTGTGTACGCATCCATGTGCATTGGTACATATGTGTTTAGCCTTGGCTATTATTCTTCATGCACCAACCATCTTGTTTTTTGAGGCATCATTTCTCACTGGCCTGGATCTCACTGATTACACTAGCTAGCTGTCCAGAGAGCCCCAGACATTGAGCCTGTCTCCCCCCAATAGAGTCATAGACAGATACCACCATGCTTGATCTTTGTATGTGGGATCTGAGAACTGAACTCAGATCAGGCCAAGCAATCCTCCTGAGCCATCTTCCCTGATCTTCTCCCCCAGCACCATCTCAAATTTTTTAAAATATATTTCATTATGTGCATGTGTGTGTGTCTGTGTTTACACATGCTAAAGTGTGCACATGAAGGTCAGAGGTCAACTTGGGGTAGTAAAATCTTGCCTTCCAACACGTGAGTTCCAGGGATGAAACTCAGGATCTAAGGTCGCATGGTAAGAGCTTTAACCTACTGATCCATCTTGCCAGCACCTTGTTCATATTTTTTTAAAAAATCAGTAATAAAATCTGATCTAAATATAAGGTAGGTAGGTCCTGCCATCCAAAGCTACTGTAGACCCTGTGGCTGTCCTTAGGCAGGACTCTCTCATGCTTTTCCAGACTTTTCTAGCCCAAACCAACATCCTTCTCTTTACCTCTCCCTAGAACCCCCACAGTCTTTGCTCCCCCCCCCCAACCCTCAGCTCTGTTTCTGTCACTCAAAAGGTAGGAAGCTGCTGAACTCTATGGGTAGCAGAGAAAACCAGAAAAGGTTTAGGGACATAGCTCCCAGCATGCTACTACTGTGTCTACAAAGTCCTCAGCCCAGTAGAGCAGGGCACACAGGAAGAGGGAGAGAAGTCAGGGAGGGTAGTGTGGGAGGGACAATGAAGTCAGAACTGGGACTGTAGGATTCCTGGATAGCACCACCACCGATGAATCTGACGCTTTCCTACTGAGGAAATCTGTGACTATAGGTTAGCTAGGGGATAGAGATGTGGCTGGGCTGGCATAACATTTGTCTATCGTGCACAAAGCCTGGGGTTTTAGCCCCAGTGCAGACCTCAGGAGGTTGGACAGGAGGATCAGAAGTTCTAGGTCATCCTCAATAGGGAACTGGAGAGGATCCTGAGCTACAGGAGACCCTGGCTTAAATTTAAAAGAAGGTAATCTAAAGTGAGCAGCCTTCATGGGTTGGACCAGCAGGAAGTGGGCTGCCGGGCTGTCTGAGAGGTGTCTACAGCTAACCGTTCATTCTGTTTATCAGGTTCCCTCATATATAGGCATTCTAGGCACTTGCATGAATCCTGCAATAAACCAATTAAAATTCTCATTAAAAGATAAAACCTAAAACTATGTCAGTAAATGCTAAACAGGCTTTAACCGTGTTCACTTCGATTCCCATTCTAAAGGTATGAAAGGGAACGAATGTTTTAATGATGTGGAGTCTCCTGGGGGAGGGGCTCCGCCCTCAGGAGGCCAGCTTGGAAAATGCAGCTAAGTCACTAACATCCCAGGCTCAAGTTTGCAGGCCTGCCTGCTGTCCTACAGAACTGCACTTGGGGGGAGGGGGTTCCAGAATTTCTACTGCAACAGTAAGGAAAGTGCTTCTGAGACAAATGTGTATTGAAAACACATACAGTGTCATTCACAGGCTAGCTGAAATGTCAGTCAGAAGAAGTCTTCACCTGACTTATAACATGTACGTTTCACAAGGAATCCAGGAGTTTGCTCAGGGGCACTACACAGGAATACGATGCTGTCCCTTCAGCAGGGAGCTCACGTGTACCCACTTGTAAAGTGCTGACCCGTCGTGACTTCAGCTAGCAGGACAGGGCATGATAATGCTTGCCCATAATCCCAGCACTGAATAGACCCAAGCTAGAGCATTGCTACCAGTTTGGATCAGTCTCAGGGGCTCACACTGTTGAACCCCGTGGATTATAAAAATTCCCCTTTGTCAGCCCTTCAGGAATACACAAACACACCCAACTTCTGTTCTCTCCAAAGTGATCAAAAGTAAAAGGAAAGGTAGCTCTAAAGAAAACTGCATTTCTGGCAAGCTAACCAAAGTCATGAAAACAAGTCCTCATTGATTACCAAGAGAGTTTGTAGTAATGAAATATGTAAGAGGGTACAGAGACGCTATATCTAAAAACATCATTTAGCTGGGTGTGGTGTGTGCTGCCTTTAATCCCAACACTCAGGAGGCAAAGGCACTGGATCTCTGTGAGTTCTAGGTCAGCCTAGTCTACATATACTTTCGGGCTAGCCAGAGCTACAAAATGAAACCCTGTCTCAAAACAAAACAACAAAACAAAACAGCTACAACAACAACAAAAACAGAAGAAAACAAAACACTCACATCTAACTGGTAAGGCATGCATGCTTTTTTTTTTTCTCTGTGTAGCCCTGGCTGTCCTGGAACTCACTCTGTAGACCAGGTTGGCCTCGAACTCAGAAATCCACCTGCCTCTGCCTCCCAAGTGCTGGGATTAAAGGCGTGTGCCACCACTGCCCGGCTCGGCATCCATGCTTTTAAAATGACCCTCCACCTGTACTCCAGTAAGCAGTTCAACCATAAATCAAACCAAACAGAAACATACATAGAAGTAGAAGGAGGAACAGCTGAGAGGTAAAAAGGGGCAAGACCATGGAGGGAGCAAGAGCTTCAATGGGCCTGACCCCCCCCCCCCCCGTCCTCCTGGAGGCTGGACCACCAACTAAAGAATACACATCGAGGTACCCACGGTTCGGACCACATATGTGGCAGAGGATGGCCTCCTTGGCCATCAGGGAGAGGAGAGGCCCTTGGGCCTGAGGGTGTTAGAGGCCCCAGTAAAGGGGAATGTCAAAATGGGGATACGGGAATGAGTGGACAGGTGGGTGGGAGGTGGAATTCCCTCATAGAGGCGGGGAGGGGGAGGGGATAGGGGGTTTCCAAAGAGGAGACCCAGAAAAGGGGAAACATTGGAAATGTAAATGAAGTATCAAAAAGTAAAAATAAAAAAAAAATAAAAATAATTTTTTTTTTTAAAAAAGGGGGGCAAGAAAGGGTATCTGCAGATGAATATGATTAAAATATATGGGGCTGGAAAGGTGGATCAGTGGCGAGTGCTAGTCCCATATCCACGTGGTGCCTCACAGCTGCCTGTAGCTCCAGCTCCAGAGGATCTGGGGCCTTCTCCTGACCTCCACAAGCACCAGGCAGGCATATGGTGAACATTCACATATGCAGACAAACACTCATAAGCATAGAATACAATAAATCTTTTAAAAATAAATGAAAAGCATGCTATATGCCTGTAGAAAAAAGTCTTAATGAAATCCATTATTATATATTGTTATATGTGCTAATAAAGACCTCTTAGATGCAAAATCTGTATTAAATTATCGATGTAGTAAAATACGCATGAAATAAGTCACCACCTTCCTTTATCATTAAAAATTGTTCTAAAATATGTTTCTACTGAAAGCCACAAAATAATTGTGATTTCTATTTTTATCTCTGCAGTAAGCATACTTTTTTTTTTTTTTTTTTTTTGGTTTTTCGAGACAGAGTTTCTCTGTGTAACCCTGGCTGTCCTGGAACTCACTCTATAGACCAGACTGGCCTCAAACTCAGAAATCCGCCTGCCTCTGCCTGCCAAGTGCTGGGATTAAAGGCATGCGCCACCACTGCCCGGCTAAGCATACTTTTTAAAGTAACATTTTACAATCTTATTACCAACACCAGTAAATGGATGTTAAAGACACAACCCATTGGCTACTCCACCTGGTAGTCTCTGAGAAGAAAAGATTACAAAGTATCTAAGAGGAGAGTCTTGAGCCCTGTTTCTGTCATCAACATTGGGAAGGTTCCTCATTCTTAGGTCCAACATATCATTTTCACACTTGTATGTAAATATCTAAAAAGCACAAAGTAAACTAAGTAAACAGGCCTTCCCACCCTAACAACAAACCTACCTGCAGAGCAACACTGGATAAGACCATTGGAAACTCTATGGGTAGGATACTATGAAAGTTACAAGGAACTTTTCAGATGTAAGCACACAGCTGGATGTTAGTGCTCTTATCTCCCACTACCACTGCCTTCCCGAGTGACTGATACTTGGAGTCACCAGCTTCACATAAACTAAGCCGCTACATTATTGTCCACAGCCATCCCCACTGCTGGTAGAGACAGGAAACAGTGTGGAGCCCAGATCAATAGACATGTCAACAGTAAGCTGCCTAATCTAATTCAGCCTATCTCATCTCGGGGGCCCAGAGGCTGCAGTCTGCTCTTAGTGCCTTCTGGCAGGAAATGGTTTGGAAGGTTTAGTCTTCAGAAGTTTATCCTCTAGGCTCTTGGATGTTTACTCAGAGAACAGAGATCTCAAATGTCTTTTAAATGGCGGTGATATAAACTGGGCATATTTGACTTTCCCTGTTTATAAAACTAAACCTGTGACTCCTCTACCCCTATAAATAAATATAGATAAGTGTAATGTATATATATGTAATATATAATTAATATATACTATATAATATATAATATAAAACATATAATATATATAAAGCAACATTTTTTGATTCTTTGAGAATTTCACATAATGTATTTTGAACTTAATCATCTCCCCTGCCTCCTTCCTGACCTTGGACACTTCATGGGAAATTGCCTGGGTGCATTCCAAGGTTCAGAATTAACTGAGTTTTTAAACTCTTTCCCTTCCCACCCCATGGCATCTTTCTGAAAAGGAAGAGCTCTTCCTTTAAAATAAGTTTTTCTCTCTTCTTTCACTGTGCTGGACAAATGCCTTTCCTAGTCATGAAGTCTCAGTTCGTGAAGTATTAAGTTCAGTCATGCTTCCTCAGACTAGTTCAGGGTAAGAAATGGTGGGCTGGCTCAGAAGATTATGACTGACATCCATCAAGTCTGGCTTTACCCAAGACACTATCAATCGTGGGCCAGAGCAAACCTATTTCTATCAGTGTCTCTCCTCTGTCTTGAACTCCTCTTTTTTTTTTTGTCTTGAACTCCTTATTTCCTTATTAGCACCTGGAGGATGGTACGTGTTGTCTCTGTCACCTGGGTGCTACCGTTAGCAGCACCGGGACAAGCTATGCTTCTGTTATTGGCAAACGAAGGGTGTGTGTCCTCACTTCCCACACTTGTGAACATACCCACTTGTGCAAGCCTCAGGACTTCCATAAGTCTTTAAAAAGGCTGAGTCCTTAGCACTGCTGCCTTCACAGAATTCCAGCAGGTGTTCCTGACTGTGTGACCTCACTGTGTGCAAAGCACTGTGTGAAGGGGAACACTGAGGCATGCCCTAAGCCTATGTTAAGGGTAGGGAAGACTGGCATGGGGGTGGTGAGCTGGTGGATGCACAGACAAAATGGCAAAGAAGAAAAATTTACACTAGGGAGTCCTATAGACCACAAGCCTCGAGGGGGAGAGGCGGGTTTGTGGTTAGTCCCACATTAGAGGCAGACATGTTGGATTTGGATGTGAGACATTCGCTGAATTTCTGTCTGAGGTCAGGCTTTATTTCAGGCACCAGATCAACTTTGATGTTCAAGATAAACCCTATACTGCCTCATGGCATCTACAGCTGCAGAGAGGCAGGCGGGAGGCATCAAGAAATCAACAATATGGCTTCAGAGCTTGCTGAGAGCTTTAAGGGTAGAGTGCAGCCACCGAGAGGGTTAGGTAGGGATTGAAGAAGTGGCTTCAGGGCCAGGTTTGAAGCAACTTCATATATAAAACCAGGACATTACTTCCCCATGATGTTGCCTGAAGGCTCACCTGGAGAACCAGGAGCAGGAAAGACACCACATATAATCAACCTCCCACTCACTATACTATTCTGGAAAGTTCTACAGAACGGATATGACTTATTGGAGCCTTTTCTTTGTAGAAGGGTTGGCCCATAGTATCACGTTCTAGTTGTTAGATGGGCAAAAGGAGGAGCAGAATGGAAAGCAATAAACCTCTCGAGGAACCTATGTTAACCAACCCTCAGGAAGAGGGAGGACCGAAGGACCACACTGCTGATGGTGAAGGCCGATGGACACCCTCACTCAGGCCCTGCACACAGCTGTTCACCAACACTCTGAACTATGGGATGTGCTCAGGTGTTGGGTTCTGTGCAGAGCAGGTCAGTGGTGGGGCTGGAGATGGCTGGGACTTTGGGGGAAGGAGCGTTCTGAAGCTTCCTACTTCTGTTTCCTCTATAGAACACAGGCTAGTGGAGGATGAAGCACTGAAGTCAGTGTCTGGAGGAAAATACTTGGTCATCTTTGGCATTTTCCTCTGGCCTTTATATGTACATGCACCTCCACCCACCCATACACAGTACTATCTCAAAGTTGACATTCATGTCTATTACTAACAGAACCGAGAATCTGCAACAAAGGGCACCCATGAGATTCAGCAGAAACACTGAGGATCACTGAAGCAGGAGGGCTCAGAGGGAAGTCAGGATGCACAAGAGACAGCTGCTCTCAATCTGAAAACTGTCCTATCCAGGTCCTGGATCCTGGTCTTCAGGGGGAATCCCAGCCTTCCCAAAGGTGATGGAACAACTCACTCAACAATGGAATTCTGACTCTACAGACTTGTTTGACTGGGAAACCAAACTCCCTATTGATGAACAGAATTTATCAGAATCTCATGTTCAATCTTACTTCTTACCTATAAAGACAATACGGTGGCAAGATAGAATCAACTGTGACAATTTTTTCCCTTATCACAATCATCTATAAGTAAGACCTTAGCAACATCAGCAGCAAAATACAGAAAAGAACCAGTCATGCTCAGAGGGGTCCATCACAGCCTGAAGTGATTCTGTTTCATCCTTTATAGTAAATAGAAATGGCATGGAGAATCAAAATTCTCCACTCATGAGTGAACATGCAGAGCACAAACATGCCCTGGTTAACAGGGAGGTTAGGAGCACAGGTCACTGCGGGAGGCACTTGGGCCGGATTCACCTGGTGGCAGGTAAGCAATAGGCTCACAGTATTCACAGGCTGCTGGAGAGGAACATAACCAGATCTCTCTGTGCAGCTGTCCGAGCTGGACACTGTCTGGATCACAGTGTCGGTCCGTAACCACGGTAACAATTCTGTAGCAAACAATAACTCTGGGTCTTAAGAAGATGCCCCCTGAAGGGGAAATGATATTTGTGAAAACAGGGGCCTTCTCAAACTGGTACAAAAAAATTTTCCTTGTTGCCTATTAGTGGAGCTGATGATAGGTGTGTAGAATTCAAAAGAGGTGGGTACAAAACTGTGCGAGTCCAAGTGTCACTGTGCCTCGGATCTGCCGACTCCACCAGCCAATGCTGAGTATGCTTCAAGAAGTTACCAGAGGATTTGGGGAATGGGTTAAAGGTAGCCATAGCATTCCCAAGAGCCCACACGATCACTATTACTAAGTTTGTTTGGAGACAGTGTCTCCTTTCTCTTTATATTGCCCAGGTTACTTCTAAGTCTCAAGCCTCCCAAGTGCTAGGCTTACAGATGTGAGCTACCCCAACCTAGCTGAGAGTCTATCTTAAATGTTTCTGTTAAAAATCCAATATCTAGGGCAGTGGTTTGGTGGATAGAGTGGTCACCTAAGGTCACAAAGCCCTAAGTTTTATCCCCAGCACCACAGGTATCACGCTTGGTTATATTGAGGATTTAGGGATAGCCTGAACTACATGAGATCCTATCTCAAAAATGAAACAATACAACACAAACAAAAGTCAAAATTCATTACAGGTTAATATATTTTTAGTTTCCTTTTTTTTTTCCCCAGATAGGTCTATTTACGTGAATCAAAAATCATAATGATAGTGCAGTTGGTTACCTTTCTCTCTGGATTTCCAGGTAAGCTCAGCTTCTTCTGTTCTTCAAGGTTAATCATAGAAAGTGAGGGGGCCCACAGCCCAACAGTGGCAAGGGTGTAGCAGAAAAGTCCTACTATGTACTTCTAGAGCAGTGGTTCTCAACCTGTGGGTCATGATCCCTTTGAGGGTCATGTATCAGATATTTTCCATATCAGATATTTATATGACTATTTGTAACCTTAGCAAAATTCATTATGAAGTAGCAATGGAATAATTTTATGGTTGGGAGTCATCACAATATGAGGAATGTATTAAAGGGTCACAGCATTAAGAAGGTTGAGAACCACTGTTCTAGAGGAACAAAATAGGAGCTAACTCCATTAGCAGGAATAAAATGGAAATTCTAGGGGCAGTGGTTGCATGTATTATGGTACATGTTTAAATGGTGACTAAGAAAACTCAGTAGAAATCTATCATCTCGGCCTTCTCCTACACAGAAGGACTAAGCTGCCGCACCTCTCATTACAAAACAAAGGCCTCTTTGCAGGTACAAAGCTCAACAGGGATTGTCTTAATTGGGCTGGTAATGGGAACTAGCTGAAGACAGCCCCTGTTCATAGCAGGTCTCTGGAGATGTTAGCACTCCATAGACTGCAATCTGAAATCTCTCACTGAGCCTGTCTCCAGCTGTCCCCTAGCTTTGACATTAGCCTCAAATATCACCTCTAAGTCAATCATTTTGTCTCCATCAAAGGTCACACTGAATTGCTTCCTGCCTCTGTGAGCCTCTTGCTTTGCTCAATAGTAGTTATAATGTTCTTAAATTAAGACTTTGGCACTGTAATGAGTTATACAATTTGAAAGCAAAGCACTCCCATTTCAACCCTAAGATCTTCCCAACCAGAGGCAAGGGGACCTCCTGTGGCCACACAGGAACAGAGTGGCTGCTGGAAGCCTCCATGGCTGGAAGCATAGTCAGATAAATGACTTGCAAATTAAAAGAAACATTTTCATGGCTCAGTGTGGCAGCCTGCTTTTGGGGATAGAAGGTTAAAAGTGAACAATAAACCTTTTAAGGTTATTGAGAGTAAATTATTAACACAGTTCACCTTCCGTTTGTCCTCTCTGGCATCCCAGAGGTTACTGACAGCAGCTCCACTCCTACAACTTGTAAATCAAAGGAGATCTTTACAGCAAGGCCAGCTGATTAAAATGCTCTGCCACAGGGGACCAACAGAGACGATGGGAGTGGCAGCCTGCTTGTGTGTGTGTGTGTGTGTGTGCATACACACACACACACACACACACACACACACACACACACACACACACACACACTACTTTTTAAAATACAAAGCTTGTGAAAGCTTTTGAAACAATATGTTGTTAAAATTGTGAGCTTTCATCTCTGGAAGTAGCCCAGAGGATCAATTCCATCTATGAAATATCCTTGCAATATTCAAAATAATGAGTATGGCTCTCCACTCAGGCACAGGTGGCATCCTGCAACCTAGAATGCATCTTCCTGGGAGAGCTTTGTGCAAACCTGAATGGATTCAGGGGGGCTGGCAACTGACTTAGCAGGGAGCAGAATTTTCTTTTAGCCCACAAAGCTCAATACCAGAAGAGGGGAAACTGCTATGAAACCTTCCCCAAGGACGACTCCAGAGGTGCAAATAGGACTTGGGCTTTGTTCCCAGGCTCCTGTGTTTTGTGCCTTTTATAAGAAGGTGGCTCTCTGACTGGGTGGAATGAATGTCTAGTGATAATCCGTGCCCTCCAGACCTTCCAATCCTACCCCCTGGTCTTTCCCTTTAAATCAGGACACCTGGGAGGAAGCCACCAAAGGCTGGGGGTGGGGGTGGGGGTGGGGTGCAGAGATGGGAATTGGCCACCTCTGGGAGCTACACTAGACCAGCCCAAGAGATGTGACTGAAGGGCTACCCAAAGTAGAACAGCTCCAATCTTCCCAACTCCTGGTCATTCATAGACTGGCTAGTGACCTCTCTCTGAACTTGGGCTATGTTGGTGTCTATGAAGTATAAGTGCACAGGCCAAGGAGATCATGGCAGTGAGCATGTCTGGCTTGCATCTCTGTCACATTCTTGATGTTCATCATCCTTGAAAACCGGGAGTGCATAATTCCAGTGGGTCCAGGAAGCATGCATGGAGCAGTCCCTCAGTCTCCTTTTCCTGAGAACCTGAACTTGTTTTGTCTTTCACTTGACAAGTAAAATGTGTATTTATGATTGACGCTGAGATATTCATATAGGTGTCCACCCTGCAGGGCAAGCAGATCAATACTATTTTACACACACCTATTTCTTCTTGGTGAGAGTCAGTGATAGCCACTCTTCTTTCAATGAAGCCATGGAGTGCAGAGAGAGGGCTGCAGATGCCTGGGAAGTATGATGGTCATGGATTCCTGGGGCTTACTTTTCTAACAATTCATCCTACCCCTGAATTGATCGACTGTGCTTAAGACAAAAGCACAGACAGGAGATGAGCCAGCAGCAGCTACTTTCCTTTTCAATTGCTCTTACTCATCTATAGTCTAAAAGCAGAGTGTGGGATGGGAACAGAGATGGGAGCAGCTGAGTCACTTCTGTGCAGCTCGGATGGCAGCACTGTGTGTGGGTAACAGAAGCTAGGAGAACAAACTCCATGATCCCAAAAGGACACCACGTTCCAGTGAGTGTGTCCACTTTGGTGCCTAGGCCAGACATGTTGGTGTCTTTCTTGCCTATTTTTAGCTTTGATTTTTTATTTTATGTGTAGAAGTGTCTTGTCTGCACACATGTATGTATACGGTGTGCATGCCTGTTGTTCACATAAGTCAGAAGAGGGCATCAGACCCCCTGGAACTGGAGTTATGGATAGATAGGAGACACTATGTGACTGCTTTAAACTGAACCTGGGTCCTCTAGAGGAGCAGTCAGTGCTCTCTCATCCCTGTCCCTTGCTTTTTGAGACAGGGTCTCCCACTGAACCTGGGGCTCACAGAGTGAGATAGAGTGGCTGAGCTGCAAGACTCAGGGATTCTCCTGTCACTGTCCTCTTCCCCCTTCCCCCCGGTGCTGGGAATACAGGTGCTTGTCACCCCAGCCAGCTCTTTACACAGGTTCTGAGGATGAAATTCAGGTCCCTGTGTCTTTAAGGCAGGCAATTTCCCAACCAAGCCATCTACCCAGCCCTTACTGTTACTTTTAAGAATGGCACTGGCATGAATTCTTCCAAGTGAGCATACTTAAAGCTACTGAATGATTCGTGTACGGACGTTCGTGATTGTAAATTTTGTTATGTGGCTTTTACCACACAAACACAAAAAACCTCATAAGCAAATGAACTTGGCAAGGCAACACACACACACACAAGGGTAAAAATTTGATCTGATAATTTAAAAATCTCATGCTTTCTTTATGTAGCACAGGATTCAACATAATTAAAAATACTATTATTACAAGTTAGCAAGGAGACCACAGGAGAGAGGAGCAAGCTCTCTCCTTTCACGCACTGCTGCTTCCTTTTCTGGGCTTTGAACAAAGGCTTGGCATTTCTTATGGAATGAAGGCATCCACTGTGTGTGTGTGTGTGTGTGTGTGTGTGTGTGTGTGTGTGTGTGTGTGTATGTGTGTGTGTGTGCGCGCACACGCCAGTTGTCCAAGTGACAAAGGGACACTGAGGCTTCCCCAGAATGGATCAAGACTCCTTTCTCTGTATCATATAGCCCTTTGAGTAAGACTGACAGCATTAGCCCCTAATGGAAGACACCTTCAAGATCCAGGGACCTTGTATGCATGAACCCCGTTATTCCTGCAACAATAAATGAATAAATGGTCTCAGCAGTCATCCACTGGCCTTACAGGGCTGATGAGGCAGAGAGGGGGCCCAGAGATCCATTTTGTAGTAGGTAGAGGGCAGTGAGGCTTTCAGATGCCTGAAGGCTACCCAGGAAGGGCTAGCCCAATACTCAGTCTTACTCCTGGCTTTCCAGGGAGTGCCTCAGCCTTGGCATTCTGGCTCTAGTCTTTACAATTACACTGATATACTCTAAATCCTGGCACGATAAGCCCAAGACAGGAAGAAGAGCCAACACAGTCCTGGGGAATCTGGCCATTGCTTATGCATCCTTCCTGGGGTCTCACACCCTCTCTACTCTCAACTTTCCACCCAGGGCACCTGGGTCTCTCATGCCTCAAATTTGCTGGGATCTGTGTGTATTTGTCTAACAGAAGACTGAACAGTACTCAAGATGTATACTGCATGCTGCATAGGAGAAGTGGATTATGGGAACTGGAGGGGTGCACATAAAGTAGACTGCAGGGGTTGCAGAAAGTATGCTGAGCCTGTGGGTTGCACTCACCCATTCTTAGACAACACTTCTTTCTGGGAAGCAACAACCAAGGAGCCTTGAATTTAGGGGTTCTTGGGATGAAGGAGGCCTGGGCTGTACCAAATAAATGGCACTATGAGACCACAAGAGGAGATGGCAGTTGTGATGGCTGATCTAGATTGTCAGCTTGATAAGATTTAGAGTCACCACGAAAACAAACCTCTGGGCATGTCTGTCACTAAGTTTCTAGATGGTGTCAACAGAGATGAGACGATCTACTCTGAAAGTAGGTGGTGCTGTCCCATGGGTTGGGGTCTCTGACTGAAGAAAAAGGAGAAAGTAGGCTGAGCACAAGCATTCATCTGTCTCTGCGTTCTCTGACTTCAGATGCAACCATGCCTGCTGCCTAGTGCTCCTGCTGCTGAGACAAACTGGACCCTGAAATTCTGAGTGTCCTAACTTATTTAAGTTGCTCTTGTCGGATGTCTCACAGCAGAAGCAGGAGAAGTAACTAACACAAGTGGAGAAAGAACATTCCAGATCAGGGCAGGGGGAGCTAGACTGTCAAATCAGTCAAACGCAGTGTGTGAGTTTGGTTAGATCCTGAATCAAACCAAACTTTATCCATTAGGGGAACAAACCCGAGTCTGGATTTTGAGTTGAGTGCTGTTGAGTTCATGTTTATCTGCTGTTGGTAGAGATTTTTAAGTGACTTATAAGATACAAGCCAGCTTTACACGTATGCAGACCTCTTTAAGGGAGATAGCAAATGTAATGGGAGGTAAGATCAGCCAGTCCCAGTGTTCTCTTTAACAAGAAAGCTAAAGTGTAAAACAACCTAAGGCAGGAACACTACATGAAGTGTGGATGTTACGCAGACATGTTATGGTCTAAGCAATTAGATCCATACAAGCACAGAAATAGCAATAAAGAAATACAGACGAACCAATAATAGTCAAGCAAGACGCTCACTTAGAACTGTGAGCCGAAGATGTGGCTCAGACATTACAATGCTTCCCTACATGCATGAAGCCTGGGTCCCATCTCCAGTACCACATAAACTGAGCATGGTGGTACAAGCCCGAAATCTCAACAAGTAGGGGGTTCGGCATTTGAGAGGATCAGAAGTTTAAGACCATCCTCAGGCTATACAGGGCTAGCCTCTGCTAAGTGAGACTTTCTCTCAAACCTAAGTAAGTTCTTTACTTTTTTTTTGCCACATAGAGACTTATTAACATGTATGTATGTATGTATGTATGTATGTATGTATGTATGTATTATGTATGAATGAATTTATTTATGCTGGGGATCAAACACTGGGTCTCACACATGCTAAGCAAATTCACATTTACTAAGGTATATACCAGTCCTTAGTTTCCTTTATAACCTGTGAGATAGTCGTGGAAGATCATTTTCATAAGATAGAAAGTGTTCAGAGATATCATGTTATACACGGAGACACATACCCAGGAAGTGGTGGCCCCAGGGGTCCCATCCAGGTTTCTGTGGCTCTAAACACCAGCAGAACCATTTCCCTAGAGCGTGTGTTTTAAACTCAGTGGGTGAGATGGGGAGGGTGAACATCAGCAGCTTGCTCTTAAGCCTGCAGCTTGGAGTTGACTGCCTCAGTTTAATGTAGTTCATATATCTAAGTAGATCTGCCCCGGGAGGATCAGTCTTGTTCCTAGAGACCAAACCAGACCCTGTGATCGCCACGACTCTCACACTCCTGTTTAAGCACTGTGAATGAGAAGATCTGGACTCCAGAGCTTTTCATAAGACCAACTTCATTAGCATCCAGACGAGTTACTCATGGAATCTTGACTCGGTTGATGGGAGGTTATCTTTCAGCTGAATTTGGGGAAATCTCACAAGAACCGGCAGACATACATGAGGGGATTGGGCAATATTTCTTCTTTCATCAATGTTTTAAACATATGGAAATTCCCCTTGAGAATAAGGGCAGGTAGAGAGGGAGGGAGTGCAGGGAACAGAGGTGTGTCAGGTGACCCACTGGAAGTACACAAAGAGGGAGATAGAAAGTCAGGGATGATAAATTCTCAGGTAGCTAGTAGTCAATGAGATGGAACTGTCCTGTGTCAAGAGGAGCTCTAGGTAGTCTAGATTATTTATTTAGTTAGTTAGTTAGTTATTTAGTTATTTAGTTATTTAGTTATTTATTTTTGACTTGAGAAACGGTGTCAGATAGCTGGGGGCAAGCTTGAATTTCTGATTCCTCTGCCTCTGCCACCTGAGCGGTGGGATTATAGGCATGTACCACCATACCATGTCTATGTGGTGCTGAGGATGGAACACTGGGTTCCATGCATGCTAGGTAGTCATGTGCTCCTCAGACTTTCTATGCATGCTATATTGCATTGGCCCAGGAGCAGTTGTTTGAGTCCCTATTAAATCCAATGTCGAACATTTCAGGTCCTACTCTAGTAAGTCATGGAAAATACCAAAGTGAATGATCAAGTTTTGATGATGAGGAGGGTCTCAGTTCAATCCCTCCAACCCAAATAAAAATGCCAAGAGCGATACAGCGCACTTGGAATCTCGGTGCTGGGTGAGTGGAGAAAGGCAGATCCCCAAGGTTCACTGGTCAGTCAGCCTAGCCCACTTGGAGAGTTCCAGGCCAGTGAGAAACTGTGGTGATTTAAATGAGAATGTCTTCTCTAGGCCCAGATGTTTGAATATTTGGTCCTCAGTTGGTGGCACTGTTTCAGAGGGCGTGGCCTTGCGGGAGGAAGTATGTTAATGCGGGCAGGCTTTAAGGTTTCAAAGCCATCATGACCACTGCGGTTTTCCCTGTCTGCTTCACACTTGCTGTTCCAAACGTGCTCCCTCTCTCACTTTCCGACTCCAGCTGTGACTTCTTCACTCCTCCATTGTGGACTCTTACCCCTCTGAAGCAACAAGCCCAAACTGTTTCCAAAAGCAGAGGCTCATCCTAGTGATGACTAGCTGCCCAAGCTTTTCAATTTGGATTTAGACATTGGCATATACACATACCCAAACGCACTCCTTGAAATAAATTCTATAGCTGACGCTTTTGGAAAAGATATGCATACGTGTGAATACATGATTTTCTTCTTTCAGTTGAACACATTTCGTAAGTGGCAGCTGTGGCTCAAAGGGGATCACCTCTGGGGCTTGCATCTGATTTACTGGCTCTGCATGGCAGAGATTCACACAAGTCTGGCTCAAGGCAATGTCTCCTGGTGAAAGTCTGCCCTTGTCCTGAGCAGCTGGCTATCTTATGGATAGACTTTAAGTCTTTGTTTTGTTCCTTTTCCTTCCAAAGCTCTCTTGCTTCAATACTCTGATCTTGGCATCTGGGTCCAGAGGACAGGCGATGTGAAATGTGTTGTTTTCCACTAATACCTCCATCTGAGTTCTCCAAAGAGAACCATTTTTTTTTTTTCTTTTTGAGGAATATAAACAAGCTGTGTGAGTTACTGAACTTATTGTGAATGCATCTGACATTCCAGTCAAGAGAACACAACCTTAGTGAATAGTTCTGTAGTCTGTTGATAACTGGAGTAAAACAATACATCTTCGTCTCGCCAGGAAACGGCACTTTGGCCAAGAAATTGGTTTTCTGTTCTTATCTCTCCACTAGTGGCTGCAAAGTGACCCCAAAGATAACATATATGCTAAAACATAATAGCTCAAATTCTCAGTGAATATCAGGCATTGTGGAGAACTCTATGAAGGTCTAAATAGTAAACTAGTGACTAGGTCCTTTCCCATCCTGGCCAGACATCAGAATCAGAGTTTGCTGAGGCTGAGCTGACACCACAGCAAAGATGCCCTCTGGGAGCTCAGTGGATGCATCTTTAAAACTGTCTTCCTCCACATGAGCTATCAAGGGCCAAGAGAGCTCCCAGCATTTCCAACCACTGGGTATTTTTATCTCCTTGACTTACTCAGCTCAGGTGGCCGACCTAGACATGTCAGGGGAACAGGAAAGCTGGAAAAAACAATCCTGAGTCTCTTCAGATCCATTTGCATCACCAAGCAGAGCCACAGAATTTAGGAAACCTGCTAACACCATGCGAGCCCCACTTTAGCACCTACAATAGTGAACCATCAATTAGGGCTGGAAAAAAAAAAAAAAAGAGCTTCTAACCTGAGAGTTTCAGACAAGAATACTCTTAGATACTGTACTGGCTAGTTTTGTGTGTCAACTTGACACAAGCTGAAGTTATCACAGAGAAAGGAGTTTCAGTTGAGAAAATGCCTCCATGAGATCCAGCGGTAAGGCCTTTTCTTAATTAGTGATCAAGGGGGGAGGGCCCCATGTGAGTGGTACCATCTGTAGGCTGGTATTCTTGGGTTCTATAAGAAAGCATGCTGAGCAAGCCAGGAGAAGCAAGCAAGCCAGTAAGGAACATCCCTCCATGGCCTCTGTATCAGCTCCTGATCCCTGACCTGCTTGAGTTCCAGTCCTGACTTCCTCTGGTGATGAACAGCAACGTGGAAGTATAAGCTGAATAAACCCTTTCCTCCCCAACTTGATTCTTGGTCATGATGTTTGCTCAGGAATAGAAACGCTGACTAAGACAGATACATAGGCTAATTTCTTTTCATTTATTGAGAAACATCACTGGCCAAAGAAGAACATGACCACCACCAAGTGCCAGACACTGTGTGACCTAAATGACCACTGGGTGGGGACAGTGATTTGGGAGGGTGAGTGGAGTTTTTGCCTTAGGGTAGTGTATGAAACAGTTTTCCATTACTGTGACAAAGTATGCAAGATCCTTCATTGATTATTTATTTGTTTTTTGCATGTGTGTGCATGTACACACGCACAAGAGGGCAGAGGTCAACCTTGGGTGTTCCTTGGACACTATGATTTACCTTTTTGTTTTGTGTTTCAAACCTAGTCTCTTACTACATAGTCCCAGGAATCCCCCTGTCTCTGCCTCCTCAGTGCTAGGATTTACAAGTACACAGCTCCACACCCAGCTTTTTAGATGGCTTCTGAGGATTGACCCCAGAGTCTCAGGTGTATAGCCAAGAGTTCTGCCATGGAGCCACATTCTGGTCCTCAAGTTAACGGATGGTTTTTACACACCATAGATCATTTGGAAAAACATCATGCATCTTTTTATTTACTGTAATGAAAGCTATTATAGGCAAATTGGTATTATATGCAGCCTTCAGGGAGTAAGCCACTTTAAAATACCAGTCTGCAGCAGCCCTTCTGAAAGCACTGTTTTTCTCAACAACTTTTGTGCTATTTGTAAATTGTCCTTTTCAATTAAACTAGATAATTTCTCCAAGGACTTGAGGAGTCTGAAATTGATTAAATTACTGTTATTCTTTTGAAGATTCTACAGCTCAGAACACTAACCCGGTGGGTGTTTCTCCCACTTACTGTGGATTCCTGAGGTTTTGCTATCTTTTTGCTTTCTTTTAAAAGACACGACGGCTGGGCTGCACAACTGTAAACATTCTTTTAATCAGTTCCAAGGTTGGAATTCAAAGCAGGTTTCCCTGGAAGTACAGGCCAAGGAAGGGAAAAGGAGGGAGGAGGAGAGACTTGAGGCCAGTCCAGCATTGCTGCCTGCTACACAGAACAGCTTAGTACCATGGGCACCAAGGTCCATGGGCTGTGCATAGGTTGCTGAATGCTGTGGAGCAGGATCTTTCAGAACAACCTCCTTCAAAGTGTTTGCCCCCCATAAGGTCTCCTCTTATTAGTAGGTATTTTGGGGGGTGCTGTGGTAATACATAAAATTGATCACTATTCATGGGTAACTTGATTTTGTTTCCCAATTGACTGTGCATTTATAAAGAGCCACATTAACTATTGCTGCTGTTTACTTATTGAGATTTAATGACTAACATAAACAAACATGTGTCTGTGTGGTGTGACTGGCATGAAATCAGGTCTCCGGGAACTCTGACTAATGGCCTTGCAGGTCTGAACAGAGTCAGCAGTGGGTATTTACAGGAGTTTAGATTCTAATAATTGGCTCTGCACATCGTTCATACTTTACATAGTAGCAAGTGATCTTGATTTGTTCTGGAAAAAAAAAGAAGAATCTGACTATATAGTAGTAAAAAAATATTTTTGTGTGGGTACCTAAAACATTTCTGTACACACTATCCCCTCTATACATATCCTATGTACCTATAGGGTTGAGGGCATGTAGGACAGTAGTTGGATACATTCTTAGAATGTGAGGACTTGAGTTTGATCTCAGTACCAAGAGAGAGAGAGAAAGGGGGGGGAGGGGAATGAGAATGCACAAGACAGAGACAAACAAGATAGACAGACAGACAATGAACCTATGCATAAGAGTACTCTCTTACTGGCATCAGTGGAGATAATCTATAAAGAAGACTGCCCAGTGGAAGGGTGCTAGCTACATCTGTGAACAGCAGCACTGGAGCAAGAGATGGCCAGTTCCTGGAGAGCATACAGGATCCATCATCTCTTAAAGTAAACCCAGTTTTGGGGTCTGTGGTGGCTGTAATATGAGTAATCTATGGTACAGGGCCCAAGGAAACAGGGATAGTACTTACTAGAAGGCTGATGCCGAACCTGTACAATCCAGACTCCCATCGTTCAGCGAAGCAACAGCAGCCAACTAAAGCTGGAAGCTCCTCTTGTCTAGGCTGGAAAATGTGAAAGGCTCACGTGCTAAAAGCTCACCCCAAGTTCAATGCGGGTGGAAGCCGGTTCACTTGAAGGTGGTGGTGGAGGAACCCTAGGTCACTGGGTATAGAGCTGTAAAGGCAAATAGGGCTCTGCAGCAAACAACTTTTTCTGCCCATTGAGCCTTTACCACGTGTGGAGCAGGTCTGCTCTGCCACACACTTCCCACCCGTCTGTGGATTTTGCTGTGACAAGCTATCCTGCCACAGACCTGAAAACAATACAAGTAAACCAGTCTTCTGGCTTTATAAGTTGATTTTGTGTTGGTAACTAACAATAACGGAAAACTATCTCACACACTGTTTTAGCTCCCCCACACTGAAATTTACAGTTACTGCACACCTGCATCCCCTACACATCCCACAGCCGCCTGATCATTGATATCATTGTCAGTATAGGGTGCCGACAGTGACTATGAAGAACAGGTAATATACTACGGGAATATAAGCAACAAGAACATAATGGGTAACCAGAAACATTTAATTTCATTATGAAAAAACATTTTCATTCGGAAACACTTTGTGGTTGCGTTGTTTTCCTGTCTGGTATCGTGAAAAGACTGATATCAAGTGTCTCACAGCACTTGTTCATAGGAGCGATAACCCTGGACGGAGGGCACTGAACTAACAGACGCTCAAGTTGCTCAAGTCAACGCCAACACTTGGTAGTGTTAGGTAGCCCAAGAAATGACCTGGGGCTGAAATGGTTCACCACTACCTTACTTCATCAGACCCTTTCTCCAGTTGGTCCAAATGGCTTTCAGGATGACAGATGTCACTGTGTGTCCCTTTCCTGCTTTACAATAAGGAAGGGGTGTCAATGGGCAGGGAGACAGTTCAGTTACAATGAGTCCCACAGAAGTCATTTCAGAAGGCTTCTGTCTCAGAAACCTTCCCAACTCAAGACTTCTTTCTTACTTTTCGTAATAAAACACACATGCATGTACACATGCACGCACCCACCCACACATGCATGAATGCACATACATACACACACAGGCACTCAGGCATGAACACCACATAGGCACATATACAAGCATAATCAAAACCCAAACTAACCAAACAGAACAAAAATCACCATTAAGGTGGACAGCTGTGCATGTAACTATTCTGGAGGAATGAAGATATTCTAAAGGGACACATGTGTCTCTCAATCTGACCATCAGACTGTTGAAACAATAGACCCCAAAGAAATGGGCATTTCCCCAGGAATCTCACACTGGGAGAAGGACAAGGCAGTGGCCAGAGGGGAACTTGTCTTCTGAAAGACATTTCACAGGCTTCTAACAACTTGTCAGGCTGCCTTACAGATGAAGCCCAGACAGTGTTGGATCAGCATGGGCGGGACCACCTTGACTGGGGCTGCTTAGACTTTCATATCCTTGTGCCTCTATTTAAACTTTAATCTTGATTTGAGACCCCAAAAGGACTTAGGGTGATTCACTGGATGCCGTTGTCCTTCTGCCCAATGTGGCCATGTTGAATACATCCCCTTTTCCTGCTTTCCACTTTAACTTGGCTCTTTTAATTGATTTTTTTTGAGGATGGTGGCTAGGCATGACTTGAGACACAGGCTGTGACTGCTAAATTTGATAACATCCAGATGAGTAACAGTTGAGGCTGGCCTCTGGCCTCTACATGCACTTTCACACACACACACACACACACACACACACACACACACACACACACACACACACACACACACACGTAAGAACAGGAAGAATTATGGTTCATAGGAACATTTGAAAACTAAGAATAATTTAGCTATTGGAAAATCATATTCCCAATAGTTATTAAACTTGATGTTTAAATAGCAGAATTTAATCCTCTTCAGCCAGAATTTGAAAATTCCTAGTGAGAACTCAACTGCTCCAAATGACAGATGTTGAGGTCAAACCACACAGCCCCTCCCAGACAACACAAACCCATTATGGTGCTTAGGCACAGTGCTGGGCTGTGAGAAAGAGCCTGTGCCTTGAAAACTTAACCACAGACTGACGATTTGCTTCCTGGGGGCTTTTACTTTCTTTTCAGACAGATGGTCCAAAGTGGAGATGAAAGAAGCTGTTCTGATCTATTGTGTAGGTACAGAATGTTATCTTTGTTTTGTTTAAGCATCACACTGCTTACAGTTAAATAACTGGGAGGAAACTGTCAGCTTCAGCTTGGAAGCCAGAGCCCACGGTGACAGTGTTTGATGATTTTCTTAGTACACTGGCGTAAGTGTAAGACTATAAATACAGACTATACCATGAACGCTGTGTGTGTGTGTGTGTGGGGGGGGTATTTTGTAGAAATACTGCCTATGAAAAAAACTCAGCTATAGTTAGGAAGATGTGGCCGTGTGTAAATTTCCATGCAATACCTCACAGTTTTCCCAAGGCATGAAGCATATCTTCCTAACATAGTTTAACACTAAAAACTCAGAACACAGGAAGTACATTTAGCTTCGAGATTCGGAGGCACTCAAGCACGGAGCACGCTGCTCTGGTGTACATTATAATCCCATGTCACATTGTTAAAATAATAAGGCTTAAAGTAGTACTTTTCCCTACACGCAGGACTGGGAATAAAGACCACTATTTTTTAGAGGTAGTATTTGAATGCATTATTTCACAGGTCTCTCCTGAGTTGGCTTCATACCAGTAAATGATGTCTCATCAGCCCAAATAATTTGAAGGATGGCTCATGAATTTGGTTTATGAATACTGACATATTTCAACCCACAAATCAGGATGTAACACTGCATCAAAATGGAACTAAATGAGGAGGGAAGGAGGCTGCTGCCAACAGGAGAATCCAGACAACCGAACAAAGACACTTAATTTAATAACGAAGCCACTTCACTGCACTCCACCTCGACCACGGTTATTACAATAAATGCATATTCAGATACTTCCCGAGATGGCTCTCTTCCCTTTCAGTTCAAAACAATGCCTCTCTAATCCAATACAATTCTCTTCGCTCTGCCTTTCAGCAACCGGCTTCCCCGATTTCTAATCAAAGCTGTTGATAACTGGCTCTGGCAAGAGAGTGTAAAATCCCAAATGAGTCATTAAAGCTGTAAGTGTGTTCCCTCTCCGAACTCGGGGTACACTCCATAGCCCAACACATTCAGGCTCAACAAGGCTCTCTTGAGTTTTCATTTGTTCGGGATCTTCCCGAGTTAAATGAAGGATTGCCTGGCTTTTCTGTCATCTTTTTAAACAGCAGGTTCCATGTGGACAATGCAAAGGTCAGGAGGGCTGAATAACTCCCATACCCCAGTCGGCAACCCTTGATGGGGCCCAGGACAAAGAAGCTGGAACCCAGCGATGTTTTCTGAGTACAGCAGATAGAAGACACAGGAGGGAAAACAGGAAGAAAAGATGGATTATAAAGAAAAATACAAAAAGAAAATAGCTTAAACACAAGAAAATAGCTTTTTAAAAAAAAGCAGTGCTGACAGCTTTCAATTTTTTTCCTCTGAGAGAGAGTGGTAAGGGAAGAAATGGTCTCTTTCAATGTATTTTTGTTTGTTTACTTATTATTATGCATTTTGTTTGTTTATTACACATGCAAGCACAGATGCCAGTGATCCTGGATGTCTTCTTTATTCAGTCTCCACAGGGTCTCTCACTAAACCTGGGGCTTTAAGATTAGGCTCAGTTGACTAGCCAGTAAGACACAGGAGTCCTCCTGGCTCATCTTCCCCAGTCTAGGACTACAGGTGAACACCGTCATCACCAAGAATACACATCAAAAGTATTCATGTTATTGTTTTGGGGATGGGTGATTGGTCCCTTTTCTATTTTGTAGGAAAAAAGGATTATTTCACTACCAAGATCATTTTCAATATTTAGTCAAAAGAATTATATTAATACATGCTGGAGCTGTGGAGATGGCAGAATGAACAAAGGCTTGTGCCCATGTCAGTAGCTGGGCATGGTGGCACATGTCTGTAATTTCAGCATAGGGCAGAGGAGACAGGGGAATCTCTGAGGCTCACTGGCCAGAATAGCCTAAATGGCAAGCTGTAGGTTGAGAGAGAGAGAGAGAGAGATCCTGTCTCAAAAGAGAAGACAGTTTCTGAGGAACTGTCATTCCTGAGGCTGACCTCCCACATGTACACACACACACACACACACACACACACACACACACACACACACACACACACACATTCAGTAGTCATGGTTTCCAGAAACTTGACACATGTCAAAAGAGAAGGTTCTAAAAGGCATGCAAAAAGAGTTATAGCAAATCTCATACTAACAGCCTTTGTATATTTTTACTATCACATGGGTTTGTGTGTGCATGTTTGTGTGTGTGTGTGTGTGTGTGTGTGTGTGTGTGTGTGTGTGTGTGTGTGCATGTTTATGGAGGTTGGATAGCAACCTGAAGGAGTCAGTTCACTCCTTCTACCACATGGATCCTGGGAACGGACTCAAGTTTTCAGGCTTGGCGGCAAGTACCACTACCCATGATCCATCTTGTGGGCCACAGTGCTACTTAAGCCACTAGATCCTCTCTCTGGCCCCATGCAGCTTTTAAACAGTGCTGCCTGTAAAGAAAGGCATCTACAGGAAGATGTGCTTCAAAAACAAAAAGCAGAATCCCCTCAGCGAGAGGCTTATTTTGTTTTAAGATGGGAACATCTACCTCAGTGGCAAACTCAGGAATATGTGCTGCCCCCAGCCCCATAGCAGGATTCTCTGAGGGTACAGGGGCAGGAGCCAGACCACACAGGACAGGCAGAGGAGCGGATAGCTTACTTCTGTACTTCTATACCTACTGTGTGTATCACTAGAATGTGCCACAAATGCAGCCTGGAGCATCAACTGGCCAGGGGCTGCAAGATAAGGAGGACAAGGGGGGTTAGGAGGGAAGAGGACATGGTCCTGACACAAGGAGAAATTGCTTCACACCTAGATGTTGCAGCCAGAGTGTCTTCACTGGGTTCTCAGTAGAAGCAATGGTAGGTACAGCCATACGGAGAAATGTGGTGCCCAGGAGAGCCAGCCTCACTAGATACCCGATCCACTCTTCATCGTAACTGACATCTCCAAGCACTGGCTATGTGTCACTCAAATCATGCCTGGTTCTTCATAAGTTTATGTTTTTTCAACAATTACTTATTGCTTTAAGCAAAAAAGAGTAACAGTTAAACATTGAAATCACATAAGTTCATCACCTAAAGACAGTCAGGTCTGTGGAACTTTCAGATATATCTGTTCAGATATAGCCAAGTGTGGTGCCCTTAAGTGTCTTTGAAACATTCTTTTTAGAGTCCAAGAAAGACCCTTAACTGGGTGTAATTTACAACCAAAACCTAAACCTAGGGCTGGAGATAAAGCTCTGTTGGTAGAGAGCTTGCCTAGCATATGCGAGACCTTCTTCAATTCCCAGTGTGGAATAAGCCCGACACAGTGGGTACACTTGTAATCCCAGCACTGGGTCAGAGAACTTCAAGGTCCTCAGCTACTTATCGAGTTTGAGGACAGTTTGGAATAGATGAAACCCTGTCTCAGGAAACAAAACCAGACACTACCTAAATCCAGGGGCACAGACACAAAGTTGGTGTGTCACAAACACTGAGGTGAATTCATGTCATGCATTCCAGAGGTCCTGGAAAAAGACAGTGTAACCATCTCACATGGGTGACCATTGCAGGGACCTCATCTGGCCCAGGGGGGAGGGGAGCTGAAGCATCCTTTTGAGATGTAAATTGATCAGTATACCTTCCCTATCTAACTGGAAAAAGAGGAATACTTATCTCTTTTTAGGAATTTGTAAGAGAGGTTATTGATAACTGGGGGACTTTGTTCAAGGCTCCAGGCAGAGGGATACTAGCTCTCATGCCCCAAAGCAATGTCAGGCCACACAGATAGCAGCAACAATAACAGCACCTTTATATCCCTACCACTATATGTCTTTATATCCCTACCGCTGTGACTTTAGGAGCTGTAAGGTGTGCTCTTCCTAGTTCATGGCAGAAACCTATGATTCCAGAGATTTTAGGAGCATCAAATTTAACAAAACCCAATAATTCATCAATACAAAGCAATGGGATGTCCATCAAACTCCTAAGGTGGCATTCTGAAGAAGCACACACATTCAAAGAAATCTGCAGAAACAATTCTCCCTCTGAAGCCACACTGAAAGAAACAGAATACATTTGCATTTCTATCTTGTTAATTCCCGTTACATTGGTGTTACTAATAACATCAAATATTTAAAATTTGTGCTACACACACAGAGCTAATTATAATTTTCTAGTGCGAAAACAATTTTATATTGGGAATCTAAAAATAATCTATTTTATTACTGCAACAGATCATGAACATTATGAAATAAATTCTTTCACCAATTAATATTAACAGTAGCTCCTGGACTGGCTGCCCACATTTGAAATGTTCTCAGTAGCTGACATTCACATAAGCCTCAGAGAGCGTCAATCACCACCAGACACGTGAAACCTGCGCAAATTGCACTGTCTATGGGCCAGGGTTGGAGATTACTTCAGCAGTATATTTAGATTAAATTTCATTCCAAATAATCTCCAACAGTTTGTCTAAAATTTCTCGCTGTTTAAAAAAAAAAAAAAAAACCAGAATGTTTATCTAAGTAACTATCCTATACACACTGAATTCTGATCTCTTTATTGTAAGAATTTGATTTTAATCGTAATGTCTTTACCCCAACAGGGCACTTTTAGGAGTCATTCAGAAGCATGCACATTCCAAAGATTCCAAAAATTATGCAGAAGCAGATTCTGTCTTGAGGGCTTGCCCTGCACCACAATTAGAGGCAATTATGACTCCCTAAGCTGTCTCCACATTTTACTTACAATATCCCTTTTATCCTACAAAACCTCTACCCTGTCCATTTGTATATGGTTCTCTCGTTTTTCAGAGGAAAGACACACTTGGTACCTACGATAGTTAAATCTTTATTGGCAACTTGACAGGATTTTGAATCACCATAGACACAGATCTCTGGGCATGTATGTCTGTGAGGGATTATCTAAATTGGGTTTACTGAAGTGAGATGATCTACTATAAACATGGTGGCATCGTCCTTACAGGCTCAGTCCAGACTGAAGGAGCAGGAATGAGTGAGCCTTGCCCTGAAGTCATGGCTCTCCACTTCCTGTCTGCAGAAACAGCACCCCCAGCTGCCTGGAGGATTCTTGCACCAGGGCTGTCCCACTGTGACAAGCCACACCCTCAAACTGTGAGCCAATGAAAACTCTTCCTAAGTTGCTCTTGTCAGGTCTTTTATCAGACCAAGGAGAAGAGTCTCTAACACAGTGTCCCAAGCTCACATCATCATGCTGAAGTTTGAGTCACGGAACTCCTGGGTCACAGTATGTGCATGACTAATCGAATAAAACAATCAATGGAAAACCACACTAATAAACCTTAATATGTGTTTCTCCTGCACCTGAACTTGATTTTAGAGCCCTGCGACAGGGTACTCCTTCACACAATGTTTAATCACCCATGCTTCTGCTTAGAATTGGAAACTAATTGGAATAAGACTTTGTTTAGTATAAACAGATAGCTCAAAAGAAGCTGATTAAGGGATAATGTGCTTCTTACTTAGGAAACATTTCAAGGAAATCAGCAAAATGTTGTGTCTGCTTAAACACAGTGCCTGACAGAGCCTGATCATCAGTACGGGGGGTGTGGGGGGGTGGTCATGAACCTTCCAGGGCCCTCAAATACCCTGCACTGTTTCTTTTTGATATCTGCACTTGAAACCAATAGTGGCAAGAGTAAGATATGTCAGCTCCCCTCCTCTAATACACGCATGCCTGTCTTCGTTAGGGTTTTACTGCTGTGAACAGACACCATGACCAAGGCAACGCTTATAAGGACAACATTTAATTGGGACTGGCTTACAGGTTCAGAGGTTCAGTCCATTGTCAGGAGCATGGCAGCATCCAGGCAGGAATGGTGCAGGAGGAGCTGAGAGTTTGCCTCTTGTTCCAAAGGCAGCTAAGAGAAGACTGACATCCAGGCAGCTAGGACAAGGGTCTTAAAACCCATGCCCACAGTGACACACTTCCTCCAATAAGGCCACACCTACTCCAACAGGACCACACTCTCTAATAGTGCCACACCGTAGGCCAAGTATATTCAAACCACCACAATGCCCATTATTACAAAGTATTTTTTGCTTGTTTGTTTGAGACAAAGTCTGACATAGCCCAGGATATCCTAGAACCGTTGCTTCTCCTACCTCCATGTACTACCTGCTAGGATTACATATGTGTTGTTGCCATGTTGGGTTTATGTGATCCTAGGTACTGAACCCCAGGCTACCTGCATGCTAGGCAAGCATTCAACCTACTAAGCTATATCCTCAGCCCTAATCACTTCCATATTTGGCTATTTTACTAGGAAAAGTCATAGCAAACATCATAGTGGAACAATGGTTCATCAAGGGATCTATTCTGATTCATGCACACATCACAGTCTTAGAAGGAAATCATCTTTATTTACTGAGGTCACATTTCATTAAAAAGGGATCTTTACAAAACAACTTGCCATTAAAGAGTTCTTTTTCCTGTTCATCTTTATATATCCACCTTTAAACTATTCAAAATACTCAAAAGGCTCTGAGGGAGCCTGTATCCTTTCCCTGAAGGAAACTCACCATTTACACTGTTCCTTAGACCCAAGACTGCATTCTAGAGGTAAAACCAGATCTTAGGAAATGTCTGAGGACTTCCCAACACTACTAAAGAAAAATCAGGGAGAATTTAAGTCATATAGGAGAGGGGATGAGGACTATTAAATCATTCAGTGCAGATACTGAGGACATTCTGAAGAAAGACCGAGTGCTCTGGATTCATAGATGATGAAGTGGATTCTCAATGTGTAGACATAAGCACTGGAGGATGAAATTTAACTAAGAGGGAAGACAGCCTACATCAGAGCACTCTGCACCAGCAAGAGGCAGGCAAACTCTCAGCACAGCTTGAGGTAGGAAACAGCCTGGACTGGGGAAACTGGGTAAGACCTAAAGCCGTGAGGTAAGAATACCAAGCTGGAGAGAATGGATTTGCTTCTGCAACCTTTGTGTTGGATATCCACCTAGCTAGACTCAGGAAGGTAGTGCTGATCGACCTGTTTGAGCAGGCTCGTAGGTGGCCAATAGTGGCACTAACATACTATACTACTATATTACACCAGATAAGGGAAAGGCAATGGAGGCAAAGCACACAGAGAAATAGCAGAGACAGAGCCTGTGAAACTTCATCACGAGGCAGCGGGTGAAGGAAGGAGGAAGAAGAAGAGGAAGAGGAAAGGGATGGGGGATGCTGGTAAGAATCCAGGGAGAGGGGACACAGGAGCCGCCATGGTCACAACAATAAAGAGATAACTTCCTTCTGAATTTGGGATGTGTTTGGAGAGCTACACTGGAAGTCAGGTCTGCAGCTTGCAATGGATCAACTACTACAGGGAATTTCTGCTGTGTTTAAGTGACAGGAAGAAGAAGAGACAAGAGTCAGTACTTTAGAGCTGTGGGTATGAAGAAGGCAAATAAACCTCCAAAAGGTGAGCCAGCAATGATGGCCAGGGAGAACATAATACACCAAAAGAGAAGGAGGTGCCGAAGGGTGAGTGTTGAGAAAGAAAAGATGACCTACTGATGCAGATTTGACAAATGTCTTAAGGGGGAAATTTGTAAGGGGAAAATATGAATAAGAATGAAGTAAACAGATGATAGCAGTCTGGCAGAAGAACCACTCAAAACATTTGAAGGCATTACCATGTCTGGCAATGACAGGATGAAGTGGTCCAGAATTAACTTGCCAGTGTAGAAAACTAGAAAACCAAAGAAAACACAGGAACCAACCATTTTTCAAAACTTCAACACCCATGGGACTATTTCCCCTGAAAAAAGGAAACGTGAGGCACACCTAGTCACGGCTAAAAGTTCCAATCTTGTGGTCTCTCCCACTCAGCAGTGTAAAGAGGGAACTAAGACTACAGTGAGGGGGCCATACTCTACACCTGGGAAAACAAGGGTGGTGATGTGACTGCAGATGACCCAATCAGAGGCACCGTATGAGGAGAGCCCTACAGAAATCCTCATGAGCCCACCTTAACAACTGACCTGGGAATGAGTAAGAGAACATTGCAAGTTCAGGCATGAGCAACTTTGGGGAACAGTAGGCAAACCCCAAACACTGCACATGGGGCTTGTGTACAGTTCATCCATGCAACAAATTCTAAATGACTGATGGAAGGTAAGCTGCACTTTATCCCTTAAGATGGGTGCTTCTATTACCAAGATCTTGGAAAATGGATCCATTCAAGATAAAACATTTTGTTAACAACTTTCATGGCTCACTGGCAGGGAAGAGAAGGCTTATTAGCTTGGCACTTCAGATACGGCTTTGTCCATATGGCAAAACACATACCAGATTTTTAAAAAGTCAATCAAACCATTCTGGCCCAGCTATTAAAATAAACAGCATGGTCAATAAAACCGGTTGTGTTATTTAAGTCCGTCTGTTGTTCTCCCAGAAGACTGGAAGACTGCTACCATCAGTATTACTGTCTGTACTTCTTTCAGTCTGCTAGCTTCCAGCGTGGTCACAATGCATGCTTAGAAAGACCAGATTTTCTAAATATAAAAAGCAGGACACAGCTGACATATGCTCCAACAATGGGACGGGGGAGGAGAAAGAGAGATGATTATAACAGGGCCCAGAGAGGTCAAGAACTTGCCAAACAACCAAAAAGGGGGGGGGGTTAGAACTGGATCTCAATCTAAAACCACTCTTGGTAGAGCTCACTCCTTGCCGTTCTGAAAGTAAGAAAGGCAGGCACAGGCGGGTCACAAGGATAAAGGCCAGGCCCCATAAAGGATACTTCATAAGCTGCATTACAGCTTCTTCCAGGAATCCCAAACAGTATCAGAAAAATAAAATGATTACAACATACCTAGTCATCCAAAGCAAGTCATATGACTCTAATATAATAAGAACAAAGAACTTTTTGTTTCACAGAAAGTACAGCCACTAAAAGAACCATCTTCCTCAATCTAAGCAGCTATTCTATATGGTGGTTCTTTAACTTTGTGTTGTGTGCACATGTATGTGCAGGTGCATGCACTTGTGGGCATTCCTGTGGAGGCCAGAGGTCAACCTGAGACACTCTTCACCTTGTTTGTTTGTTTGTTTGTTTGTTTGTTTGTTTTGATCGGGTCACTCACTGGTCTGGCACTAGCTGAGGCTAGGCTGGCCAGCCAGGGAGCCCCAGGGATCCTCTGTCTCCATCTCCCAGTGATGGGATTACAGAGGCATACACAACACACCTGGCTTTTGTGTGGGTGCTAGAGATGAAACTCAAATCCTTATTTGCAAGGCAAGCAAATTCACCAACTATCTCTTCTCAGCCAGGTTCCTTTTTTTATTTTCCACACTATGTAGAGCTGGCTGGCCTGGAACTCATATAGATCTATCTGATTCTGCTTCCTGAGTGCTAGGATTAAAGGTAATTTTTAAAGACACACTTTTGGAACAGAATTTAATATAGGAAGACCAATATTTAATTTTCTGGGAATTAACAAAAATTTAAAAAGGGTACAGATTAGTAAATATATTTGCTTTTGAATGCATAGGGACTGAAGGAGCTGAGGGGGTTTGCAGTCCCATGGAGGGAGCAACAGTGTCAACTGGCCAGACCCCCCAGAACTCCAGGAGACTGGATCACCAACCAAAGAATACACATGGAGGGACCCATGGTGCTGGCCACATATGTGGCAAAGGAGGGCCATGTTAGACATCAGTGGGTGGAGAGGCCCTTGGACCTGAGGGTGTTTGATGCCTCAATGTAGAGGAATGCTAGGGAGGGAAGATGGGAGTGGGTGAGTGGGTGGGTGAGCACCCTCATAGAGGCAGGGGAAGAGGGGATGGGATAGGGGGTTTCCAAAGGGGAAAACATTTGAAATAAATATTTTTTAAAAATTTTTAAAAATTATATATATATATGAAAAGTTGTGCCTATGAAATAATAGAAGCTGTGACTACCTGCACAAGACTTGTACAAGTTCAAAACTGTCACCATTCTATAGTGGATGACAGAAAGACAGTGAGGTCCTGGGGAGTCATACCCCTTGTGGTGATTTGAATATGGTTGGCCCAGGGAGTGGCACTTGTTGGAGAAAGTGTGTCACTGTGGGCGTGGGCTTTGAGACCCTCATCCTAGCTGCCTGGAAGCCAGTCTTCTCCTAGCAGCCTTCAGATGAAGATGTAGAACTCTCTCCTCCTGCACCAAGGCCTGGATGCTGCCATGCTCCCACCTTGATGATAATGGACTGAACCACTGAACCTGTAAGCCAGCCCAATTAAATGTTATCCATTGAGTTATCCAAGAGTTGCCTTGGTCATGGTGTCTGTTCACAGCAGTAAAACCCTAAGACACACACACACACACACACACACACACACACACACACACACACACACACACACACACCCATGATATAGACACTTGCAAATTGTCCTTTCTTAAGAAAATAACCTCTCGCCATGCAAGGACTCGATCTGTATTAAAGGCAGTAGACCACCAAAAAAGAAATGAAAGCAGGAGCATATGTCAGAAAAAAAAGCAGTTTGTTAGGAGAGGAAAGGGAGATAAGAGGGAATAATGGGCTGGGAATACCAAAGTGCAGCATGTATTTATGTGCATGTATGTATAAAATTGTGAAACACGGGATGGTGAAAACGCGCGGTGGTGAAGTGCTTGCTTCAGAAGCCCTCTGACCGAGTTCTATCCCTGGAACCTGTGCGAAGGTGGAAGGGGAGAGAACTGACTCTGCAGAGCTGCCTTCTGACCGCCATATGTGCTCTGTGGCATGAGCATGCCCACACACATCATACACGCGTGGAATAATAAAGAAGTTTTAAAAAGGAAAAAAAAATTGAAAGACACGAATCTTTATTTCTAAATAGTTTGCAATTCCTACTTAGCACCATTACTGGTACAGTGAGCAGTTAATAATCTTTACACAAACTGGTCAGCATAGCTATAAAGACACGGGGTATTTCACAGTCAGTCTGGAAGAAATGGAAAGTGTTCATGTATTTATTTCCTTGCCTATTTATTTTCTTGTTTTTACTGTCAGCACTAGCCAGAACCTCAGTCTACACTGTGATTCTACAATTTAGGTTAGTTGCTCTCAGCAAACACGAGACATTACTATCCATGAGCTTTGTAAAAAGTACTTGAAATCTTGGGCTTTAAGCAATCTCAGCTAGATTTCCCCTAGCTCAGGTGTCCTATCCCTGTTTCTGAGTGCACTGTTCACAGGATCATCTGACTCTAGAAGATAGATCCACTCTGTACAGATATCTGTACTCTGAGTTCCATCTCTCAGCTTCCCTTTGTCACCCTGGTCCTCTGTAGGTGGCAGCACAGATGCTCCAACCCAAGTGGACATGGGCAAGCTTATGAAGCCAGGCACATGTGCAGGATGAGGTCCCAGCCAACGTGTCACACATAAGATGCTTTGTTCTTTTCCATTGACAGTGGGGTCCAAACACGAGTCCCTTACTGACATTTATGACAAAGGACTTGGCCTTGACTCTCAAGACATGTGAAATGGAAAATTTACACATTATTAACCATTCGAATGATGAGAAGGAACTGCTGACATGTGCATGCGTGTACACACACACACACACACACACACACACACACACACACACACACACACAGTGAGCATGCGTGTGAGAGAGACAGAGCCTAGAATTCTTAGGTACAGATTTTTCTTTTTTTTAAAGTATGCTCAGTTAGTGGCCTGTGAATGTTGGAAACATCTTGACAGTGTCTTGGAGATAAAAGTATACAGTACAGAACGAGGGAAGAGGGAGTGAATGCTATCAGCAGTCACAATGAATCAAAGCCCAGAAGGAAGCCAGCAAGCCAGCAGGTTCTAATGAAATATTAAGGCAAATGATTATTGATGAAAAATGAATAAGCCTTTTTGATTTCAGCAACTTTTAAATCACACCTAGCTAATTAAAACAACCCAAATCTATTAATTTAGTCCTTGACGGGTGTTTAGCTTGTTCTGGGTCTAATTTAAAGGCATGAAGGCAGCTGAACCCACCCACACAAGTAGACCCAGTGTGGCAGTAAAGACACAGCTATGAGAATTAAGTACGGCCTTCTTATATTTCATGTGTTGTGTCCGAGCTGGAACCCTTCCCGTTTTTCAGGACAAAAGTATCTACAATGGGCTATTGCCTAGTTATTAACACTCAATATTACTTGAAGCAATTGTCATAGTTGAGCACAAGGTATTTACAACACTGATATTATTTAGCTAGAATGTAGAGCTAACACTCCACTCCATACTTCCAGGAAGGGATCTGATGAAAAGAGACTCAAGCAAGCCTTGCATGTAGGAAGGTGCAGGAGAAACTGCCCAGCCCATCTTGCAGCTCTTGCTGGCACCCTCTAACACCAAATCCCGTGCACCTGAGCCTCCTGCTTTGGATATTAATTGTAGGCTATTCAACTTCAAGACTATACCTAATTACTGCAGATTATGTTGCTTCCTAATTACAGAGATCAATCAACTGTCCACAGCAAAGAGTATTTCGACGCTGGTACAGAGCAGCAGACATCAATTGTCTCAGCAAAACTCAAAGCGGAGAAATCTAAAACAAGCATTTATATAGGAAAGAAGCTAAAAATATGCAAAAGAGCTATCATGTATAACACAGACAAAAGCAATCAACCCAGCCAATGATTTTGCCTCTAAATGGCCCTAGAACTCAAGGATGAAGACGCTGTGCTGCTGCTGCTGGTGATGGTGGTGGCAGCTGTCCAATAGCCTCAATGGACAGCTTGCCATCACTGTGACTCAGAGCCTGAGAGAACCCACTTATGAGGCAGAAAGGTTCATCTCAGTGTGCGGTATGAAACCTTGGCCCTGTCCTTTGGGCTTGGAAGTACACCATGCCAAGAGCACAGAGCAGAGGAGGCTAGACCAGCTCATGGAATCCTGGAAGAAGAGAGAGGAAGAGTATGCCCCAAATCTAAACTCCTCCAGTTCCCAATGTCGCCACAGGCCAATGAACACACCCTGTCACACATGGCCTGTGGGAGACAGTCTAGAGACAAGCTACAGTTCCTCTAGGCACTATTCAAGGATGTGACTCAGTATCTAAGCATACCACGTCATATCACATGGTCAGGCATCACATCCAATCTCCTGCCAATGAGATAAGCTCCACACTGCCAACAGTGGTTATGAATCCAACTCCTAATAAGCAAAAGGGTTTTGCTATGTTTTCCAGACTGGTTTCCAATCATGAGCTTTAGAGACCCTCCTATCTCAGCCATATGAGTAGCTAAGATTGCAGGCAGGCACATATAAAAAGTGACTTTAACAATTAAAATGTTTATGTTTCTAAAACAGGCCCTTTGTAGTTATATGTAGACAGACTACAGAAGCTGTCATAAGAAGAGATCTTCAGGGTGTGTGTTTGTGTGTGCGCGTGCACGTGCGTGTATCACAGTGGACATGCTGAGGTCAGGGACAATGCACAAAAGTCAGTTCTTTCCTTCTATTCTGTGGGTTTTGGAGATTGACCTCAGGTCATCAGTGTTGTCAGCAAGTGCTTTTAATCTCCAAAGCCAGCTCGTTGACCTTCATTTCTTAATTTATATAAACATATGTGAATGTCCCATATGCTAGACTTGAAATATAACAATGAACAAAGCAGATATTTAAAGTCCCCTGCTTTAAATGCAACTTATCTCAAATTGGAGACATGATAAGCCATGGAACTATGTCATGTGCATGGTGTGATGTCAAAATATTAGCAAGAGATGCAATGTAGGGAAGGTGGACAAAGGAGTGAGCAAGCACGCAGTTGGAAATCATTAGCATTTCCTGAGACAATGCCTTCTGGCTCGGCCTGCCCACCCCAATGCTGCTGTGGCCACAGAGATGGCCCCTCACAGACAGCCAATCATGTTCCAGGTGAGCGCTCTAGAGAAAGTTGCATTTTCTGTCAAAACACTTGGGCTTTGTCTTTCTCAAGGGATGAATTCTTGTGACCCCAGAATTTGAAGGCCCACCAGCCTGTCACCTGCCTTGTCTCCCTGGCAACTTCACCAGCTGCATTCTGCCCACTGTGGGCCATGGAGGCTTTCCGGCAGAAATCCAAACAGAAAGCTTGAGACTCAAATGGTCGAAATGAGCAAGCATGGGAAGGATCCAGAAAGAGCCAAGTGGGATATTTGTCCCTGAGTAGCATGCTCCAGGGCTTTACATGCAGATCTCTACAGCGCTGAGTAGAAGGGCAGGGATAGCTTCCATGTGTGTCACCCCTGGATCTTCCCATGGCAGTGGGGCTTATCAGAAGTGTCTGCAGAAAGTAGCAACATTAATTTAATCATAATTTCTGTTCCTTGGTTGCTTCTTGCAACCCACAGGCATATATGTGTGTAACACTGGAAGCCCCTTGACTGTTAAAGGTTTTCAAGAAGCGACAAGACATGAAAGTCAGGAAGGGATACTAGCTGTAAAGGAAGTCTCAGTAATAACCAGAGAGCCATTTACCCTTTTAAAAAATTAGCTCACAACCTGGATCAATTACAAACAGGGTAGGGTGTTGGATATCAGACCTGTCCATCAACAAGGTTAACACTACTGTGAGAGTTAAGCTGCTATTCTCTAAAACAAAAGCTGGGAAGAAGAAGAAGAAGAAGAAGAAGAAGAAGAAGAAGAAGAAGAAGAAGAAGAAGAAGAAGAAGAAGAAGAAGAAGAAGAAGAAGAAGAAGAAGAAGTAGAAGAAGAAGAAGAAGGAGGAAGAGGAAGAGGAGGTAGCAGTGGTTGTGTTTGTGATTATGGAGGAGGGATGGAAAGGGGAGGAGGAGGAAGAGGAGGAGGAAGAGGAGGATAAGAACAAAGAAGAAGAAGAAGAAGAGGAAGAGGAAGAGGAGGAAGAGGAGAGGGACAGTAAAAGATGAAAGACACAGTTTTGTTTTATTTTTTTCAACTCTGGGCTCAGCTGGTAAGGTGCTTGTCAGACCAGAGTTCAGATCCCCAGCACCCACATAATGTGGGTACAGTGGAGGGAACTACATGCCTGGATCTCACTAACTAGTTAGCCTAGCTGATCAGTCTGGGAGCAGTTTGGTGAGTGTCACCCAAGAGTGACATCTTAAAAGACTTAGTCTCCATGGTGTTGCTGGGAAGTTCTGGAATCTCTCAGAGGAGGGTCTGCTCACTGGGAGTTTGTCTTAGAAGGTGAAACCAAGACAACCTTTAGCTCCTTCCTATTGCTCCACACTCAGCTATGAGGTAAGTAGTATGGTTATCCTTGCCCTCCTGACATGAGGTGAGGGGCTCTCACAGAGGCCTAAATGCACTCGGTCTCCCCAGTTACTCTCTGAAGCTTCAAAAACTGAGAGTCGAATTAACCTCTTCTTGTTTTAAGCTGATGATCTGTTTATCTGTCACAGACATGGAAACCTGACACACACACCAGGAAGATCTGAATTTTGCACTTTAATTAGATACCTTCCAGTCAAAACTCAGCCCCATTCTCATATACAGAATAGCTCTCCTCCACTGAGGACGCAGCCCAGGCATCCCAACCTCTTAGAAAGCCAGGCTTCTGCCACTGGGCTAACCTGCTTAGTATCTCATCTCATATCGTCACACTGAACCCTGTGGTCCAACTCGACACCAAGAGAGAAGAGCTTAGAAGGCACTCTGGATACACTGAGGAATTGGGTGTGTGGGGGCGGGGGATAGAAAGGCAAAACCAAAATACTGAAGGTTCAGTTGAAAGACACTTATTTAAAATGTGCATCTCTGTGTAAGGATACAAATCTACTCATCCTAACACCCAAGTCCATCTCATGCCATTTCAAATGCATCCTCAAAAAATCCTCTATTATCTACAACATACATGAATTATGTAGTTATTTTCAGTTCTTATTCATTTCTGCCTGCATCACCATCCGTAATTATTGGCACGAGGCCAGGACAGAATAGCATTTTAGGAGCTGCCTGGATCTCCAGGAATTCTCAGCTAAGCCCTAGAACTTGGGCTTGTTCAAAGCATTGAAGCCTTTAAATAATCCCAGAGGTTAAATGTACAGGATGAAGGTAAGAAGGAGACAAAAGGATCATTAGAAACGGGTTTATCCCTGGTCAGCTTCAGTTTCTGTTACAAAGTCATCACTTAAACTTATGTTACCAGCTGCCACTTCCCAACTTCAGCATTCAAGGACTTGAGCCTGGAGTCACACTGGCCCAGGTAAACTTAGCCTGTCAGAAACCTAATAGTTTTGTATCATTTGTACTGTTTACAGTTATGTTTTGAGTCACATGTGGTTGTCTTTTCCTTTGAGTTTGCTCCGAACTCAGTGGACATGGATCAGTGAGGATCCATGTCCTAGTGAGGTTACCTGCCCCTGAACTGGACAGGACCAGCAGGTTTCTCTGGGGAGGTCATCAGGAATGCCAGTAAAACTGATGGAGAAATGAGAACTTGTGTGTAAGCCCTTGCCCTCTGTCTAGTATACACCTATGGTTTGTATGTGTAGTTAAATGTAAAAAACCATCCCTCTCTCCAAAAGAAATTTCTCTGGAGACAATTCTATGATCCTCAGGTATTTTGTCTGGGTATTAGTTACTTTAGTGTACTTTGCTGTGAGTGAAAAAAGAAAAGAAAAAAAAAAACAGCTTGAAGAAGGAGAGGTTTATTTAGGCTCATTGTTTAGGCGTGCAGCCTACCACTGTGGATCTAATGGTAGCAAGAGCCTTAGACATAATTACATTGTATCTACAATCAGAATTACTTCTCTTAAGGTATCTGCTATCAAAGCCCAGGCTATGGCATCAACCACATTTACCTTGGGTCTTCCCTCCCCATTTAACCTAATCTAGATAATCTCTCACAGACATGCCCAAAGATTCATCTGGGGAGTGATTCTAGATCTTGTTGAGTTGACAACCAATAAACATCACAGTAGGGGAACACTGCTATGTCCCTGAGGACTCAGTAACACAGTTCATTTAAAGACTGAGGGATAAAAATGATTATGAAAGGCAAAGCCATACACAAAATTCTGTTTTAAAATGTTGACTGTGTGAACATATATTTCTGAGGTTGGATATGTAACCCAGTTAGTATAGGGCCTTCATAGCATGTACAACAGGCTGGGTTTGATTTCCCACCACCTCATGAACTACACAAAGTAGTTAATATATTCCTAACAATTGGGAGGTAGGGACAGAAGGTTCAGGAGTTCAAGGTCTTCCTTGGCTACATAGGTCAGCTGGGACTATATAAGGACCTGCAGTCTCAAAAAAGAAAAGGAACCTTTCTGTACACTAACATACATTCATTCTGTTTTATACAGTGTATCAAAATATATCTTCAGATAATTTCTAATTTTTTAAAAGATTTATTTATTTTTTATTTATATGAGTACACTGCAGCTGTCTTCAGACACACACTAGAAGAGTGCATCAGATCCAATTACAGATGGTTGTGAGCCACCATGTGGTTGCTGGGAATTGAACTCAGGAAGAGCAGTCAGTGCTCTTAACCACTGAGCCATCTCTCCAGCCTGATAATTTCTATTTATCTATCCTGTAACAATGTAGGAAGTTCTTTCCTTTCCACATCTTCATGTATACAGCTGGGTAAAAGGAACTATGGGTACTTCAGCTATTTCTTTGATTAGGAAAGAGAAATCTCTTTTTAAATCAATTAGTGCTATTATTTTAGATACACGGATTTGACTAGTGAAGCAAGCACAGAAAAGGAAAGAATGAAGAAGGACATGCAGGGCAATCGAACATCCACGGGAGGACTTCAGTGCCCACGGAAGGGCCCTGGAACATCTGGGAGTTAATTTAAAAATGGATTGTGAATTCAGGGCTCGATAAAGTCTCCCAAGAAGCTGAAAATGCATCTCACCACAGGGCTCCACATAAATCCTCATGAATTTATATTAATAGTAGACTAATATTCCATCCTTATGCAGGAGCGAAAGAGGAAATGACAGCAGCCCAAGATCACTAAATATGAATAAGACTGGTACTTAAAGCCTCGAGGCTGGATTGTAGAAGGGATGGGGAAATGGGGTAGCCAGAAAGAGAAAGATGGCTTACTGTACCACAGCACATGGAAAGCGGGGTACTAAGATGTGCAAGACACTAAAATAACATACTGTGCCACACAGCTGAAGTAGATTTTGACCACAGCAGCAAAGATAGCTCATTATCAAAAGCCCACAAGTTCAGGGCCCTGTGACAAGAAAGACATTAAGACTGAATGAGTGCACTCTGCTGGGGACAATTTACTGATGATTACCACAGTTTAAAATAGTTTTCATTTAGCCCCACATTTCTGGGGAATATGTAAGCATTCCCTAAGGCAGAAATAAATATATAAATAAACAACCCCCACCCCAGATTACTTCTACAAACAAATTGTGGTTTCGGGCCACGTTAATCAACAAAAAGAATTAAGCAAAATGTCTTTAAGATTAGCCATGACCTTATTTATGGCTTCATTACTTTCACATTTTCATTTGCTGGGCTGTTTGTGTCACCTCAGCCTTTGCTTTAATTGCAGGATCTCTGACTGTAATACACAGCTTGGTGAATGGAAGCTGCTCACTTTGTGTGCTGCCTAGTTTCAGGTCAGCTTGACACAGAGGGAACCACAATTGAGAAAATCTCCCCACCAGACTAGCCAACGGCAAGCCGGTAGTCATTTCTTGACCGGTGGCTGATGTGGGAGGGTCCAGCTCACTGTGGACAGTGCCATCACTGGGATGATGGTGTTGAGTTCTTTAAGAAAGCAGGCTGAGTAAGCCACACTCCTCCATGGCCTCTGCATCAGCTCCTGCCTCCAGGTTCCTGGCTTGACTTCCCTCAGTGATAGACTGTTACCTGGAACCATAAGCCAAATAATCCCTTTCCCTCCCAAGTTTCTTTCAGTCACAGTGTTTTATCATATCGACAGACACCCACCCAGAACACTCTTCTTCTCCAAAATATAACCACTGCAGAACTTGCAACACTAAAAAGCCATATAGCTAGCCAGTGTATCTGGTATGATTTGATTTATACCTTTACACTTTTAATTGTAAGAGAATTTCTTATGTATTGTGTGAAAGTATCACCTTTCAATAAAAGATGAAGACCTATTAGCTGAGGCAGAAATAAAAAGGTGGGGCAATCCGGCGGGGGGGGGGGGAGATTCTGGGAAAGAGTCAAGAGTCCTAAACTCTGTAAACTCTGAGGAAGTCGGACTCATGAAGCTGAGGAGAGGAAACCAACCACGTGGCAGACATAGACTAAACAGGTTATATACGTTACGAGCTACTTGGGAACGAGCTAAAGCTTATAGTCTGTACATTTATTCATAAACAATTAAGTCTCAGAGTCGTTATTCTGAGACCAAAGAGACCAGGTAGAGATAATAAGTTAGGAAAGAGATGTGAACCAATGTGATGTGACAGGAGAGGGGCCTGAACCCAGAAGCTGGGGAAACTGATGCCCCATGCTAAGGGCAACAGGTTACATCTTGGACATAAGCTATAGAGTAATCTCAAAGGCAAGGCATAGTCAGATTTTATTGTAGGTTCAAAACTTCAGGGAGTGGTTGAAGTAGGGACTTGTCAAGAACAAGACTGGAGACATGGAGGACAAGGAGAATGCTGAGAGACTCCTAATGGCCACTGAAGCAGTACTATAGAAGGGAAAGAGACTCAGAATTCCTCAGCTTGGCAAACTGACAGATACCTGTCATGGGCTACAGCTGAAAGGTTCTGTCTCCAGAAGTTGATGCTGGTAACAGTGTAAGACATTAATTTCCAGAGCTGACTGGGAACAAGGGAGGGCTGCTAATCTTCAGCAACCAAGCAGCAGGAACAAGTCAGGTGCAGGTGTGGGTAGGTTCTCGCCCAGAGCTGAGGAGGAGCTTGGGAGAGTGGTACAGTTGAGAGCAGGAGCAGAGGACAGAGATAAAGGAGCTGCCAGCATCAGAAATAAGCAGGTGGCAGTAGGCACAGACCCTCTGTAGGCACAGGCCCAGGTCTTATGGCACACAGGACAGGGATGGCCCCTACAGACTCACTGGCAGTTTTCACCCTTCTGGGACTACCTTCTCACATTTCAGGAAAAGCAGAGATAAATAATAGTGAGCGGAGGTGAAGTAGTATTTGACTTTTTGAATAGCAAATGCGCTTTTGTTATATGACCCAACATTTTCCAAAGGGCACACGTTTAATAACTGCCTGTATCTCAGAAAATTAGTTTTGTTCTGTGTCTGCTAGACTTCTTTTTTGACTCAACAGGATTCCAGTTCTAGTGGGGAGGGGGAAATAAGTTCACAAAGGTCTCTTCTTTTAAAACTGGCATTTTCCCTTCATGGTAAAATGCATGCAAAAAGCACATGATTATGGTATTTATGCTTCCATTAAGGCGTCCTAGGCAAGCTCAGGGAGTCTAGCCTACTATTTCCGTGCACTTAGATTTGTAACGGCATAGTTCCTGCTTTATTTCAATTATATTTGAGGACAATGCATTTTTGGTGGCAAATGATTTCATGATGACAGTAAGCAAATGTCCGCTGGAGCTACCTCTGAGTTCAGTATTTGAATACAAACGCAGATTGCAATGGTGTCCCCAAGAAAAAATCATTATTGGCCAAGGCTTACTGAACAGCAGATCTTTGTTACAAATCAGAGCCCTCTAAACTTTCTACACGGGACTGTGTAACTTGTATGAAAAGAAACCTTGTGTTGTCAAGAAACAATGCATGAAGTACAGGGCTAGTATCACAAATACAAGACTGTGGCCTAATAAAATGACTTAATCAAGGTGAACTCCAAATGGGATGAGCTGTGTCTGGTGATGATAATAACTCCCTCACAGCTTTACAATGAACAGACGGTAGTGAGTAGTTCATGCTAGAGCCCCATGTTTTTCTTTAGCCCAAGTAATTTGTGTTCCCAATTTGGATAAATCAGTTGCACAGAAATCAACTAGGGACTGTACTGATGTGGGAAGGCCCTGCTCACTGTGGGCAGTACCTTAGCTCTGGTGGTCCTACATACTATAAGGAAGCAGGCTGAGCAAGCCATGGGAAGTAAGCCAGTAAGCAGCACTCCTCCATGGCCTCTGCATCAGCTCCTGCCTCCAGGTTCCTGGCTTGACTTCCCTCAGTGATGGACTTTACCTAGAAGTATAAGCTAAATAATCCCTTTCCTCCCCAAGTTTCTTTCAGTCATGGTGTTTTATCACACCAGTAGAAACCCTCACTAGGACACTCCTCTTCAACAAGATATAACAGTTACAGAACTTCTAGCACCAAAAAGCCACAAGGCTCATCTGTATACCTGGTGCAACCAGGTTAAACAGTGAGTAGGCAGTCCTATAAGATCAAAATTCCTATGAGATCAGCATACCTAGGAGAGGCTGTTGCAATGGGTTCATTTGCTGAGGGTTATAGCTCTCCTTTCCAGTCAGTTCTGGGAACAGGCCTCACTTTGAAAAATAAACCTTTATACTATCCATAGTGAGATAGGAGAGGTACTTTGGGTTCTCTGTGCACACCCTAAAGTTTGACAACTGTTCTATAATATAGCGTATGTGGCGGCTTGGCAGTAGTGAAACAAATTCCTCAGATTTCAGCTTGTAAAGGGGTTTGCTCTGTACAAAGGCAACACTGTACAGAGAGCTGCAGGCATAGCTCATTTGGCAGAGTTCTTACCCAGCACGCAAAAACCCTGGGTTCTGTTTGTAGCACTTGCATAAGTTGGGCCTGGCAGCACATGCCCAACATTTGGAAGGTAAAGGCAGGTGGCTGACACATTCAAAATCATCACTGACTGCCTTAGTTTGAGGTCACCCGGGATACATGAGACTTTGTCTCAACCTCTCACCTTGCTCTACTTTAAGAAAAGCCTACACTGTGTAGGTGAACAGCAGTTTACTAACTGAAGTACAGGAAGCAAAAAGGGTAAAAGCCTAGCGTTCCACAATCCTCTCAAGGATTCACTCCCAGCCACTTCTTGGCCTGGATTCCATGTATTGGGAATCAAGCCTTTACTACAGGAGCCTATGGAAGTTGTTTCAGCCCTAGACTACATTGTATCTCTGACAGTTACAATCATGGGTCCTGCTGCTAGCTCCCCTGGAGGCTTACCTATTGTAGACAGAAATGTCAAGAATCTAAGTGGAGCCTGAACAGTCATTAGAAGCTCAGGAGTTGGGGATTACTAGGCATTCCATGAAGAGAGACCAGGAAGTCTAGAGATGGATTCCATCGAGAATTACAAAATGAATCTTCCAACTCTCAAAACCAAATTGAAACTGATTGAGAGACCCAGACTGAAACCTGTCACCCCCATGTCCAACTCACAGATGAGTCAGGGGTACGCATCCTTTAAGTTTCTACTTTTGAAAGAAACACATTACCAGCTGTCACCCCTCAGTTCTATCCATTCAACTCATTCACTGTTCTCGGTGTCCATGTGGGGACACTGTGGTCCCTTGAGAGTAAAAGACCATTGTGTAAATAACAACTGTAACACAAATTCTGAAACAGTGCTTATGGTATACTGGGTGCAGTTAAGCATTTTATTTGCTATTAACAGAGCTAATCTTTCTCAAGCCTTATGAGCAAATGCCAGTGATAGCCCATTTCACAGGTGAAGGGAAGGAACCAGAGTGCACAGCTCACGAGGAAAGAGCACAGAACCAAACTCAGGAGAGCCTGGTGCCATAGTTCAAGTTCATGATCTCAACTGCCTCTGATCTTATAGAACAATTGTTTATGAATATGGGAGTTACTAGGGTCTAAAATCTCCTTCAACAGTTAAAGGATATTTCTGCTGGCCAACATTCAATTGGTAAAATGTGGCATGAATCAGGTAGTCTCAGCACTGAGGAGGTGCAGGCAGGAGAATGAGAAGCTCAAGGTCAGCCTAGGCTACATAGTGAGTTTGAGGTCAGCCTGGGATACATAAGATTATATCTTTAAAAATGAGGAGGAGCAGGGGAGAGGAGGACAGGGAGGCAAAAGGGAAGAGAGAGGGAATGAGGAAGAGGAGGTGAGGAGGAGGGCAGGGCTTCTCTCTGAGTTCTTCTGCACACAATTGCTTATATCCAACCGAGTGTCCAGCTGTTTGGAAAAGAAATCTCAAAGTAGCAACTTAAGCAACAGATTGACTTTTTCCAAGTCAACAAGGAGCCAGGCTGGGCAAGTTATGACTGGAAACACTTTCATGTGGCTTTCCCTTCAAGCTTTACAAGTAAAGCCCAACCTAGAGCACCTAGCCAAGATCCTGGAAGGGGTAGGAGGGATGGGGAAGGGGACACTAAAGAGCAAACCCAAGCAGCCTTATAATTCAGATGTGATAGAGAGATCTTCCATCACAGGATTCTCCCTCCCCCCCCCAAAAAAAAATCAGGAAAAAAATACCTCTACAGGAAGTCCCACTGTCCAGATGCTTCCAATGTTTAGTAGTTATAACTGTCATATGAGTCACAAGGAATCTAAGAAACTGAAACTTTGAGCCCGTCACTTACCAATCTGAGTAAAACAAAGATTTACTCTATAATGGAAAGAAGAGAATGGGTATTGGGTAGGGAGGCAACTGATAATGTCTTCCAGAGTGCAGAGAAAGATAGAAACATGTCATATATGCTGTATCAGACACAGGGTTCTTGGCCAACCAAGACACACCAGTCAACAAAAGCAGTTATCTCAGCCAGGGAAATACAAGATTATGAACCACTGGCCATGCCTAAACCTTCAAAGTCCCTAAACTAAGTAAGAAGCATATTAACATTCTGGTAAATGTAAGCCTAATTATTCATATAGATGACAGATTAGGGTCTGCCTACTTAGCATGTTATCTAATGTGAAAAGTAAAAATGTTACCAAGGACATAAAGACATGTGCAGATACAGTCAGGTATGCAGGAAAACACCAGTGGAATGAACATGCACAAAACTAAACAGCAATAAAGGGAAGGTGACTAAGGCATGCACATAGGCATGAATTCACTTGCAGACCCACTTACAGGGGCATGAGTGCACTTCAAGACATTACTATACATCCTAGGAAGAGACTGTACATACAATATGTAGAGCTGGGGAAGTGTTCCCAATTGTGACACTTTTAATATATTTCCCATGTTGTTTCTACACTTCAGGCTATGAGATCCATCAAAATGTTTGAGCAAATGAATTCTGTGGACAGCTTTTTTTTCCCAACTGAACAAAGAAAATGTACTGAGAAGTACATTTCAGATTATCAGCAATGCCTACATTCCCCTGGAATTCAGAGATTTGCATAGCAAAGTTCAACAGATAACCATTGCAAACTTTGGTGACATTTAGTCAGTCAGCTAGCATCTGTACATTATTCACTGGGGGAAATTTCTGTCTAGGTAGTTTTAAGGTTCATATTTCCATCAGAATGATTACTTCTTTAAGTTCACGTTGGCATATTCTAGATTACCTTGCAGGCATGTTATAAAAAGTCACTGTCTGAATTTAACTCTACAAACAGAAAGACACCAGGAAACGTCTCAACTTAATGATAGCGAAAACCAGGTGATGTCATAAATGATTTGTCAATATGATATTTCAGCCAAAGAACAGGGCCACAAATTCACAAGAACACTGAAGGAATCAGGAGAAAGGGATGGATGAAATGAACCAGCACTTCTGTCTGGGCAGTAGCAGGTGTGCACCATCATACCCAGTGTGTCTATTGTTTGGGTCACAATTCACTAATAAAGTAAAACAATGGAAAAGAATATTATTGGCCATGTTAACACAGTTCACTGGAATGCAATAGGCTTGTCATTTTGTTCGTGTCTAACTTCGTAAAGATTGAGGTTTTATTCGATGTATGGTGGTCCTACACAGGAGTTCAGTCCCATTTTCTCTTTATCCGTATTTAAGTAATATAACCACAACGATTTACAGCAGTGTAGCAATAGCAAGAGATCGCCTTTCCTTAGAAAATGGGTTCTACACTACCCAAGAGTGGACAGCTTTTCTAAATAGCTTTCTCTCCAACAAGAAAGACAATGGGGAGATGCCGTGCTCCCAGGCAAGTCCATATTCACTAACAGGTGGATGAGAAAGAGCTTGACAGGCACGAAAGAAGGCCACTTCTAAAAGTAGTAACACCATTAGTCATTAATGGATATTTTATTCTCTGCGAACATAGCATTAAAGGATTAGCGAGTGTCTGTGATCTTTCGTTTTCCCTGCAAAAATAAATCATGGCCCTCCTGGTAAAGCTGAGGGACTTGGAATAAAGCAGTGTCAAAGGTGTGATTCAGAAATACCTACTGCTTGGCTTGACTGCTCCCTGTGAAGTAGACTGTGGGTGGGCATGAGCCAGGGGCCTGTTTCAGACCAGGATTAGCAGAATAGGGCAGAGGAGACTACAGGTGTAGATGCTGCAAACAGGAGTGGAGAGCACTCTGAATATGATAACTGCAACTGGCAGAAGGCCTCAGGCTAGATTTCAGCTCTTGGAGCCCTGGAGTTTAGGGCAGATGTTTGTGGCAGTGAGGAGCAGGGGGATTCTCTCAGGGTGTAACTACTGTAGCCCCTTTCCCTGCTTTTCTGATTCTCAAATTGGTGAGAGTGATGTGTAGATAATTAGTTTATCTGCCATCAGTAATTCCTTGGCCATCTTTTTCTAATTCCCCCCAAGAGTCACTAGCAAGCAGTGCTAGTGTTTTGGTGGCCTTTGTCTCAAGAAAGCACCTTCAGAGGGATGCCGTTAGATGGCACTTAACCTTCTGCAGGCAGCTTCAACAATCAAGGCAGAGATGAGACAAAAAGCTTTTAAAGAAAATGTCACTGCCACAGATGACAACTTCATTCTTGAGTTCTGACATTCTTGAGTGTATCTGTTAATACACACATGAGCCTTTGGGTGGGAGGGCACAGGGAAGAGGCAGGAGTGACCCCAAGTGTTTGTGTTAGAGGAATCACTCCTTATAGTCAATGTTAAATAAATTTTCTGAGGTAATCAAGAAAAATGTAAACTACAGCAAAGGTGCAGGGTCAGAACAATCTCCCTAGGATGCGTTCACTCAGGAGCTATTGTTCCTGTCTGCTACTTTTAAAAACAATGTTTCTTTCTGTAATTGCTGGAAGTTACTTTCAGCATTTGCAAGACTCTGTTACTGGCTATATGTCAATTAGTAAAGCAAGGACTGTTGCCAATACTGTGGGGGCAAGGAATCACCACCAGAGTCCCCAACTGTGTCCTGCAGAGGACTCAGAAGTCAAGACCTGCAGAACCAGCATCAACCAGGAAATTCTTGAAACTGAAGTTCTTGGATTCCACTGTCAATCTACGGCATCAAAATAGTCAGTGTTTCAGAAGCCTCTCAGGAGAGCCTAATGGACATAAATGCCTCAGAAACACTGCTTTTAAGTAAAACCATTTATAATTTACAGAGCCCAGCTGCCATAGAGAGCGATAAGTGACTTTCATAACACGATTGGCGTATTGTTTATGACAATAGTGTGCACATGTTTGATATGAAAGGAAATGAGGATTATTCTCCTCAAAGCTAAACTCCATATGGTGTTTGAGTATATAAAGGGAGGGGTGGGAAAAGATCCATCTAAGATTGTTTCAGCTAAAATCTGAAATATGTATATAGCCATTTGAAAAAACTACACCAGCAGTACATAGAGCCTTAATAAGTATATGCCAGTGCTTACAGACTCACAGATCCAGTTACATGTTTAAATAACTAGAGAACCATTATAACACAATCAGCATTCTGTCTGCTGCTCTGGTGGCTAACAAGCCTCTTGTAGAATAGATTCACTATATTTCATATTTACTAATCCTTTCATAGTATAAAATTACACCACCCCAAAAGTGGACCTTCTAAGTCATAACCCAAGTAAGTGTCCCTGCATTTAATTATGTCATCCAGAAACCCTTCTAGCAAGAAGAGAACACACAGCTTACATTTGAGTTTGACTCTGATCTGAGCTGTAAACAACAGACAGGTCTCAAGTATGAAGAGTAGGGTAAGCTAGCCTAGAACTGTTAGGAAAGCAATCAAAACTTCTTGCTGCTCTATTAGCCATTGATTTGTGTCAAGTCGATAGCTTTGGATATAAGGGCTTTTTAAAGGCTAATAATCAGCATGTCACAGTGGGTGCTTACAATCTTCTCCCTTGTCCACAACCAGCAGAGAGCTGACACAGAGGCAAAGCCATGACTGCCAGCACCTACCTGTCTCCAGGTTTGGAGCTCCGAGGTTTCTTTACTTGTGCGTACAAAGTGTCCATCAGGTGCCCTTCTCTTGGGCTCTGGGGTCTGGCATTGAGAGCCAGGCATCCTTCATAGGATGACATCCCCCCATACAGCAAGTCGTCATCACAGCCAAATGTCCGATGGAAATCTTGAATTTCAGCATAGTCGCGCTCTCGGGCTTGACGCTCCCTAAATTCTCGAGTTTTGGCTTGAATCCTGTAAAAGGAGAACAGTGCTGGAGCAGACGCAGGAGAAACGATTCCTTTTCTATGAACGGAATACAGGAAGCTTCAAGTTCTGCTGTGAGATGCACTTTGTTTCCTGCAGTTATGGGGGAAGTGTATTATGAGTGATAATTTACACACATTTTAGATTCCCACATAATGCCATAACCAGCACATCATTTTGTTCGTGTCCATATGAATCAGTGATAAAGTGAACACACACCGATTAGCTGACATAAAAAAAAAAATAAAACACAGTACCTTAGAGACAGTTCAGCAAATAGCTTGCTGCTGAGGACTTGAGTCTGATCCCCAGTATCAACTCCAACATGGTGGCAGGCACCTGTGAACCCACCTCAGGAGAGATAGGATGATTTCTGGGGCTCACTGGCCAGCCAGGCTAGCAAACCAGTGAGCTGCAGTTTCAGTGGAAGGCCATGTATCAAAAAACAAGCTGGAGAGTGATGTAGGAAGGCATGTTGACCCCTGGCACTTGTATGAATGTGCACATATGTATACATATGTGCACAGACACACGAACACACATACAGCCAACTGCTTTTTTGATTCAATTTGAGGTCTGCCCTATGGGTAAAAATCATTGCCTGATATTATAAACCTGGTCAAAAGCCTATGGCTAGGAAAGTCATAGGTGTTATAAGGGAATCTCCTTCTGTTGTTTTATTATTTTAAAGTGGTCTCAAACTGCTTTAGATACTTAACATACTCATTGTCCTCTACTTGGGTATGACTTGTGATATTTTTAAAAAACAAAATGTGATTTTAAAAAGTTACATATACATTATTTATCCATCTATCATCTGTATATGTGTAATGAATACATATTATTCAAAGAAAAGTCACACAAATACGAAGTTCTGTGAAACTTCGGAATGAGCGGACGCAGCCTTTTGTGTCAACAGCAGGGAAATCTGAGATCAGACACATTGGTTTTCATGTAAGGTTTCCCATACAGAATGGAATCCTGGGATCGAGAACAGAAAAGTCATCCATAAAATTAAATTCTAAAATAAAAACTGCCTGCATTAAAGCCAAAAACAGATCTTAAAGGATCATTTTACTGATTTAAAGATTTTATTAAGTGACTTGGTACATATAGATCCTTTCAAATTATATTGATATAATTTATGTTCTAATTTAAAAAATTCTCGGTTAAATTCTGATAACTTCTGTTGGGGAAATATTTTCATTACGGATTTATGAATTGAATTGTTTATCTAAAAGCAATGGAGCCCTGGCAAGGATGTGGAGAAAGGTACCCTTACTGCGGGATGTGTGTTTGTGAAAGAGACTTCGAGGAAAATGCAGCAGAGGCTCCTGAAACATTCAGAATCACCATGCATTCACCCAGCAAGCCAGCACACGCACAACTCCAAACAAAACCAGGCTTGGACATAAACTTGATGGCTTATTATATTCCAATTCTGTGCCTCTTTGTTATTATTTACATGTGTGTATGGGTACCCACAGAAACTAGAGAGGCCTTCAATTCCTGCACTCTAAGCCACCCAATGTGCATGTTGGGAGTTGAACTCATGTCCTCTGCTAGAACAATATTCTCTTAGTCACGGAGTCATCTCTCAGCATCGTTTTTTGGTGTTTATTTTTTAAGAGAAAAAGTGATTTACCCAAAGGGAATGCACCAAAAAATGTCTATGAAAACCCATGTGTTTACTGTAGCACCTTTTACAATAGTTTTGATGATGAATCTGCCTAGGTGCCCCAAAATGGATATATTTATAAAGAAAATGTGGTGTATAGATACAAATGAGTAAGTAGTGCTCAGCCATGTGGATGAGGTAGAAGGACATCATGCCCAGTGACAGAAACCAGACGCCCAGTCAGACATCTCATGGCAGTGAGTTAAACAGTAGGTACAAGAGGCTGGGGTAGGGCTGTGCGGGGGATGGGGAGAGGTTGCAGAGAGGTCAAAGTCACCACCAGGAAGGAAGGCTGGAACCTCACTTTTGCAGAACAGTTGAGTTGCAGAACTCAACTAGCAGTAATGTGCACCTTGAAGCAGAGGCAGGATTTGAATGCAGGGTTTGTGAAGATGGCAAGAGTCACCTCCCTGATCTGATCACTACACCATGTTGAGAGAGCATCAAACTGTCTCCTGGCCGTAAGTATGTTCATGCCAAAACAAAATCGTAAAAATAGGCGAAAACTTCTTTCTGTACAGTAGTATTTTAGACTCATTTTAATGTCTTATTGAATTTACTTTTCTTCATATTTGAACTAGACTTCTGTTTGCATAAATGACACCTGAATATATATTGAAAAGAATCCAGAAAGGGCGCCCAAATCATACGGAGTCAATGCCACAGCTATGCACATGCACACACACCCATATCATACCCACACATGCAGACACACACACACACACACACACACACACAGAGAAACACACAAACAGAAACACACATACACACCCACACCCAGGCACATACACCCACATACCCTGACACCCCCCACAGACACACACAGACATACATACAGAGACACAGACATACACACATACCCACACCCACAACCCCCACTCAGACATACAGACAAACCCACACAACATTCACACATACAGACATACACTCACACACACAGATACACCCACAGACATACCCACAGACACACAAACAGGGGTGCAAGGGGAGGGAGAAAGGGACAGGGAAGAAAAGAGACATAAGAAAGCTAGAAGTCAATATTTCTCATGAATATAGAAGTAGAAATCCTCAACAGAGTATTAGTAAACAAAATTCAGCAATCATACTAGTGTATGATGACTGAGTGGACTCATCACAAAAATGTGTCCTAAGAAAGTCACATGATTCTTTCAAATGAAGCAAAAAAAAAAAAAAAAAAATTGACAAATTCATCCCCATCAGGAAGAAAATACTACAATAGGACTTCGTAAGCTTCATGAAAGTGTTTCTTCAGCCCTCCCAGCTTCCCTCACTCATAGTGGAGAAAACAAATGAATGCTTCCCCTTGGTAAGCAGTGACCTCTGCACACAGGACTCTCCACCATCACTTCACACAGGGCTCAAGTTCTTGACAATTACACCAGCCTGGCCAAGGAAATGAAGAACACACACATAGGAAAGGAACACACACATCTTGTTTCCAAATGACATGGTCTAATAGAAAATCCAAAAATCTGAAACAACAAAGCAAGTCCCGCATGTGACGGGGCAGAGGATCTGTGTGTAAAGCCCCAGGAGGCAGCTGAGGAAGTGGTTTGAGTGATAGAGTGCTCAGCTTGAATGCATGGGCCTTGAATTTAATTCCCAGAACAGTTTAACCTGAGCGTGGTAGGATATAATCATAATACCAGCATTTGGGAGGAGGCAGAGGTCAGGATTTTAAGGGCATCCTTGGCTCCATCTTGAATTTCCAGTCTGGAACTAGGTTACAGGAGACCTTGTTTCAAAACAAAACAATACCAAACTCCATTGAGCTTTCAAGATGTTTTATATATTGTATTATATATACTATAACACCATGTATAAACTACATGTAATATAATATCTAGTTTGTGTGTGCACACACCACAGAGTATGTGTGAAGGCCAGAGGACAACTTGTAGGAGCTGGACCTCTCTTTCTTGGTGGCAAATGTCTTCATCCATCTTGTTGACCCCACTGAAACAAAAGGAAGGTTAAGCACATAGGCCCTGAAATTAAAACTGTAATGCCACTTAGAACTGTGGTACTTTAAGCACATAGATACAAACAAACCAAATATTGTCTTAAAGATAAAAGAATGTAACAAAATGCAGACAGGGCTGGTGTGGTGAGAAGATGTGTTGGAGCTGAAGGAGATGAACAACCATCTAAGGAGCAGAGAGGTCTCCTGTACTCACAGTGGAAACGCTTACTGGGAGAAATGGCCAATTCTCCCTACAGTGATTCACAGGCTCAAGGCAAGGCCTATAAAACCTCATCAAGATTTCTATAGCTACTGATGAGATTATTTTACAGTTTATTTTGGACTGGGGGTGGAGCTCAGTGCTGGTCTGTATCTAGCATCTGTGAGCCCAGACTTTGATCCTTAACATTATGTGCATAGAAATGCCACGTGCAATATCCATGAGGAAAAAACAAAAGTTAGAATAAACCATGGAGAAAAGAACCATTAGATAGGGATGGACCTTGAGTGTCGGTTTGACAGGATTCAGAATCACTGCTCAGATCTCTGGGTATGCCTCCTGTGAAGTTTCTAGATTGGGTTAAAGGACAAGAGAAAACACATTCTACATGTAGATGGCAGAATGAAGGGAGAAGGTTCGCTGAGCACCTGCATTTGTCACCAGTTTCCTGGCTTCGGATAGGATGTGACCAGCTGCCTCATGCTCCAGCCTTCCCACCACAATGTTTTCCTCCTTCGGTTGCTTTTCTCTGGTATTTTATGGCAGCAAGCAAACAAGCAATACAAGAATTACACTTCAGACTGCAGACTCCTAATACAAAAATGTTGGAGGTCTATAGTCTGTCCCTCCAACAAACCCACACAGTCTAAATTATTGCTACTGGAAGTTCAAATAGCACCTGAAATGTCCCTGTGTGTCAATGGATGGGGCTATGTGAAACTAAAGTTTCTGCACAGCAAAGGAAACTACCAGCAGAGCGCACAGACAACACATGGGATGGGGGAAAATCTTCATAGCTACACTTCAGACAGAGGGCTAATACCTAGAGTTTACGAAGAATTGCAGAAAGCAAACACCAAATAAATAAAGCTCCCGATCAACAAAGGGGCTAATGAATTGAATAGATGATTTTTAAAAAGAAACAAACAAACAAAGAAACAAAGAATGAAAGACAACCAAATGGCTAGTAACTATGTTAGAAAGTCTTAGACATTCCTAGCCACCAAGGAAATGTAAATTAAAACTACTCTGAGATGCCACCTCACAGTCAGAATGGCTGTCACTACAAACCTGACAACAAATATGTGAGAGGGTATGGAGAAAGAGGAACCCTTAGTCACCATTGGTGGGTATAAATTAAAAGAGACTGTGGACTCAGTATGGAGACTCTCCCTAAAAATAAATATAAAACTACCATTTGACCCAGTTATTCCTCTCCTGGGCACATGTGCAGAGATCTCTGCACCCTAGTATAGACATATTTATACTCCCATACTTATTGCTGCTTTACTACAGCAAAAGTATGAAATCAACCCAGTTGTCCAACAACAAATGAATGGGTAATGACCATCTAGTTCAGATATATAAGTTGGAATACTACTCAGCTCTAAAGAAAAACAAAATAACAAAACCCGCAGGAAAATGGATACAATGTGTAAAAGTCACCCAATCTGAGGAAAACAAAAACAAAGATAAATATAAACAAAAAAAACCAGAACTGCATGGTCTCCCTCATATGGAGATCCTTGCTTATAATATGTGTTCATGTGTGCCTCTGTGTGTGTGTGTGTGTTTGTGTGTGTGTGTGTGTGTGTGTGTGTGCGTGCATGTATGCATACATGTACATGTAGAAGTCGGAGGACAATGTGTAGTTGGTTCTTTCTCTCCATTATGAGTTCTGGGGATCTAGTTCATGTGCTCAGATTTGTACAACAGGTGTTTCCAGGCTGAGCCTTCTTATTGGCCTGGTTTTTCTTATCTACAGCTAGGAGATGGAAGTATTTAATATGGCTCGCTCAGCATTTTTGGGGGAAGACCCTCTAAAAAGAGAAGCACTTGACATTTGACAGGACATCAGCTCAACCTTTCCAAGATGCTTTCAGTCCCCAAGCCCTTTAGAAAACCTTAATCTCCATGTCAGAACAGGACCTTCTTGGAGATCGAATATGCTGGAAAGGAAGGCATTTTCCTGGGAAAGTCCAAGATTCTAATAACATGGTTCCCATAGAATATTCACAAGAGAAACAGTGATATGAATTCTAATGTCAATTTAGTGAAGCAAAGAGCAGATTTTTATTACATTCCCTTGTACTTAAGAGCAATTATGATAGTCAAGAACATTATTATAAAACTGGCTATTACTGGGTTTCCAAAATAAAAATGCTTCATAGTTGAGAGATAATTTTATTCTTTGTATCATTCCATTTTTTCCCCTCAACTCAGGTTCAACCAAAAAAGAAAAAACAAACAAGCAAACAAAAAGAATAAAAGCTAAACAACTATCAGGAAGAAAGAAACGAGACACTTCTTTAACTCAACAGAATATTAATCCAAATCTCGATTATTACGTATTTAACAGCCACATTGCTATTATGTAACATCTGGTCACATAAGATAATCATCTCATCAAAAGCCATAGCCAGGGGTCCTGGGCTCTCATGTCTCTCATGGTGCTGGGATGGAATCCAGGGTCCCATACATGCTAGACAAGTGCTTTCCAACTAAACCATTCCCCAGACCATCCCTTACTCTGTAACACATTTGAGATAGGGACTTGCTAAGAAGTTTAGGGAGCCCCTGTACTGGCAATGTTCCTGGCTTGGTCTCCCAAACAGGGTAGGCTGCAATCCAGCTCTGCCATGCCAAGCCTCACATAAGTTTGGGAATGTGATGAAATTTTGGTGGGGGTTAAAAAAAAAAAGAAAGAAAAAAGAAAAAGAAAAGCAAATACAAACAGAGAGTTGAAAGCTCTGAATTTAGAGCCTGTATTCCTTTGAATATGTGTGAGTGGGTGCTGTGTTCCTGTGTGTGTGCACAAGGTCAGAGATGAACCTGTCAGGTGCCTTTCTTAGTCACTTTCCACCTTATTTTTTGAGATGGGATCAATCTGTTACTGAACCTGAAGCTCACCAATTCAGCTAGACTAGGTACCCAGTGAGTGACAGTGATGCTCTTGGCTCTAGCTATCCAACACTGAGATTTCAGTTATGCAGAACTGTACCCAGCATTTAATATGTGTACTGGGGATCAAACTCAGGTCTTCATACTTGCATGGCAAGAAGTTCACCCCATCTCCCTAGCCTCAGGCAACATTTGGAACTGGCCAGCTTCTCAGAAGGGTGCTTTTTTTATTTTTCTCCTAATCAGTATACAATGCTATTTGTGAAACTTGTCTCAACTACTTTTGTCCTTTATTCAACTTTGTATCCTATAACTGATCACCACCAGTCATTCTATTCAGTGGTTAACTAACTCTGCAGTCCCATGGAAACATAGTAATTTGCCCTCTATGAGCCAACACAGAAAGTTACTCTTTTTAATCATCTTGTTGTCACCTGTGTATTTTAGACCGGAAGTTCCTTTTCCACTCTTGCATGTCATGTGGATGATGAAACCCCAGTGTTAAGGATGCCAGCATACCTACATGTGTTTTACGGTGACAGAAGGTAAAGGATTTGGTCAGTGACCCTGACATTTATCTCCAAGCCTATTCTGGGAATTAACACCAAGGAGGCTTCTTGTGCGAATGGCACCGGGAAGGTGATTTTTAAAACATCAGTAACATACTGTGTGTGTGTGTGTGTGTGTGTGTGTGTGTGTGTGTGTGTGTGTGTGTGTGCATGAGAGGGGGGGGAGGGAGGGTGAAAGAGAAAGAGACAGAAACAGAGAGAGAGATGCAGAGACAGATACAGAGAGACACACAGAGAGAAAGATTTGGAGGCAATTTACAAACAAAATAAATTTACAAAGCATAAATGGTCTGGAGATGGAGCTGCACTGGTAGAATGCTTGCCCCGAGGTCAAAACACACTGGGTTCTATTCCCAGAACCTCATAAGGAGAATGTGACACTAGACACCGTAACTATAGCATTCAGAAGTAGAAGACAGAGGATCACAAGCTCAAGATCATCTTCAGCTACCTGGAGAAATCTAGTCCAGCCAGCCTGAGCCTTGAGAAAGCCTGTCAAATAAAGACAAACAGAAGACAAACTCCCAAAAATCCAAATCAAGTGACTCTCCTAATGAACTTTTAAAATGCACCCTTGAAGTCTTCTTTACCACCAAACTTATTCATGGAAAAGGACTTTGTGACATTCCTAGGTTATATCTGCATGCTCTATATATTCATTCTTGGTGGAGAAAAAAAATATTTAGCTCCAGGGAAAAATATTTTCTATGACCTAATAAGAATATCATGGTTTCTTTAGGAAACTTTAAAAAAAACAGCCATTATCCTGCAGCTGAGCCCCTAATGGTTCCAGATGGTCACTGCTATAAAGAATACCCCTCCATTCTTTTATTGGGACCCTGAGGTCACAAATTAGCTCTGAGATGTAGGGGTTATTCATGTTTTTGAACAGTTAGGTTTTGTTCAGCCTTATCCATCCCACTTGTCTCAGGCTAGCCTTCAGCAACAATGACGGCAACTGGTGCCTCCAAATGCAGAGGGACAAGCAAGCCTCTCTTGCTTCCTGCATCTCTGTCCACCCTTCCCGCTTTCAATTGCTCAAGCTTTAAATGAACTCAGGCAGCCATAGCTATATCAGCTGATACCCATAAAAAAAAATCCCATACTGTTCCCTATCATTTAAGTTCCAGGAGAAAAAAAAATGTAAAAACCAGCTAAAACTTTTTTTAGAATCAGATTTTGAAGGAAAAGAGGAAGTTATTTTGATTTATTCTTTTCAAACACATATTGACACCTTTCTTTTTGCAGGGAAAAAAAAAAAGAGAATCTTTTCCATTACAATAAAATTGCATTGAACCTACATAGCAAAAATACACAAAAAATGTAATACCCTAAATAAAGTGCTAAGGTAAATGCTGCCTCTGCTGTCACTGGATTCCTGCTAACTGTCTCTCTTCAGCTTGACGTCAATTAATGATTTCAATTCTAGAATCTGTCACAGTGCCCACCACCGTTTTCTCTAATTAAAATGGATGATGTGTGGTGGGAACAAAGCACACAAGATTTCTGTTCTTGTAATGTTTCTATTCAATAGTATTTGTGCTTTTTACAATAAATGGCTTTTAGCACTAATTGAGGTAGAGAAACATGAAGAGAACATGTTTGTGACTGAGCACGGTTTTTATTTATCCAGAGTAAGTACAAAGAAATCAAGCCAGCATGGATAAGGTCTACAGTGTTGAAATCTCTGTGCTACATACAAAATGGCCCTACTTCCAAAACAGAGGGATTCAATACAGGGAATCAGCCATGGAGAGGGTGAGGTTTGAACCTTGGGCTAATGCATGCTAGGAAAGTGCTCTACCACAGAGCTATATCCCTGGCCAAGTTTTTATTTGTTCCTTTGGGATAGCATTTTATTAAGTTGTCCAGGCTGTCCTTGAACGCACTCCAAGCAAGTCTTGAGCTTGTGTTTCACGCGCCTTGCTCTTCAGAATAACTGGGATCAAATACCTCAACTACCAAGCCTGCTTGTATGTTACAATTTAAAAGAAAAATTAAGAAGACTTTAAGAAACAAATTGGCCATTGGCCTTAGATCAATTAAATAATCAGTCAATTCTTTTGGTGCTGAGAATTCAAAGAGTTCACTCACTCTAAGCACATACACTACCACTGAGCTATACCCTCAATCTCTAGAGACACCTCCCCCAGGATTTTATTTATTATTTGAGACAAGGTCTCATATAGCCTCAACTAGCCTTGAACTAGCTATGTAGCTGAAGACGAAGGATAACCTTGCACTTCTGCTCTTCTTGCCTCTAACTCGAGTGCTAGGATTGCAGGGGCATGCGGCTATTCATGGTTTATGCAGCTCTGAGGATCAAAGCCAGGGTTTTGTGTACCAGGTAGGCACTCTGTCAATTGAGTACATACCCAACCCCCATTTCTGGTAGGGCAGGACAGGGGGGACCTTGAGCTATTCATTGCCTTAGACTCCCACTGGAAATATGAGTGTGAGCCACCTGGTCCAACAACCTTTAATGATTAGTTAGTTAGTTAGTTAGTTAGTTAGCTAGTTAGTTAGTTATTGATGGTATTGTAGTTCAGTGATAGAGAGCTTGCTTGGCATGCAAAAAGCCCCAAGGTTTAGCCATAGGACCACACACACGAGCATGCACATAAACATGTGGTTAACATTTACTGAAGTAGAATATATTAAGGTTGATGCAACAGAAAAGAACTTGAAAACATTTTGACTGCTTCATATTATGCAGTTGTTGGCTTTCTTGAAGATGTCATAGAAGATCTTAGGGTCAAATGGGTCTCTGGTCTCATTTGCTCCAACAGACTGTTCCAGAAGTCTTGCTCTGCATATTCTCTCTCTAAAAATATCAGTTTTGCTGAAATTCATCAAATAAAACCTACACTGGTGGAAAAATTAAACTTAAGCTACAAGACAGTGTTTTGGTTGCTGTGTGGGAGGGCAAGATATGTGCAGGAATGAAGCCCCATTAAACAAAGGCCCAGGCTCAGAAGAACAGAGTTCATGTCCACCATCAGAACAGAACAGACTTTTATAGATAACATTTAAACCTCACAGACATTTTTCTCTCCATTTTCCAATATTTACATCTTGAGTAATGGGCTTCATGAATGCGTGCAGGCAAGAAAATATTTTGGTTTGGGGGACATGTCATGACTCATTTATGAAGGGATCTCAGATTTTATATTTTATGTAGAATCCACTGAAAATTCTGGAACTCAAATAGCTCCAGTGTAAAATAATGTTAGGGAAAACATGCTATGCTCCTAGTCCACAGAGAGTGGGTGAGGCTATTCAAGGAGGCTTTGTGCTGTTAGGTTTTAGGTACTCTTCCAATCACATTTTCCCAAGGAAGTTACAGTATCTCTTTTCAAAGCAGAGTTGTCCTCAATGTCAAAAACAGTACCGAAGGGAAAACAAACAAAAGAAGTCTTAGCACACATCACAAGCACCAAGCATACAGTGGTACTTAGCACACATCACATATACCAAGCATGACGTGTGACTTAGCTTCATCAAAGCACCAAGGTCACAGTGTGACTTAGCTTCATCATAGAACCAAAGACACAGTGTGACTTAGCTCCATCATAGTACCAAAGACACAGTGACTTAACTCCATCAAAGCACCAAAGACACAGTGTGACTTAGTTCCATCATAGTATCAAGGACAGTGTAACTTAGATCCATCAAAGCACCAAGAACACAGTGTGACTTAGTTCCATCATAGTACCAAGGACAGTGTGACTTAGCTCCATCAAAGCACCAAAGACACAGTGCAACTTAGCTCCATCAAAGCACCAAGGTCACGGTGTGACTTAGCTCCATCATAAGTATCAGAAACCCAGTGTACTGCCATAACCGTAGCTTACTACTATTGTACTGGCTGGTTTTGTGTCAACTTGACACAAGCTGGAGTTATTACAGAGAAAGGAGTTTCAGGTGAGAAAATGCCTCCATGAGATCCAGCTGTAAGGCATTTTCTCAATTATTGATCAAGGGGTGAGGGCCCCTTGTGAGTGGTACCATCTGTGGACTGGTAGTCTTGGGTTCTATAAGAAAGCAGGCTGAGCAAGCCAGGAGAAGCAAGCAAACCAGTAAGAAATATCCCTCCATGGCCTCTGCATTAACTCCTGCTTTCTGACCTGCTTGAGTTTCAGTCCTGACTTCCTTTGGTGATGAACAGCAGTGTGGAAGTGTAAGCTGAATAAACCCTTTCCTCCCCAACTTGCTTCTTGGCCATGATGTTTGTGCAGGAATATAAACCCTGACTAAGACACTACTTATTTTATTTTACAATCCAAGATTCATATAAAACTTATTTTTTAAAAGTACTAAAGTACAAAGAGCAATGGATGGCTCAAATTGTGAGTGTAATGATGTTTTGTTTTTTTTTTATAAGCCAGTCACTTTTTCCTTTAACCCAAAAGATTTTTTTCTAAGCTCATGTACACTATAAATTTACTATGACCAATTGAGTTCCCAGGGCACTGAATCACTAGAGGCACAGAGACAGATTAAAAGCCAAACCCAGAAGAAAAAAAAAAAAAAAAAAAAGAACTGTGCTTTGGGAAAGTATTAATATAAATGAAGCTGTGATGTGAAGTTCATTGTTTAGCTGGACACATTCAACTGTGTGTTATGAAAGTATCTTTGGAAACATTGGTACAGTTCTGCAGGGAAGTACAGAAGCAAGCTAACTGGGAGTAACCATATCTAAAGTGTCACTGGCCAGTTTTCATGCACAGAAGCAGCCCCACATTCCTTCTATCACTAAGTGACTAAGTCTGCTCTCTAACCTGCTGTGTTTAGGAGAAAGAAACTCTATTAGTGTGTAAGTGATGGAGACCATTAGAGAGGAGGAAGTGGGCGGAGGAAGTAGTTTCAAGAGGTCAGCACATGTACGCCCATTATAACAACACAAGGACACCTCCTATTTGTGCAAGTAACACTCCTAACAAAAAGTTAAATAAAAACAAAACAAAAACAGAAGCCCTGCTAAGACAGAAGTTCGAAAATTGGGGTGGGGGTCGGGGGGAAGAGTCCCAACACAATATGAAGAGTTCAAAGGAAAATCTGGGGCTGAGGATATAGCTCCATGGTAGAATATCTAACATGTGTGAGCCCCTGGGCTCCACTTGTAGAATTAACTGAGATAAGTAAGTAAATGGGTAAAAAGTAAATAAAAATATTGTTAGAAACTCAAACTTGTATCATATATTCAAACTCTGTTTTATTATCCCCATCCTCCACAATGTCTATATTTTACAGCCTAGAAAGCCAGAGAGTAGAATAACCTTTCCATTCAAATACGCAAAATTTCCCAGAGAAATGTGAATGAAAAGCCATCGAGGGCGACGGCCGGAGACCTCAGCTTGGGCCACAGTGCCCCACAGCTGATCAGCGCCGGGACAAAGATCCCTC
>CM052707.1:55277796-55308886 GCA_028551405.1 Uromys caudimaculatus | reverse complement strand
AAAAAAAAAAAAAAAAAAAAAGAAAAGCCATCGAAAGCTAATCTGTATAAAGGAAGCCTTTGGGCTGGGGCACAGCTTAGAGGGAGGGAGCTTTCATGGCATGTGTGAGACTTTCAGGTCAATCCCCAGAATTGCACAAATAAAACCAGAAGCATCCTCAGACCGCTGAGGGATACTCTTTTTACTTTTCTTATTTATTCCTTCGAACGAGATACCCCATCTCTAGAATTGTAAACACACATATGTGCTCAAAGGTGCTATAAAAGCTATGGATAAAAATGAAATGTGGACCATGTGTGTGGACCATGCAATCAGAGAAACGGGCATGGGACTGGTGAGGTGGAGCAAGTTCACACCCTGGAAATCTCAGAGTTTGAGATGCTAAGAGTAGAGCTAATCCCTCCCTGCCTCCACACCTGCTTTGGGACATGTAACCACAACGCCTGGAACTCTTTCCCATGCAAATAGAATATTATCAGCATCTTAGCCTCAGTCAATAGAGTGTATTTACCCCCAAATTCCACCCTATGCCCCAAGGTTTATAATCTAGTCCCTGTCCACACAGAATAAAACACACAAGTTATTTCACCAAGGATCATCTGAGCATGGCTGTTTTTATTGACATCCTACACTTGGGGGAAGGCTCTCTCCCTGAAGCATTCATTGTTGGACTCTGAACCTGCCTATTTGGCCAGGCTCCCTTTGCTTGCAGAGGCTCACATGAGAGCCCTGGCTTCCTACAATGCTGCGGCCTCAGTTACAGTTCCTGCCCCCTGCCTTGTACTGAGCCTCTTTATTTCTTTACTAAGAGCTGTAATGCTCCCAGCATTCCTAGCCAGACAGGAGCCCTGTGGACTCTACTTTTCTCAGACCCTGTCACCCTCTTCAGTCTGGCTTTCAGGAACATCTGATGCCCCAGAGGGGAGGGGCAGATTGCGGACCCTGCCCATTCTGGACTTTGCCCTGCCCTCTCAGAGCTGGTGTACTGGAAGCACCTGGGCACTCCACCAGGAGAGGTGGAAATCGGAACCACAGAAACCCACTCTAACTTCAAATTTTGAAAAGCAAATTATGTATAAGCATTGAGCATCTGGCTGCGGGCACTCAGGAAAGGAAGTGTAAGGTAGAAGGAGAGAAGTATATGCCTATAACCCCAATACTGGGGATGTGGGGACAGGAGTTCCCTGGGGCTTGCTGGTCAGCTCTAGGTACAGTGAGAGATTCTTTCTCAAAAAGACAAAACCAAAACATACAGAATAAAGAGCAACAGAGGAAGACATCGGGTTTCCACATGGATGCACATCCCCACGGACAAGTATAGATGCACATACTGTGCACACACACATGCACACAAGTATGTGCACATGTATACTTACATGCATACATGTGTGCACACACAAACTCAATAAATAAATAAGTTCAGTATTAATGTACCCCCAGCCACTATGTAAAAAGTCTCAACTGAAACCATTAAAATTCACTTAGGTTCAAATGAATAAAAAAGTTTCTGCTCTTTCTTGTTAAGCATCTTCCTTTGTATTACATTCGTTCACAGTCATCACGCAGATATTACAGTGAGTGCAAACTATTTCCATTTAAGATAAAAGCAGTAGACAGGCAGTCATGGGTGAATGTGGCACCTCTGCAGGGAGCAGGGGTTTTGAGACCTACCTCTCCTGCTCCTCCTTCATCCGCACCCTGTCTTCTTCTGAGGTGAAAGAATCCTGGATTTTTATTCGACCCATTTTTTCCATCTTGTCATCTTTTCGATGTTTGCCAAACCTGTTGGTAATGAAAAATTCTGCCTTGTCAATATATACACAGTGAGTTGTCCTCCTCGAACACACACACACACACACAGACACACAGACACACAGACACACACACACACACACACACACACACACACACACACACACTAGCTTCCTTGCAATTCTGCCCAGATGTCTCCTGAGCATCTCAGCTTCAATTAGAGAACCCTATTAAACTTTAATTAGAATATTCCAGGCAAAACCTTTTGGAAGGCCACTTCCCCCTCCTTCAGTATTCTATATTGTTGCTTGGAAAAACAAAATAAAACAAGCAAGGCGAACCAGTTTATTCTTCTGAGGGGCTGAGGAGGAGTGACCCAGTTGGTACAGTGCTTACCCAGCATGCTGGAAACCCTGGGTTTTATCTCCAGTACCCTCCACCCAAAGAGACAAGAGGATCGGAAGTTCAATATCATCCTTATCTACAGAAAGAGCTCAAGGTCAGCTAGAACAATAAGAGATTCTGTCTCAAAGTAACAGAAGACAGGATTGCAGTTGATACCACGAAACAAATAATAAATGTGCAGAATGCCAAGCTGAAAGAACATTTCAGATACCAGAAAGAAAGAAAAAAATCTTCACAGAGGGAGCTCCTCATTGGACTAAAGACTGAAAATCCAAAATCATCTAGCTAACAACCTCTTTGTAAGCAATGACTCTTCTTTATTTTCACCGAGTAGGCTTATTGGGGACATTCATCATGCTTAAGAAACTGACAAATGTTTGCAAGGCTTAAAGCTCAGAGGATAATTCATGCTGCTAGACTGGAGCTGAAGAAACTGAGAGCTTTTGAGGAATCTTCACCAAAACGTTCTCCTCAGCCCAGCGAACCGCATCAGGACAGGAGGATGCCTTTGACTTAGAAATCCACACAGGATCAAAACCAAACGCAAGGAGTATGCATGCGATCTGGCCTTGGTCTATGCACTGCTGAAGAAGGACGCCAACCTCAGGGCTCGCTCTTTAAGAAAATGCCACACTAGTCTACACTGGCATCCAAGACATCACAGGCTTTCCAGTTTCATATGGACTCCTTTCCCTGCTGTTATTTTCCTCTATAAAAATCCCACGTGCCCTGTGATGCTTGCCATCCATGGTCTCCAATCAGATTCATGCATGAGGATTCTCAAGTCACCAGCTGTCTCAGAGAAGAAAACTGCAGGCACATAGCTGCTCAAAGAAATGCTCATTTATAAAAGAGGGGTGTGTGTGTGTGTGTGTGTGTGTGTGTGTGTGTGTGTGTGTGTGTGACTGAGTCCTTCTATCTGCAGAGGTGACACAGGACAAAAAGAGGGAACACTACAGGCATGGGAAGGAAAGCTCTTCATCCCAGCATAGTTGAAGCCTCTAGCCAGTGGAGAATCAAGAACTGAGCATCAATAACATTTCCTGAAGGTTTTTCTCCCTTTCCACCTACAAACCTGTCATTTTTCAGGATTCTCACCCCAAACCCATTACAATGACAGGGCCTATCCCACCCCCCCCCCACAACCTTAACAAATTGCAGCTACATCACCGTCACCTCTGGAGCCATCCTATGATCTCAGTTATAAAAGCAGAAACAGAGAGGAGGAGAGGGTTCCTAAGAAATCCTCTGATTGGCAAAATTCCCAGAGTCTCCGACAATCCTGTATGTAATGACCACTGGGACACTTGAACCTCTTACCCCACACTTGGGTATGTCTTATTCTTTCCCTGAGCAACTCTCTTTCTCTTAGTCCCTGTGACCCAGAGTGTTTAAAACCCTACTTAAAGTATCTTTTCATGAACCGTGACTCTTGAGAAGTCTATATGCATGCTCTAAGGTGTGCCATATTCTTTCACCTATGTACCTTCCTGCTTATTAATAAATTCCGACACTGCTTCATGCCAGCTTGTCCTAAAATTCTTTTCTGTATCAAAGCCAAGGATCTGGTTTTACCAAGATCAGGAGGGTTTCTCAGGTGATTGACACAGAGGGTGTATGATTCCCTCTGTAATGCTGCTGGCTGGGAGAGGATCCAGGAAGGCAGCTTACAGTCAAACTCACATCAGAAAGAAAAGAGCAAAGTCATATTTGCAAAGTTGACAGATAAGAGAAAAAGGTGTCAAGTCGTGGATTTGTTAGTGGCACAGGTCATTTCTTAGTAGGATGGATCTTATCTTAAACACTTGGCTGAACATGAAGTATCCAGGACAGACCTCAGACAGTAATTAAGACACACTGCGTTTGCCAAAGGGTTTGTAAACTAGGAAATCACCATCACAATATTATGCCAGGAAAACCTCACATATTGCCACCCCCATTCATTTAAAATTATATATTCTAATGTGAGGAAATAAGGAAAACTAGCTACAAGTTAATTCTATACAGCAAATGTGTCATTGATATTTGATCTTATTTAGAAACTAGATGGTAAATACAACTGGAAAGGGGAGGCAGGGAAGGAGAAGAAAAAAAAATCTTCATGCAATCAATTAAATCTAGAAACAGCTCATTTTTCAGAGGGGATAAAATATGCTCTGGGACTTTAAAACTAATATATGTAAAGCACACAGATATGTCTATATAAAAGCACGCTCATGTGTACACACACACACACACACAGCCTCAGAATTAAGCATTATAAAGTTAAGACATAGAATGAATGAACCAAACAGCAAATATAAAAACACTCAGGAAACATCATCTCAAGCATAATATTCAGTCATTTACCAACTGTCTTACTCAGGGTTTCTATTCCCGCACAAACACCATGACCAAGGAGCAAGCTGGGAAGGAAAGGGCTTATTCAGCTTATACTTCCACATTGCTGTTCATCACCAAAGGAAGTCAGGACTGGGACTCAAGCAAGACAGGAAGCAGGAGCTGATGCAGAGGCCATGGAGAAATGTTTCTTACTGGCTTGCTTGCTCTGGCTTGCTCAGCTTGCTTTCTTATAGAACCCAAGACTACCAGCCCAGGGATGGTACCACTCACAAGGGACCCTCCCACCCTTGATCACTAATTGAGAAAATGCCTTACAGCTGGATCTCATGGAGACATTTCCTCACCTGAAACTCCTTTCTCTGTGATAACTCCAGCTTGTGTCAAGTTGACACACAAAACTAGCCAGTACACCAACATTATGGAGTATCTCCTTGCATGAGAGCTGACTTATCTACACACAGAACAGAAAACACCCCATGTCACTATTGGCACCATGGAGCCTCCTTTCTTTTTTTTTTTTTTGGTTTTTCGAGACAGGGTTTCTCTATGTAGCCCTGGCTGTCCTGGAACTCACTCTGTAGACCAGGCTGGCCTCGAACTCAGAAATCCACCTGCCTTTGCCTCCCAAGTGCTGGGATTAAAGGCATGCGCCACCACTGCCCGGCGGAGCCTCCTTTCTAGCTTAGGGAGCAGCAGGATGAGCTGGGCAAGGGAGTACGCAGTGTTGTGTGCAAAGAATGGTGACAAAGTAAGCTGGAGATCTTATTTTAGAGAATAAAATTTTAGAATGGCTTCCTGAGAAGCCGACATTGAACACAGATCAGTGAGCTATGCTGGGAAGCGTCGGCAATACAGGCTGAGGTGGCACTCAAGTTGGTCAAATGCTTGACTATTGTGCCCTGGGCTCCATTCCTAGCACACCATAAACTAAGCATGGTGGCCCACACCTGTAATCACAGCACTTGGAGGTACTGGTAGAAGGGTCAGAAGTTCAAGGTCATCCTTAGCTTCATAATGAGTAAGAGGCTACACTGGTAGACATAAAATCTTGTCTCAGTATAAAAAGAACATAAGGAAAGAACTGTCCTGAGGAAAGGGCCCTGAGGCAAAGTAAGATCATTTTCTTTGAGGAACCAGAAGAGCCACAAATCCTAGAGTGGCACTGGGTGGTCTGATAATAATAATTACACTGTAAGAAGCTGAGTCCTAAAGGGGGAGACTGTCACACGCTGTGGCATAGGTCAGGCATGTTTCAGGGCAGAGAAGGCAATGCACAGAAATACTAGGATTTGCAGATGGGAAAGCTAGGGGCATGACAGAAAATCATTGTTGCTGCAAAGTTCATTCAGTCCATCACCTGGAAAATCTATCCAGTGACACACACAGGGCAGGAAGGGGGACTGTCTATAGCTAAGGAGTGAGAGGGATTCACAGCCAAGACCCAGCAGACAGCATGAGGCTAGACACACTAAGTATCACAAGTCATCCTGAAACTTGTGTAATTTAGCAGCAGCTAGATGTATAAATGGAATTTCTGGAAAAGTCTATGCTCAGGGGCTATGAAGGGGATGGCTTAGTTGGTAAAGTACTTGTCTAGCAAGAATGAAAGACTAAGTTCAATTCCAAATACTATGTATAAAAGCCATAAGTGGAGGTATACTCTGTAATCCCAGTGCTAGAGAGGTGGATCACTGAGGCTTGCTAATTGGGGAGTCTAGCCTAATTGTTGAGTCAAGTCCCTATGAGAGACCATCTTTTAAAAAAAGTGGAGAGAGACTCCCCTAGGGAATTCTACCTGAGGTTGTTCTTTGACTGTCACACACAATACACACACACACACACACACACACACACACACACACACACACACACAAAGTTCAAGTTTAAATAAATAGTAACATATTGTGTTTACTTATAATTAGAAAGCTATAAAGGTAAATGATGACAGTCGTTTCATTTTCAGTTAGTAAATGTCCTAAAATGACACATAGTTGTCATGGTGATTCAGGTCACTCCCACTGATGAGATCATGTAAGTCTGTGCATTGAGTAAATCCTATTAGGGAAAACTGAGATTTATTGATCTGTATGTGTTTTCCAACCTAGGCTTTGTGCAAGCTGTACAAACATTCTACCATTAAGCTGACAACTTGGAAAGACTTAGTTGCGTTTAAAAATTCCTCTTTATAACCCAAGAATGTATGCCTGACAAATGTCCACTTTCCAGCGTCACACCCATCTCAGACCAACTGTACAATGGATCTGAGATCCACAGCACAAGCCAGGCCACCTGAGAGTGGATATGGAGAGAGGTTGGGGGAGGCATGCCTTTGCTCATGAGCAGAACGTCTCAAAGCAAGTAAAAAGACCCCAAATGGATGCACTAACTGCCATCTCTATACAGACAGAACCACCACTAACAATTAACACCTGCTGAGTTCTCCTTGCTATTAAATGATTCCTCTCCTTTTTTTTGGAAAGGCAGTATAAATACTGCTGAAACAGCCTGCCTTTTAAACTTCGATAGTTTTACTGTTACTAAATTTAGAAGTCTTTAGAAAAAGCATGCTGAATGATAGATGACACAGTGTTCTGTTATAGATAAAATAAAAACACCCATGGGTTGTGATGAATGGGCTCTCCCCTACCTCCAAACGTTGTTTTAAAACATAAAACAATTAAAAGAAACTCATAAAGACATGCTGCCATATACAAAAACAGGCTCTCTAGAACCAATTATTTCCTAGTCTTTGAGGAATGAGTTTTAAAATTATATTTTCTTCAAATAAGCCGAGTGAAATGTCATTGAAGTGCGGTATTTCTCACTGCTAATTACTAGGACCCTGTGACTCAGGAGGACTTTTTGCCATGATATATGTCTGACTATTTACCTCAGGAAATATGTAGGGTAGAATAAATTACGATGTACAGCTGTGGAAGAGGTCTTATCTGTGTCTTTTACTTATTTGGCCTCAGCACTCAGGACCAGCACAACCAATTTGGCCCCATTAGAAAGTCTCGATCCAGACCTTTGGCCTAGTATGAGTTATTTTATCATCTCCTCTGTCTGAGAATTCATTTATTCTTTCTAGAACCTTCCTTTGTCTTTGGTAGCTTCAAGCCAGAAATGTGTGCTGTCTTAGGCCACTGCTGACGGTGACAATGCTGCCAATTGGCCCCAAAGACCCTTCGGCTATATCAGCTGCCCGGTATTCCAGGAGAAGACTGCAGACATCAAAATGCAGCCTCAGCCTAGTCCCATAGGATACAGACCATAGGTTTACCGGGTCAAAACAAAATAACAGCTCCCATTCTCATTGCTCTAGAGTGGCTGAGGCCCTCAATTGCTCTAGGAAACAATTTCCAGTTGATTCTGGTGCTATTAATGAAGGTTTCTCCATTCTAGATGCATCAGCTTTCTTGAATTTACTACTTTGCTGGGGTTTGAATGTGAAATGCTTGGGAATGTGATATGGCAAGCCGCCCTCCTCCCAGTCCTGCCACCATGGACTATGAACCTTACTCAATAAACTCTTCCTTCCATAAACTGCCTTCACCAGGAGTTTTATCACAGTGTCTTAGTTAGGGTTTTACTGCTGTGAACAGACACCATGACCTTATAAAGGACAACATTTAATTGGGACTGGCTTACAGGTTCAGAGGTTCAGTCCATTATCATCAAGGCAGAAACATGGCAGCATCCAGGCAGGCATGGTGCAGGAGGAGCTGAGAGTTCTACATCTTCATCTGAAGGCTGCTAGCAGAATACCGACTTCCAGGCAGCTAAGGTGTGGGTCTTTCTTAAAGCCCACACCCACAGTGACATACCTACTCCAACAAGGCCACACTTCCTAGTAGTGCCACTCTCTGGGCCAAGCAAATATAAACCATCATACAGGGTAATGAGAAAAGTTACTGATATGCCCTTTGTAGTCTTGAACAGAACTGTAAACTTACTTTTGTTTAAAATCCCAACAACTCTAGATTTTATATGAAGAAAACCACAAAACCAAACAAAACTCTAGCAATACTTCTTTGTAGACTGACTTTTGCATTCTTATTCACTGCAGACAGATGAGGTTTCCAGAAATTGAAAGATTCATCTCCCAGTCCAGACATCACTTGACAGAATAAGAAACTGAGGCTCAGGAGCCTAAGGAGCTGCCCAAAGTCCCACTGCAGGTTGGGGCTAGAGATAGATCATCTCATGGCTAGTTTAAGGTATCTCCATAGGTCTGAACCTGAATACCCTCAAGAGAAAATAAAACTCTAACTTCTGTTCACAGCCCACTGTGTGCACGTCCTAAGTAGACACACAATTAGTGCCTGACGACACTCATTTGATTATGTAATCAAATCTAACTGGAATTTACTGAGTTCTTACATTGTGTTTATCTGAACGGTTCCCACATCAACTTGTAGAAGTGTTATTGTTCCCACAGGAGAGACCCTGAGTAGGGAGCCCAGGGGAATCTGCTGACAGCAGGAGAGTGGATAGCATCACCCAATGCTCTCTCATTCCAACACCGACCCCTGATGCGTGAGGAACCCAAGACAGCCTCCAGGCTGGTATGTACAGAGCAGACAACTGATTTGTTCCTTGTTTAAGCCCATGAGAGAAGGTTGAGAAGATAGCTTCACAAGTAAATGGCTTCCCCGTGCAAGCATGACAGCCTGAGTTCAAGGCCCAGCACACTCACACCCTGGTCTGCAACTCTAATCCAAGTGCTGAGGAGACAGAGATGGGACTAGTCCTGTGAATCACTAGCCGGCCATTCTAGTGATATTGGTAAGCCTTAATCCCTTGTCTCATAAACCAGAAAGTGAGCAAGGTAGGCACCTGCTTACACACACATGCACACACTAACATGCATAAAATACTTATATTCACTAGTATTACACACACTTCACATGTGATAATCCTGTACTGTTGAGAGCATTGTGACCCAAAGGACGTGGGTCCCTAATAAAACTTGTCTATGAAGACCAAGAGTCTGAAAGCCAGGTCAAGAACTGGCCCTGTGCACTAAAGGAGGATTATAAAAAACTGCACACAGCCAGCCACTCAAAGGACGTTGCCAACATTTCTATTTTCAATGGCGGGCCAAATGTTAAAAGTTCAGTCTGGCATATGCAAATACTGTCAAAGGCATGCCAAAGATCCGCCCCAGGGTTAGAGGGAACAACTTCAAGAATTGAGGAGCACAAATTCATTGGAGACACAATGTTCATGGTCTCCACCTATACTCCCTGTAGCTCAGTCTGCTTTACAAGAGAGAAAGAGAGGGGGTTCATTTGTAATCTGTCCCTCTTGTCGTGATTGTGAGGTTTTCTGTCATTTTGAGAAATCACGATACTATGAAAGCGGCTGATTTGCTCAGCGGTGGATTGTGGAAAGGGGGGGGGGATCAAGGAAGAGGGGGCTGATTATGGAAAGCAGAAAGCTCCCATTGGAAGGTGAAAAGGCACCAGCAATCAACAGCGATGAGGAGCAAGGCTGAGAGAAAAGGCAGGAGAGACAACTTGACAGAGCCTTTGTAAGATGGGTGTGGCTCCCCAGTGATGGAGTGTCGAAGGGGTGCTTTTTCCAGGCAAATTCACAAACTCTGGAGCCATTATTTTTGATTGTGTACAGTTCTCATCAGCACCGTTCTGATTGGTTTAATAAACTAAAATGTGTGCTGCTTGGCATGCAGAGAAAAATAAGTGACTTTCTTTAAAAGGAGAAAAAAACCCAAAAACAAAAGAACCCAGCTTCCATGTAACCAACCTGTCTTAGCCTTAGATGTGCAATCCATCCTTGATGAAAGTCATTTCCTTTTCCAGAGTCCTACTGAGTGTTCCTGTGAGTGCATGCCATCCTGCCACTGCCTCTGTACTGGGCTGCATCCCTGTACATGCACCTGATGCTTCAGAAACCGTAGACGGGCATGGGGCAAGGAAATAGTAAAGCTACTCTAGAAAATCTGAAGATAACAGGGGTAGAGAGTTGGAAAGTCAGCACAGAATCAGTTCTGACCTAACAATAAATTATCTTGAGGACACACACACACACACACACACACACACACAGTGAGAGAGAGAAGTGTGCAAAGGCACATGCATATGCTACATAAAAGCAGGGGGAAAGACATAAGAATATAAGTGGAGATGAGGCACAGAAGGCGAACCTTCCAGACATGAGGCAAATGTATCAATAACTCAAACATCATAGGTGACCTTATACAGGTTCTGATGAGGTTCACGTTGGTCACAAGGCTGGAGCCCAAGCTATCAGCTCACAAAACACAAGACATGGTCTCTAGGACTTTTTGTAAAAAGAGGTCAAGTAGTAATTGCTGCTCCACACCAGGTGTTTATAAGGCTTGTTACACCTTATTTTTTTTTCTATCATCCCATACCAGTAATTAAGCTCTGCTAACCCTATAACCCCTACCATCTAAATGCAAATGATATGCAAATTACACTTTGTTTCTCCTCTAAGTACACCAAACTTTATGATAATGCGCACGAACATACACATACACACACTTTCCCAGATACTTAAACACAGGAAAACAAAGCAGGATTTTGATTTTGCTAAATGCTCCCTTTTGCAACAACACCGGTCACGTCCACTTGGCGTGATTCTGAGGTTGCCTCTCTCTCCCCGCTCCTTCTCTGGGTTCTTCGGCACTGCCATGCTCCTAATTCTTGGTCTGTTCGTTTTAATGCATTATTGTTTCATAATACAATACCACAAATTGCAAATTACATTTGGCTCAAGGAGTGATTATGAAAAACTATGATCGCGGCTGCCTTTGCTCGCATCATGCTGATAATAATGAGGCCTTGATTGAGTTCGAGGCAGCCTAGTGATGAGAAGGGTCAATTTGAGTGTTTCTATTAAGCTTCTTTTGTCAAACTCAACACTTGCCAGGTCAGAGGCAAATAATCACACCCTGCATCTGGTTTCCATGGTTACCCTTCAGCCTTGACTGTACAGCCCATGCTATTGCCCTGAGGCAGCCCCACCCCCACCCCCAAGAGAAATGTAACATAGTTTGGATAGTTTCTTGGTCTCCCTTGACCAACAATTTAAAGAGAGGCTTTGCATGCATGGAAGTGGGGTTTTTGTCAGTCTATGGCTCTTTATGGTATCATTATTACCCTGCGTGGCATAACTCCATTTAAGCTACATGTACACACACATACACACACATGTGTATTGTATGTACTTTTAAGCAAGATTATAAAACAGTTTCCCTATGGATTTTTAGTATCAGTTATTTCCCCTTTTCACGTGTCCCCTCCCAATGAAAGCTGTCCTCCCTTATTTTTCCATAGCACCTGTTGACACTGTTCCTGATTGCCTCCTGAATCTCAAGATGAAACCCTATTATTGCAGATGTCACATACACTTTGGATAAAAGGGTTAAAGGATGGAGCTGGATCTAACCCTTTTCCCTAAGGACTAGTGCTCATAGCGTGTGTGTGCGCACGCACGTGTGCACACACACACACACACACACACCACACACACACACAAATTGAAGATTGTACCTCATTCTATTGGAACAGAAATTGCCTAGCCAATACTCAAATAAATAGGTACCATGGTTGAAAACACCGAACGTCTCAGAAGCACCCAATATGGAGACATTTGCAGTTGGAAATACCCTCAACTAAATCCACATTTTGAGGCAGACTCTACGTCTTTTCTACTGACACACAGGGAACCATCAGTTACAGCTGCTGGGATTCCCTCCACCAACACTTTTCTACCTTGCATGTTTACAAAGGCTACAAAGAAAAATAATAGGGGTTGTTGAAGTTAAAAAAAAAAAATCTTGGACTTCTGAGTTTATCTTTGGGAACTTAGAAAACAGAAACTTCCCTAAAGATCTCATTATCTGTAAAGTTCCACACCAGTCAGCACTTTTTCCTGTTGATTCACACTTCTTCCAGGATGCTCCCTACACAGTAAATTAGGAGGTGTGGTGCAGGTGATCACGGTTTATCTTTAGATTGATTTGCATAGTCAAACCAGACTTGAAAGGGCTGAGGCTTTGAAGGCTGATAGACTGCTCAGAGAACAAGGTACCAAGGGTGAGAGGCTATACTTTATTCTGAGAACCCAGAGAGGTCAGCAGAGCCGGAACACCCACTGGAACACCCACTGCCTCCCCAACACACTGTCCTCTCAAGGAACAGAGGATCCCACACTATGCATTTTTGTGTAAGCTCCTTGTAGCTCTAGGATGCTGGGTATTTAGCATCAACATAAATTATACCAAATGCCAACAGTGGCTTTTTTCCAGCCAAGATCGCCGACTGTTCTATGCTGTGGCTTCATCTCCCAGGATACACAGCACAGGGTGTCATGATTCAGCTGGTCAAGAATTCAGCTGCTAGTGAGGCTCCCAGTCCTGGCAGGGTTCAGGGTTGGAGTTACAGGGGTCAAAACAAGGAGAGGTATTTACTATTCCTTCTCCTACCCACATGCCCTGCCTATACTTAGAATGTCAAACTCATAGTTCAATAAATGCTTAAACAGAGAATTTGTGTATCTGAACAGTGAATGAAGTCCTCTCACCTTAGTCCTGTGTGTATTCTCAGATGCCAGGGTATCTCACTAGCAATCATAAGAGGGGTGCTCTGTGACCAGACACTGTGACCAGTGTACTGTCCTATCAAGAGGCCCGGCCACCATTACAGCTGCCTCTGCAGATAGTCTGCTTGAATGCTGATGGCCACCCATCTTGGAAGATGAAATCTAGTATGCTGGAGCATAGCAACACTCAGCGTGACCCAACCTGCTAGAACAAGAACGTGGTGCTGCTTCGGGGAAACTCCTGAGTTAGCACAGAAAACACTGGAACACTGTGATTAAGAGCTTGTGGGTCACATGAGAGAATCACTGGTTACTTCTGTGACTACTATCCAAAAGTGGCAGCTACAGCAGGAGGTGGTTCAGTGGGCAGAGGGCTTGCCTACCAGGCAGGAAACCCTGTGTTCATAGCAACACTGTTTAAACTTGATGTGGCAGTTCATATCTGCAACCTCAGCACTTGGAAGGTGGAGAGAAGAACAACATAAGTTTGAGATTATCCCTGGCGACATAGCAAGTTTATGACTAGACTAAGCTACACGATATCCCCTCTCAAAAGGGGGAAAGGGTGTAGCAAATATTAAAAGTGATTTAAAGGATGTAGCACGATGCTGACAGAAATAATCACTCTTATAAATACACATTGTTTCTCATAAGACTAGTCACATCTGCTTCCCTTTCAGGAACTCCTCTCTTCCCGGAGGACCACAGCATCTCCTAAGTGGCTCTCTACTATTTGTGACTGCTGCGGGCCAGCCACAGCATCCAGGTACTGAGGCAGGCAGTGAAGAGTGATGTTGGTGATTTCAGGGGAAATAGTAGCAATTGCAGGGGCTAAAGTAGCTTACTTTGGATACATTTTTCTCTTTTTTTAACTCTTTATTCTAAGACCAAAAGCCTCTGGCTTCTAGTAACTAATTCCTGCTCATAGCAGCAGGGGATTAAGAAAAAAAAGGCTTAACTGCTAGGCTTAACTCTTTTCTCTCTGTCTCAAGGGCCCCTAGATGGTCAGACATTGGAGCTCATTAACTCTCCCTGAACCAGAGAGAAAAGAAAAGGAAAGAAAGAAAATCATTTATACAGATAACACACACAGATACACAAACACTCACACCCTGGTTGGACCTGACCACCTGTCTCATCAACTCCACAAGTGTACATACATACTTATAGACATATACATATACCTACATACATATAGGCAGTCAGATACATAATATATTTGATGAATGAGGCTGAACCCCAAATGCTACACTTTATTCCTTCTTCCTGGCCTTCTTTTTTTTTTTTTTTTTTTTTGGTTTTTTTGAGACAGGGTTTCTGGCTGTCCTGAAACTCACTCTGTAGACCAGGCTGGCCTCGAACTCAGAAATCCGCCTGCCTCTGCCTCCCAAGTGCTGGGATTAAAGGAGTGCGCCATCACGGCCCGGCCTTCCTGGCCTTCTTGTACTTTCTTTGACAAAAGTTCTTTATAAAATTAACCCATAAATAAAATGTTATGCAAAAGGGGAATTACAGAAAGATGTTCATAGAAAGTTCAAAGCAGTGTTTTATTCTGTAAGCGCATTATAAGTTCAAAGCAGCAGTTTCACATGTCCTTGCTTGTCATAGCTCACACCTGTGGCTTCATCCTTGGACCTGACCTAGAATGAATGCTTTTCTTGATCACAAATCTGTCCCAAGCCTATTTCTCTTCTTGGTGTAATTTATGAAAGCTTGTTGTATTCCTTATTATGGAGCCTGTCTATTCTTGATTCTAACTTTATTATATCTGGCAAAACAACTAAAACCATGTCCTTAAATTTTCTTCTTAAAATTATTTTAATCAAATCAGGAATATTTTAATTAATTCATCTAAATAGCATTAATTCATGAAAGTTCATCTTCATGGTGACCTGCAGGAAATTTTCTCAATAGGGTGGACTGATGCCCAGGAATCATTAGACTATACAATAGTGACAGAAAAGGACTTAACAGCAAGAAGCAATTATGGGATTAAATCTCTAAAGACCCTGCATCTCAGAGCTCACCCACTGCAGGCTTTGCCAAACGGTGGGCTATCTCCAGAAAATTCACTGGCATACCTTATCCTTTCCTAAATGGCTTCTGACAGTGGTCAAGGTTAAAAAAAAAAAAAATGGCGTGGCCTTTGGTCTTTGGGGAACCATGGAGTAGATGGTGGTGGTGGCCGCCCAGCAACATAGCACAAGCAATTTTGAGTCCTTGAGGCCACCTGGCCTTAAAAATGGGGGCTTATAGAGGCACTGTCCACAGCAAGGGCCAAAACAAGTCTGTGAACTGCTGGTCCAATATTCACTATCCTCTGCCTTCTAGCAGAGTCTGGATCAGGCTGGGCAAGGAAATATGTTTCATCCAAACAAAGCTAAACTTCTGTGGCACAGGACTATCACCTAGCCAAACAGCCACCATCCTCAGAAGTTCAAAGAGGTCTGATCACCAATGATCATCTCAGCTACTCACATAGAAAGGGGGTGGAGAGAGTCATGGGAATCCTGAGCATCCAGTATCTTTCCCAGTCGTCTGCATGCAATTCTGCCCCAACTGTACATACCCTCAGAGTCTAAGGGAAGGACTTAGAGGAGAGGGTTTCTATCTATCTATCCAGCTACAGGAAAGTCAACATCCTTGCTGAGTGAAGACCGGTCCTTCTGAGGAGCGGGGATCACTGGTACTCCTGTGAATAACCCCACATTATACTCTAGAGGTAAGCCTGATAAACTCACTGGTGCTCCACAGTGAACTTCAATGGGGAGGATGTTTATGCCTCCTCCATATAAGGAATTTCAGCAATAATTTTCCAGCATTCCATGAGATAGATATAGGTCAGAAGAAGCATGGACTCTGGGGCTGGAGAGATGGCTCTGTGGGTATTTTCTTGCTATAGAGGCATGAAGACCCAAGTTTAGATTCCCAAGGCATATGTGCATACCTGTAGTGCATACCTGTAAACCCAGAACTGGAGAAGTGGGGATAGTAGAATCCCTGGGGCTTGCTGTTCAGACAATTTAGCTAAATCTGTGTGCTCAAACTCCTAAGATATTCTATTCCATAAGATGAAAGTGGAGAGCAACTGAAGATAACACCTGATGTGAGCTGCTGGGCTCAACAACATGCGTACCTGCACACAAACACATACAGAGGTGCACCACACACATGTGCATAAAATGCCAAAGAAACAAGACATTATAAGCCAGTTTCCTGAGTCCTCCAACCTGGCTTGCTCTATGACAATGAAGAGATGTAACTAAGGGAACTAGGTTGATCACTTTGAGCCTCAACTGCTTCTCTGGTAAGATGCAGGCTTCCTCACAGGTTTACTGTCATGGCTGCACAAAAGGAACAACCATGATAAGCACTTGACGAATATTAACTATGTCATTGCTGTAATTTCCATCTCATAGAGATCAGTGATTAAGACAGAAAAGAGCCTTAGAAGAGGCTGACATAGCTCCTTCCTCCACTCTTGTTACTGCTAAGAATGCTAAGGAGATGGCTGGAGTTGTAACGGTGGGATGGCCTTGAGGATAGAAATGTATGGACAGACATTCATTTACAGCAGCAGCAGTCAGAGCCTCAGAGTGTGGAGAGACAGATGAACTGTTAACCAAACAGTGTGCTCATGCTATGGAATGTTATTCAGACTTGAAAAGAGGGAAATTCTGACACATGGTAAATACAGATAAAAAATCCTGGGGATATCACATCAGGTGACATCAACAGGGCGATTAATACTGGATGATTTGTTTAAGAGGTTTAGAATGCTAGTTGTGCAAGATGTTGGAGCTCTGGGGATGGAAGGTGCATGATGTCATGCCCCTGAACCATACCCCCAAACGGTCAAGCTAGTAAACATTATACTCTGCCTATTTTACTGCAATTTGAAATAACAGAACATGGGTTGGGAATGTAGTTCAGTTAGTAGAGTGCTCGCCTAGCATGCACAGAGCCCTGGGTCTGATCCCCAGCACTGCACATAACCAGGCATAGTGGTGCAGACTCCTAATTCCAGCACTTGGGAAGTGAAAGTAGGAGAGCTGAAGGTCAGCATCAGCTACAACGTCAGCTGTGCTCTCTCCGTAGTTATTTGCTGTCCATTGCCCATGTGACTAGAAGGATGGAGATGCTTCTCAGGGAAGAAAGCCCTTTTCTGGGTTTGTGCTACATGGAAACAAAACAGAAACGTCACTTATAGAAGCGTTACTTCTTGCAGAATGTACACCTGCAGAACACGGGAACAGAGAGATGGCTTGCTGGCTAAGAGTACCCACTGCTCTTTCAGAAGACTTGAGTTCAGCTCTCACGAGATCACAACTACCTGCAACCCCAGCTCCAGAAGATCAGCCATACATCCCCCGCCATATGAATAAAAAGAAAAGATCTTAAAATTGGATCTAAAATAAAGAATTACATGTTTCCTCAATAAAAATTATGGTCACTTTTTTTTTTTAGTCTGAATGACAGGAACTCTGGAAATAAAAGATATTGAGATCACAGGTGAAGTCATGGTAGATGGTAGTACATTATAAAAACAGTTTCAAATGAATAAACTTCTAAAAGTTGACTGGAATATAGGTCTGCTGATAAAGTGCCTGCCCAGCATGGACAAAGCCGGGGGTTTGATCCCAACCACTGAAAAAGTAACAGGGGAAGAGAAGGAAAGAGACAGGTAGAAAGGAAGAGGGAGGAGGGAAGGAGGGAGGAGGGAGGAAGGAAAGAGGGAGAGAAGGAGGAGGAAGGGAGGGAGGGAGGAGGGAGAGAGGGAAGAAGGAGGAAGGGAGAGAGGGAAAGAGGGAGGGAGGGAGGAGGGAGAGAATAAAACTGGTGCTTTGATGACACCCACTATTTCTAACTTAGTACCTTCTCAGTGGGGAAATATGAAGAAAGTTTAGAGGCAGGTAATGATTTTGACTCTCACTCAACAAGACCTCTGGGAAGACCATGTATGGAAGATACTAGCTCCAAGCACATGATAAAAAGAAACCCAGTAAGCATACCATAATTCCTCTCTCTGCTCAGGTAAGACATAAACCACAGTCAGCAAGATCTGCCACTAATTTGCTGTTCCAGCAAGTTGTACTTTGGGGATACTTTATTTAAAAATGAGCCCTTCACATCCTGAACCCTATAATCAGGCTACTGCCACTGTTCCTGGGGTACTCGGTACGAGAGATACTGTCTCAAAAACAAATAGACAACAAGCGAAATGAGTTAAGAATAATAGCAACAGCAGTAGCAGCCAGCATTGACCTAATCTCTGGTTAGAAAACAGGAAGTAGTTTATGATTCTGGACCATGTGTGTGGAAAAGTAATGCCCAGAGATTGGTGTGCAGCACTAAACACTGAGGGCAGATTCCACCATGTACTCTACTTTCCACTACGGCTGGGTATCTAGCATGACCAGAGGGCATCAAAGGGGAATGTGTATGATCCTTTGAGAAATTTATTTTGGGTATCATGTGTGGGTTACATATACAAAGGTCGGCAAACCTGAGCATACTCATTACTAAAGAGAATGGCTAGAACACTAGGGATCCTGCTGAAGCAAAACACTCTATTCAGTTCCTAAGTCAAATTCTGAATGTAGACAGACTTGCTACTCTAGGCTAGACTCTTCAGCACTAAGTTCCCAGGACAGAGCCTGGACCACCCTTTTATGCAGCCCACTGGGGTGGAACCCACTCATCATGAAGCCAGCACCTGCCATCAATCAGGGGTGGCTCTGTTCTAAATACTGCTGAAAGCATGAAACCTGGTTGTGTCTCACAATATTAAAGTCATCATGGATGCTAGGTCTATGTATGGGAAAAGCCCCGCATTCGACTGCCCTTCATCAGAATCCATTATTGCCAGATGAGGGTGAAATGGTTTCTTTTTCTGCCTAGAGGCTTTTTGTTGGAGGGTTGGATTTTACGCGCATACAACTGTGTTAATGTACAAGAAGTCTTAACCGTACAGCTGACGACAGGGCTGGATGAAAGTGGAGCTTAGATGTGGTGAGGGATAGAAGGCCCTCCCCCTTCGGTGGATGTCTCCTACATGAGGCACTGAGATTCAGCACCAGGAACTTGGGGACGGTGCTGGGTTGGGCCATGGGGACAGTGCCCAGTTGGGCCATACCAACTTCTTTCACTGTGGGTGAGCTTCAGCAGGGACTGACCAGAGGTGCTGTAAAAGTTAATTTTTAACTTTTAGCATCAGGAAGTGCTGACAGGCAGCTGCTCAGTGGTTTGGCTGCTCATTTGCAAGTCCACACCCCCTGGGGAGGGCGTGCCAAACCAAGCCAGACCAGAGAGTGATCAATCTTTCTTTCTTCATTACAGCCAGGATAGCTCAGTGGCATGCTGGCTTACGTGACTACTTCTACTTTGCCACCACACTCCAATCAATGTCCAGGAGCTGCTGTGATGCCCAAGGAAAGCCTCACAGGTGAACTTCTATGGGTGGGGATGTGTCTCTGCTGGTGAGGGGCTTTCCTAGCAGGGGCAAAGCCCTGGGGCTGATCGTCAGCCCTGAATAGAACCAGATATGTTGGTTGGGACATGCCTATCCTATAATCTCAGTACTCCCAGAGGTAAAGGCAGCAGGCTCTGAAGGTCAAAGTCCTAGTCTACATAGTGAGTTTCAGGCCAGCTGGGCTACAGGAGCCCTGCCTTAAACAAACAAACAACAACAAAAAACAAGGACAATTTCAGTCCACTTGCACCCATGATTGTTTTCTTATAAGTAACTATGTCAGAATCAACCCTCTGAGAGAGAAAGATGACATCATCTGTGATTACAAAACAGGAAAAAGGCTTTGAAGCTTGTGGTCCGCTGGTAGAGAATGTGCCTGCTGGACACAGGACTATTCCAGAACTAAGACTAAAACTACTTTTTTTTTTTTTTTTTTTTTTTTTTAACTTCAGAATAAAAAAAAAAATGTGAAATTCTTGAGGTTTAAAAGTTCACCTTGAGATGTGGTTCACATAAGTTACGAGGGTAGGGAATGGCTAAGAGCTGCCGCATAAACAGATAGTGGCTGGACACAGAAGCAGAACCTCATACATGGTGGAAAAAAACGCTCCCCTGGACCTTGAAGGTGAAGCTTGAAGATTCCAGAGAGAACCACAGCAGGAGACATGCTGAGCCCAGCATCTTGTCTGAGGCAGAGCCTAAGAGGAACAACATGCTCTTCTGCACAGTCAGCATCAGGTGGGCAGACACAGAGACAGCCAAGGTAGAATTATCCCTGGAGGAGGGAGTGCAGACAGGTTCGGAGCAGGCAAGGATGACTGTATATTTGTTTCAAGAGTGAAGAACAGCAGAGGTGGAGAGCGGACTGAGGTGCAAGTAAGGAATGGGGTACATGACTGGTAGAATCGTGACTGGCGCCAGAGCTCTGTGGGACTATCCTGAACAGTGGGAGGAGAATGAGCAGGCTATGCTTACCACCAGTGTTGGTGAAGGGACTCTGCCATCACATGAAGGACAGTTACTTAGGAGAGGAGGTATGTATAGGTGGCAATGTTTCAGTAGTCCTTATGATCAATTTTGAAGGATGGGCTGGGGAAAAGTGTAGGCAAACAGCAGAGTGCTTGCCTAATGATCAGGAAGCCTTGGGTTCTAATCCCAGGAAAGGGCTGGGTGGGGGAGGAAAGAAAAGAATAACTTGGAGGTAATAAAAGAACCAAGAGGCTCAGAGAGAAAACAGTACGGAGATCAGGCAGAAATGAAACTGAAAAGTCAGGGCCAAAGGGCACGAGCTAGAACAGGAATGCTCGCTTTGGCAACACACCATAGCATTGGGGTGGATTTCACAGCAGCTGTGGCCCATGCACAGGTCCCGCAGCATGGTCCCCAAAAGAGAGGAGAAGGCTGGCCAGCTGGCTCCAGGATTTGGCCCCAAGAAAGAATGCAGGATTTCAGTGTGTGCCACCCCCCACTTTACAGTGTGACTTGGCAAGTTAAGTCACTTCACTGAGCCCTGGTGTTGTTAGTCTCTCTATGCAGCTAAAAATAGTACCTTCTAGGATTATGGTGAGGATTAAATGGGTTACAGAAAATAATGTTCTCCGCAGATGTACACCAGTTTCAGCACGCAATGGCTGCTAAATGCCAGCTGCAGCAGGCTGCCCAAGGAAAGCTCTTCCCATAAAGAAGTCATGGTCATAACCTGCATGTGCACCACAAAGCCAGAAACACGGCCCAGGAACGGTGATGTCACCAAACAGAAACTCAATAAGTAGAAGGAATGCCATAAGGGCAGGTAACCACAGTTGACTCAGCCCATCACACCTCTGTTACCATGGAGACCCAGAATATGATGTCATCTTTCTTGAGATAAAGGAGTTTCCAGTAATGTAGGATGACCTTGACCTTCCCATCCTTCTGCCTTCACCCCCCTCCTAATCCCCCACTCCCATTAATGGGTTTGCGTGTGCTAAATCTATGCAGTGTGGGCCCACAGAGCCACATCCCTAGATTCCCCTTAGTTTGCTTTTTCAAAACTGTTAAATAGTTACATAAAGAGAGATAGAGAGCCTGGGGGGTGGGGAGCAGTTAATTATAATATAAGTATTATAAATATTATGGAAAGAGAGGGTAAGGAGGTGTGGCTGTCATCACCCTGTCAAGCCACACCTCATTTAGGAGTGTCTGAAGATACTGAACTGCAGGAGTGGGTTAGGTCCCAGCTGAGTTCACACAGCAGCAGCATGTGCATTCCAGGTTGCCCTGCAGGAGACCGTGACAGCTCCAGAGCACCCCCTGTTGTCAAGGCACATGTGTGCCTGCATGTGTGATTTACCATCCAGGGAGAAAAAGAACTGATGCCGACATATGCCTCAGCAGCTGCTCACACCCTTTGAGTGAGGGTTCTTGGCTTCTTTGAGGGAAGGATCCTACCCCATTTTCTGAACCTGATGCTTTGAATCTTAGTGACACCCTCATGTGACAACTGTAGCATTACATCATGCTTGAATTGACCTGGGGAGCCCAACATGTGGGAATGAACATGGCTAGGCTATCTTCTGTGCAAGGCTGAGCACAGAACACAACTATCATAACATGTAATCGACATGTAACATGTTACATAAAGTGGAAAGAATACCATATAGGATGTCTGCTCAGTGCGGGGTAACACATGTGCAAGGCAGATGTGGACAACGGGATCCTCTTCCAGGGAGCACTGGCATTGCCAACAAATGCATAGTTCCTTCAGACAAGAGTGTCTCCCTTACCTGTCTACTGCTTACTACACAGGTCTGGTTTGCTCAATACTTGCTTCCACTGTCTAGATTTAAAAGAAGTTGACACGTGTGGGGAAGGAGAAGGGCGGAGGTTTTTAGGAAGTAGCTAGGAACATTGGCCAAAGAAAGAGATACATGGCAAAGGGAATTCAGGAAAGCCAGCCAAAGGAAGGTGCTCCCAAGACCATCATCCTGAGGGCAAGGAGTGCCTGGTGAGACAGATCAGCTCAGGAATGCAGTAGGGAATGCCATACTCCTTAGTGTGACATGCACTGGGATTCTGATGCTGGTGACTGTGATTTCTGCCAGCACCTGGCTCTGTAATGTCCTGCTTAGAAGGCTACCTTTATGGCTTAGGGTGTAAAACTCCACTTACAGTTAATGATCCAGGAACCAGGGGTATGTTTATACTGGCTTCTGGGCCAGTGTTTGATGGCTGCTCTGAGGAGACGTTATGGCCAAGCACTCCTAACAGTCCCAGGGAGTTGGGTAGAGCTGCTCTAAAAGCTGTAGAAGAAACCTTAGGCACAAAAGTGGACGTCAAGGAGGGAGCTATGCTCAGTTAGCTTCTGTTATACTTCCTATGTGATGTATCCCAGTCTGCCAAGGATACAGCAGGCAAAGAAGCTAACATTCTCTGCCATTGTCAACTTTAACCCAAGGAAAAAGATAGATATTCGCAGGCAACAGTGAATGTAAAGGAGAAAAGATACATTGTAACAAGAAGTGTGGCAGAAAGTACCAATGTAGCAAAGAGTGCAGTTCACAGTTTTAGATCCACCACCCTGCAAAGCAGAAAATACCACAGATTCAACAGTGAAGCCGTGTGTGTGTGTGTGTGTGTGTGTGTGTGTGTGTGTGTGTGTGTGTGTGTGTGTGTGTGTGTGTAGGTAGGTGGGAATCCTTAGAAAGGATATCCAGGTAGAGGGATAGAAAGTTAGAAAGAAGAGGTTCTGGTGACTAGGTGATGTCAGAGAGGAGAAGGCCAATAATAGATGGCCTTCAGGGATGTAGAGGAGGAAAGATCAGCATCACAGGTCAGGTGATGCTCTGGGGGCCATGACTAAGGTTTTCACTTGGAACTAGGTAATGTGGAAAACCATGGGGGTTTGCTGATGGACTCAGGTTGCTAAACAGAAGGACTCACTATAGCTTCTAGCTTCCAGCTGCAATGGGCATTGTCCAAACCAGCAAAGGTACAGGCTGTGGGCATGGGCCAAAAGATGGAAAATACTCAGGTCTTCTACTTCTACTCACCAGTCAACTCCAAAAGTTGTCCCATATATAACTTGCAGCCTCCATTTTTGACTCTGGTCATTGACAAGCTGCCTTCTGTGGCCATAGTGGAACCAACAAAAGCAGCGAATTCTCGGGGTTAATAGATTGGGGATGGAACAAACTTCTGCACATTCACAAGCCTACTGTTTGATATAAGGATTGCTATCAAGAGTTGTCCCAAAGTTTTGGAGCTAATCAAGAGAAGAAGAGAGGCATGCAGAGAAAGGGAAAAGGCAAACACACAGTTCGGGGGGGCAGACAGAGACCACATAGTCTTGCAGCCACCAGCCTATACCCAAGCAAAAATGTCAAAGAAAAATGTCAAAGAGGACACTCACTGCCCATCCAGAGCTCAAAGGAGATGCCTGAGCTAGAGGTATAAACTTGGGAGTCCTCTCCTTAGCCCGAGAACCTGAAGGCTCTGTTTCAAATACCTGCTCTCTCTGCTACTGAAAATGAGGAAGAAAATGGTATAGAGAAGGGGAGAAAAAGGCTGGAGATGTCTCAGCCCTTAAAGACAAGGCTCACAACCAAAAATATAAGAGAAGGGGAGAAAGGACAGGTCCCGCAGACCCCCAGCACTATAGGACTAGACATAGGATAGGAAGGGAAGAGAGCAGAGTAGACAGCAAGCGGATGGGCCCAGTATAGTCTAGGAAGAGTGAGAGCAACAAACTGGAGACTGCTGGAGAGCTTTGCAGAGCAGGGTCAGATGGAGATTTAGTGAAAGGGTCCAAGGGAAAAGGGGAGTGGTTCAGAATATGGTTCATTCAGGGAGATGCCTGACATGCACAAGGCTCTAGCTCCACCCCCAGCACCACATATAAACAAGGCATAGTGGTACACACTTGTCATCCCAGCACTCAGGAGGTGGTGCAGGAGGATCAGATATTCAAGGTCATTCTTGGATACACAAGGATTTGGAGTCTAACCTCATCTTCCTAAGACTGGAAGAGGCGTGTATGAAAATGGAGACAGCAAAGAGCTTGCCATGAAGAGAAGGAAAAAGAAGCAAGGAGTTGGAAGGGGAGGTATAGCTGAGGGATTCTTCTCCATGGAGGACGGTCTTAGACTACAGGACAGTGTGGGTGATCAGTCAGGGAAGATGCAGGGTGAAGGAGAAGGAAGCATTAGCGACAGGGCCTCGAACAGGCCAACAAGGGTTTGAGCAGCTCTAGGACACTCCCCACTACTGAAAGCATGAACAGGACCCCAGAACAATACAAAACTCAAGCATGAAGACCAAGAGCAGGTCTCACAGGTGTTCAACTACGATGAGAAATTCAACCTTCTGTTGCTAAATAAGCAATTATCAAACATACATCAGAAGAAAGCCAGAAGCTACTCAGTTATGCAGGACATCGGGCTTCCAGACACTTCCTTAAAAGTCCCTCGATAAGACAATTACTTTGTATATTCATCTGTGGCTTGATAAAAACACATTTTGGAATAGGGTCTACTTGAGCTATCACATTAAATGTAAAAGATACTGGGCCTCAATGGCACAGATAAAAGCGCCACGCTGATGGGAAAGCTGTGGAGCCCGTCTCCAGTACATCTTTCAGCGGTGTGATAGCATTTATTTACCCTGCATTATTAGAAAGTGAATAGTCACTAGCCTTCAATTTTCACATCAATTGCAGGGAAAAGATTCCATTTTCTACAGAGTCTAGGATGGAAATTGACTTAGCAGCTCAGAACTGTCAAAAAAAAAAAATCCTTTTAAAAACTGGTTTGCTTTATAGAGAGGACAAAGCAGGTGTCGTTCTCCTCATGTGGACATTTTATCTTCACCCCACACTGTAGGTCTGCAGAGGACAATGGCTGCCAGCTCCGGATCACCTCTACAGGCAGGCAGCTTTGGAGCCATCAGCATGGTGGGTGTTAGAGGACTCCGTTTATATGTCCTAATGGGAAGGACACTTGGAAAACACAGATCAGTCTCCTGAAGTCATCATTACTAACAGGTCAATCTGATACTTAGTTTCCAGGGTTAAGAAACAGGAAACCCTGCTCAGATTTGAATTAGAAGTGGCACATATTAAGTTGCCCTTGGGATTTACAGATTCAGAACTTAGTTCGAGAAAAACCTCTCAGGTTTGGCAATTATAAAAGAAGGTTATTCTCTGTTACAGAGACAATAAAAACAAAGAAGCAATAAAAAAAAAACAGAATGAAAAATGTTTCTATTCTTGTTCTTTCTATTTTAATGTGACACTCTGTGTTTTGTTTATAGGGGCAGTTCTGTAAATGAATTTTCTGTTTTGTTTTGTATTTTATCTTATTGAGACAGGGTCTCATGTATCTCAGGCTAGTTTTGAGCTCGCTACTATATAGGCAAGGTTGACCTGCTCTTCCTGCCTGTAACACCTGAATCCTGGAATTACAAGCATGCACCACCATATCAGTTTATGAAGTGCTAGGGGTCACACCAGGGGTTTGTGCATGCTGGGCAGACAATCTATCAAATGAGCCACACCCTAGCTCTGTATATTCATGTTTTAACTGCAATCCTTGAATCTCAAGAATAATGCACAAGCCACCATCTAATTTCATCAGTGTGAAACTGGTCCCTCTAATACACATGGCAATTAGACCTGTGCCCTAAAACTCCAGGCATTGCTGGTTTTTCAAAGGCAAAAGACCTATGCTAGCTGCCTCCTTAAGGTCAGGTGAGGGTCTTCCAGGGTGAGTTAGGGGTTGTCCATTTCCATAGAATCAGCGAGGAGCCAAGGCCTTTCCCACCCAAGATGACTCCAGGCCAGTGTTTTCTGCAGAGTTTCCGTCTTCATGCCCATGTCTCATCAGGACACACAGCTCAAACATCTCAGGAGACAGAAGCAAGTATATCTGAGACTTCCGGGAGCATGAACGATGGAGAGATGGAAAGTTACAGCTTCTTACAGGGCAGTCAGCTTCCCCCTGAGCAGGCAGCAGCTGTGCTCCATCACCTGGACAGAGAACACTGGGCCAGGCGGCTCTTCCTACAAACACTCTGTACTGGCTGGTTTTGCATGTCAACTTGACACAAGAGGGAGTTATCACAGAGAAAGGAGCCTCCCTGGAGGAAATGCCTCCATGAGATCCAGCTGTAAGGCATTTTCTCAAGTGATGATAAAGGGGGGGAGGGCCCAGACCATTGTGGGTGGTGCCATCCCTGGGCTGGTAGTCCTGGGTTCTATAAGAAAGCAAACTGAGCAAGTGAAGGGAAGAAAGCCAGTAAGCAGCATTCCTCCATGGCCTCTGCATCAGCTCCTGCCTCCAGGTTCCTGCTCTGTGTGAGTTCCTGTCCTGATTTCCTTTGGTGATGAACAGCAGTGTGGAAGTGTAAGCTGAATAAACCCTTTCCTCCCCAACTTGTTTCTTGGTCATGATGTTTAGTGCAGGAATAGAAACCCTGACTAAGATACACTCCTTACTGAGCATGCCCTTCTCTACCCCATGCTCTCTGCAATCCCATGGACAGATGGGTCCACTTCGAGGCACTGGAAGAAGCTGCCAATTTTGCCACCCTAGAAACTCTTCTTGACTGCTTTTTCTGTCTGGAACCTGCAACCTACTGAGGGACTGACACTTGCCCAGAGGTCACCTTCAGACCCAACTACTTGGTTTCTGATCCGTGCACTGTGCTTTTCATGCCAGGTCAGGGGATGACTGTCCTTCACACTCCTCAATTAGGTCCTTTTCCCTGACCCAGTCCGGGGTTCTCCATTGTTGCCAAGTATGTGGGAGGCAAAACTGGAGCCCTTACTGCTGTAGTTCATCTTGGAGGCAGTGATTCAAACATCCGATTGGTATCTGCTCATGGCTATGCTCATCCAGTAAGAAAAAGGGACAATTAAGAAGCACAAAATAAAACAAAAAACCTGAGAGGGGGAGGAAAAAGGACTGTCTTCTGAAACAATTTAAACCCTGAAGCGTGCAATCTATATCGAAAGTTCCGAATTGACTATAATAGAAATCCCTAAGTCATCCAAACTGATGGCATAAACAAAACTCATCAACAGCCATTAAGAATTCATTAAAAGTAAATTTATTGTTTGGATTTTAAAATCCTTTCTTTGAGACACGTTTCATGTATCCCAGGCTGGCCTGGAACCCACTATGTAGTGGAGGATGACCTTGAACTTCTGATCCTCCTGCCTCCACATCCCAAATGCTGGGATGACAGGCATGTGTCACCACACCTGGTTTATAGGGTGCTGGGGATTGAACCCACGGCTCTGTGCACACAAGGCAGGCAATCTAGACTGAGTCACAGCCCAGCCACCACACTTTTAAAAAACAATTGTACAATTTGTGCTGCTCAAGACAGTTTGAGTCTGGTATGCTGTTCATCTCTTCTCCGGCTTCAGTTTGGCCAGGCTGGATGAGAAACACGTACAGACAAGGTTAGTAAGCACAGTGAGAGAGCTGCTACATGCACTCGCCCTTCCCTGAAAGGTCCAAGATGGGTCATCCACACCATTCCAGTGAGGTTTGAGATCTGACCTTGTGGTCATAAGTGATGGTTTTCTAAAGAGCAAGCTCTAGTGTTGCATCTGTTATCACCCAAACAGTGTCTCAAACCTGGTTACCCATGTCCTTTTCCAGACCCAAATCAAGAAGTGTCACCAGTTCCGGGTGACTGTTTTAACTGTAATTGCAAGATTCAAATTTAGTAAGATTGCAGCAGCAGTGAGATGGACCAGTGAGTAAAGGTGCCTGCTACCAATCCTAGTGACCTAAACCACACCCCAGACTCCCACAGAGAGAACCGACTCTCACAAGTTTTCCTGATTTGCATATATAAACAACTGCTTGCATCCCCTACACGCGCGCATATGAAATAGATACATTTTAAAGAAAGTCTAAAGTGATATTTTTGCTCTTCTGTTCCACGGTTATAGCTGTTCGGGCTTATAAATCTCAGCTGGGCATGGTGATGCACACCTACCATCCTAGCACTGGCAAAGCAGAAGCAGGGGGCTTCAAGTTCAAGGGCAGTCTGGGTAAGATCCTGTCTTACAGCACAAAACAAGGGTCCAGGGACACGGCTCACCACGGGTGCAGTTCCTTCCATGTAAACTCGGCACCCATGTAAAAGGCTGGGCTTGGCTGTGCAAGCCAGTAATCCCAGTGCTGGGGAATGAGAGAAATAAGGATCTCGGGGCTTCACTGATGTAGAGAAGCAATTGAGGAAGACATTCTGCATGCACGCACACCCCATACATACAGCCACCAGAACCTACCCACATGCCCATGCAAAACAAACAAGCAAGCAAAGAACACAAAAATGTAATAACACAGAAAAACAAGCATAGTCAGGTCATTTCCAAGAATCCTCAGCTGAGGAGAGCTACAATTCTCAGCAGTGAAATGAAGCCAATATCAAACTGACAAAAAAAGGCAGCATGTCCTTTAAAATTATTATTATCTGTAAGACAGGGTTGTGCCACCTTGTTGGTAATATCATTGACAAGATCGAGAACAAGGCCAAAACACGGTTCAAAATGCTGCTGCCGCCCCTAAAGCTGCCCATGGAACTCATTTGACATTTGACCCCCTCCTTGTTCCGCCTACACTGAAACCCCAGGAAGGAGCAGAGTTCTCAGAAATGTTCCATACCCCTGAATCCGAGGATCTCAAACTTCCCCTGGATTTGTCACTCTGTACTGAGGACAACTATACTCAGGCATCTTCCTTTCCTTCTCGGGTCTCTTACATACGAATCCATCTCAATGATGGCAGTGGAGTCTTTTTAAGCTGAAGAAGATGCCAAGTGTATGAGACCTCCACACAAACACAAGGCACTTTGTATGCATTTGCTAATGGAGTCTTTATGGATTTAAATTAGTCACTGAAACCTAGCACAAGGCATCAAGCTGACACACTCCAAAACTGACAAACTGAAGAGGAATTCATATGACTCATAGAGTTGTCCTGGGAGCTCTTTTTCAACAATTAAAGCATATTTGTGGCCCTCAATATAAGAAATAGGAAACTGTATGTCCAGGATGTGCATGTGCTCTGTGTGTGTGTGTGTGTGTGTGTGTGTGTGTGTGTGTGTGTGTGTGTGTGTTGTTTGTTGCTTTTGAGACAGGTCTCTCTACAAAGCCCTGGCTGTCCTGGAACTCAATACGCAGATGAGACTAGTCTAGAACCCATATAAATCTGCCTGCCTCTGCCTCTGCCTCTGCCTCTCAAGGGCTGAGATTAAAAAGGCGTGTGCTACTATGCCTGGCTCACAGTCCCTGTGTTTGACCCACATTATATTTAATCAAAACTGGGGCTTGAGAGATGGCTCAGTACTTAAGAGCATTGGCTGCTCCTCTAGTGGACCTAGGTTCAATTCCTAGCACCCACATCACAGCTCACAACTGTCTGTAACTCCAATGTCAAGGGATCACTCACATTAGGGATGCATTTGTACATGCAGGGAAAATACCCATACATATAAAATAAATTAAGTAAGTCTTCTTACAAAAACTGTTAAATAAGACACAGGGTAGGAAGAGTGTGTGTGTGTGTGTGTGTGTGTGTGTGTGTGTGTGTGTGTGTGTGTGTGTAAGTATGGGCAGAAAAGAGCTATGAGCCTCCTCATTGTGAAGGAAAACTTACTATGTCATTAATTAAACAGAACAAAGAACTTCTATGTGGCTGCATCAAGTAAATTAGACTCCTGGGCTGGGGAAATGGCTCAGAGGTTGCAGTATTTGCTGTGTGAGCATAAGGACCACAGACTCCATGTAAAGCTAGATACAGCAGTGTGCATCCATAAGTCCTAGTGCACATATGGCAGGATGAGAGGCAGAGGCAGGAGAGTCCCCAGAAGCTCACATGCCAGATGGGTGGGCATATATAGTGGTCAGTGATAGGAGAACTCTGCCTCAAGCAAGAAAGTTGACTACTGACACTTGAAATTGACCTCTGACGTCCATGTGAACCTAGCCTCCCTCATGACCTCTAACATCCCTGTCTTCTTCATATATTCCTTTTGTTATCTAAACCACAAGATTGCTAAAAGGAGCAATACACAGAGACACACAGCTGCACTGTGACTCCTGCACTGGCTGCCCTATTTGAACCTCTGCAAACTTCAGATACTTACATGCTGACCGGTTTTTTCTTTTGTTTTTGTTTTTTTTTTTTTTTTAGAAGGGACACCTACAGCTAAGGGCATTGCATGTTAGTCTCACCCAAAGAACACAGAGAAAGGAAGAAACTCATTTCAAGAACGTACTATATTCATTATGGAGTTTAGGAGGTCCAGGGGTTAGGGAATACCAAAGAACAAGAGGGTTGAATAGTCTCAAATCCTTAATCCATCAGGTACAGAAGGCCATTGAAAAGGCTTGAAAACTTGGAGTTGGACAGATGTCTCAGTGGTTAGCACCACGTGTTGCCCTTGCAGGGGACCTGGAGTTAAGTTCTCAGTACCACATGGGGGATTAAAACTTTCCCTAACTCCAGTCGGGCAGTGGTGGCGCACACC
>CM052707.1:55255059-55277696 GCA_028551405.1 Uromys caudimaculatus | reverse complement strand
AAAAAAAAAAAAAAAAAAAAAAAAAAAAAAAAAAAAAAAAAAAAAAAAAAAAAAAAAAAAAAAAAAAAAAAAAAAAAAAAAAAAAACTTTCCCTAACTCCAATTAGGGATCTGGGAATCTTCTTGACCTCCATGGGCACCAGTACACACATGGTGTACACACATAGGTGCAGGCAAAGCATAATACATGAAATCAATCTTTGTTAAAAAAAATAAATAAATAAAATGTTTGAAAATCCTAATGAGGCTCTACAAATTCCAATAGTGGGAAGGAAAGGTAAGAGCGTGTGCTCTTTATCTGTCTGTCTGTCTGTCTCTCTCTCTCTCTCTCTCTCACACACACACACACTCACACTTTCATGTTTAAAGATTAAGCTTCAGTCATTTGTAAGGAACAGTGTCTGGCAGGCTTCAACAGGAAAGGCCTGAAGCAGCAGCATAGACTGAGAACTACATCCCAGGCAGAATAGATGCTGCAATCCTACCCAGAATCACATTTGTACTCTACCATGTGGAGTGAGACCAACCCTGTCTTGTGAGATTCCTGGGCCTCCCTAGTTTGTGCTTCCAAGATGGTTGATGTAGAGGTGTGTGACATGGCAGTCCACAAGCCAGGCAGGGCGCTGCAATAGCCTGAGGCACACAGTATGCAGACATGCCTACTCAGAAGCAGAGGTCATATACAATAAGATAATTAGAAAGTGATGAACTTGGAGCCTTTGTTACCTTTGATTTTAAAAAAACAATTTGTTTTAAAATAATGTTTGCACTTAACAACTGTTTAGCACAGTCCCCCCAGAAAGATGAGCAATGTGAGCTAACTTCACAAGCAGCCAATTCCAGGTACCTGTGGAAGTTTAACTGCCTGGGATTGTCTTCCTAGCCATTCTTAAATACTGGGAGAATGTGAACTCGACTGTACAAATCAAAATAAAAACCTTTAGTGCCATTATGTATCATTTGATTTTCATAGTTGTGTAGGCTTTTGAATTTCCAAATGGGCCAACTTCTTTGTCTCAAAGCTGGCTCTCACTGTAAGCAAGTCTATGGGTTCAGAATGAGACATTTCACACAGTGCTTGCCATGGTGCTCAGCAGAGAAAGCTGCTCCTCAGGGCCCATATCCCCTCCACTAACCCTCAGTAGAAGAAGAAGCCCTAGCACTGGAGCTGCAAGCTGCCGACAAAGAACACTCAGAATTAAGGTAGTCCTTTGAAGTTGGAACTTCGTCTGTGATTTCCCATAAAGGACAGAGCCCTGAACCTATCAGGTGAGTTCTGGTGATGAAAGAACACGAATACACTGTTATTAGTAAGACCTTCAGGGAAGAGCTGTATGCAGAAGTGTGTCACAAGCCTGGGGCCCATGTCTTCAATCTTTTCTTGTCTAACCGAGAAAGACAGCAGTGCAGCTTCTCAAGATGTTACTGATAGGTGGCAGCCTCATTACTGTGCATTGTGTGGGTGCCAGCTCGTGAGATGCCACTTGCCAAAAGTGGAACGAGCCCCCTGCTTCCTGAGGTATCACAGGAGTTGGAATCTAGTAGCGGTTACAACGATTCCATCCTATAAATATGTATGGGCATGCAATATAATGAAGAAAGATCATCAGGGAGAAAATACAGTCAGAAAGAGCAGCATATTAACAAGAAAAGCTTGCATGAGAAGCTGTGAGGGTGCCAAGGTTCTGGAGGGGTGGAAGGCAAACACACATATCCTATATATTAAAGCTGAGCTGCCGACAGGCCAACATGCGTCAATGTGAGTCTCCACTGTCATTCTTCCCCAGCCTTGACCCCATCAGACAGACACCCACAGGACACACTGCTCTGAAAGCTGCAGAATATACCCTGCAGCCTTCAGGTTGAAGTCACCCTGAGGACTGTAAATCAAGAAATTCTAGGAAAACAAAAACTCGCATTCACATTTTAGAACGGAAAGCAAATGAAAGAGAAGGGGCTCACAATGCAGGAGAACTCTATTTTGAAAAAAGAAACCAGAGTTTCTGCATGCACAGTGCATTTTCAATTTTAAACTTTTCCTTGTTGTATTTAGGGCGTACTTTCTAGGCCATTCATCACCTCTCTATTTAATATTAGATAAATCTAAATCTTGTAAAAAAAATCACCTAAGATGAACATTGACAGGGATTTTTGGTGCAACTTCCGAAGAGTCTGGTCTTTTTTATTGTATGGCAGCTATTTGTAAGAAATGATATGCTAAGTAATCCTGGAGTATAATTTAGGGACAAAACCAACTGTCAAGAAACAGCCAGAAACTACATCTAATGAAATCTTTACAGACTGAAGTAATAAGTATTAAATTAATCAACATAGCTTAATTGAAGCTCTATCTGTAACATTTTTTTATTAGACTTGCTATTAATGAGCCTTTAAATGCTACAACTAACTTGAGCTCTGTGTTAAATTTAAATAATGAACCATTGTTCCTACACAGAAAAGAACAAACATCACTTTAATAGGCCTCTTTCTCCACAGGCCTTTTGCAGGCAGTGGGAGGAAGAGAGGAAGATACAGTCTATGGTTCCTCACCACTGTTGTGTGGTTGGCAAGATACCACAACGAAGGTCTGCTAAAATAGCTCAAAATAGCCACAGTGAAATCCCTAAAAAAGTAAAACTGCAGCAGGGAAGAGCAGAAAGGAGACAAGAATTTAGGCTTCACCTCAAAGGTGTGCTTGTTGTTAACCTCAGTCACACGCCACCTAGATGGACATATGCACCAAAGCGCGAGCTACAGCAGCTGGACCTCTGTTGCTGCGCCCTGTGATATTTGCACTTCGTGTTGAGAAGGCACTCCATGCACCCATTGCTGAGGAACTGGAGACTGCCCCTGCTTTGTATTTGAATACTTACCTGAACATGTCCCCCAAGCCTTTCAACATCCCCTTCTTGGCTTTCAGTTTATCCTTCTCCTTCTCTCGATCTTTCTTCTTATCCTTTCCGGCTTTGTCCTTTTTCCTCTCTGTCTTTTCCCTTTTCTCTGGGTCTCCATTCATTTGTCTCTCCAGAGAATAGGAAGGCTGATCGCTGGACGTGGACACGGACTCCCTCCCTGATCTTGAGCTTTCCTCTGTGTCTTCTTCCACTTGAAAGAGAGGAGGAAAGGAGATAAGGAAGACAGTGAGTTAGACCACTAAACTGCACGTGACCTCACTCTCCCACAGATTCTAGGGCAGAAGGGACCTCCCACTGACTGAGACTTTGAGTAGAATCAGAAGGGCCATGTGATTTGAGTGCACAGGCAAGACCTGCATGGAGATGGGGCACCAGCACAGGAGAGGAAAAGCTTTCTGGCTAGGTGTGCAAACATGGCGATGCCTTCATTGCTCCAGAGTCTGCACTGCAAAGGAGAGCTAGGAAGACTTCAGGCCACACAAACCCAGCAGGATCCTGTGCTCTCCATTTGCAAAGTGAAAACCAAATAAGCAAACTGTACCTCCTCTGTACTTCTTTCTCCTTGGTTAAAGATCCTGCAGCCATCCTTAACCTGCTGAACAATACCACTCACTGGCAACCCACCTTGTCAGCATGAACTTCCAGCACCAAGCTTCCTGATACACTCACATGTGGTGTCTGAGCACAGAAGAATAGGTTCTTTTGGTTTCTGAAGACAACAGGTCTTCAGGCTCTCCTTATGGTATTACTATGGGAGGCTAACACGACATGTAATAGCTACAGTGAGAATCATGCTTCTGTGGCAAGCACTTTAGCAACTGGGCCATCTGCTCAATACTACTCCATAGCTGTAGAGGTAGAGCGCTCATGGGAACCAATGAGTCTGTGACTCACTCCTTCTGGTGTTACCCTTGGTGTTTGGCATTTTAAAGAATGACAAACAACTGTAAATAGTAACTATTAGAAATGCACACAACAAGAAATGATGATCCTGTGCAGTGGCCCTTGGGCTTGCAATATATGTCCTGCATGTGAGCTACCTAAGAGACTGCACTTAAGCTTTAGCAGAGTTCAGGATCCTGCCTCAAAACTCTGAGCATGGCTATGTTCTGCTCATTTATAGGCCATTGCTTCAGTCCTTTGGGAAATGGGTGTGGTCCCAAATGTGTGATAATTGACCAAATTACCAGGAAGGAGTTCTCAGAAATTCCCAAACTTAAGTATACTGGAATATTGTAATGTGCTGATTGGAAGCTGATGGATATTCTATGAGTCCTGCTTGGGGACAAACTGTTATTAAACCTTCCATCCAATGCAAAAATGAGGAGACAAAGTTTGTCTCCTCAAACTTTTCAAATAATACCCATCAGCATCATTCCTGACGTGAAGATGGCTGGCAGACAGCAGCTACAAAGCGATTCCTATGGAAACAAAGGCACTGGTTTCCTAACCACAAATAGATCCAGCATCTGAGCACGATTTCTCTGCCTTCAGGAAATGCCTGCCCTTCTCCAACAAAGCCTCACAGAATGAGCCATAACCAAGCTATGGCATATATATTCACTGTACGTGAACTAGCTCTAACTGGCCTCAGGTATATTCTTGTGCCACCAACATTTGAACTATGTGTATCATCTAATATATTTTACGACCCTCTATGATGTCTGAAACAAAAGAGAACTCAATAAATGTAAATGATTTAGTGTTCCACAGCAACCATTATCATGAATCATGAATGGAGCAGGAGTGGCAATACGGTCGGTTCTCTGCCTAATAGTTTTGGCAGGACTTCAGGGGGCATATGTCTTCTCTTGGCTCCGTAACAGAATAAACATGGTGCCTTCACAACTCGCTATATGCTGAAGCAGTGTTCGTGCCAATTCTTTCCATGTTCAGAATAATTTTCTCATGTATGTAATGCAACTTATTCCCTAAATTGGACGAAACAGAGGAAGTATGAAATGATTTATTAACTTTGCTTTTGTAATCTCATTTTATGAAATGAAAACTCCTATCTCACTTTCCTGCCCCCAGCAAGCACACTTGTTTAAATGATACTTATACATCAGACGATTCTTTATTCTTGCTCTAAACATTCAGATTTAGGTAATACCTCATCACAGAAAAGCTGCTGGGGGCATGCTGATCTAACCAATGCCTCCGAATGCCAACTAATTAAAAATATTTAGCAATATGGAATTTCATATGTACAAACATAAGATGTTCTTTTACGGAGTCACATTATATATATATATATACACATATACTTTGACTCAGAACAAAAAGAATTTCCCTGCTATACCCTGCTCCTCTGTGTGAATGCTTTAAAAAAAAAAAAAAAAGTTCAAATGAATTGGTTACATGTGTTTAACTTGTGAAAAACATGTATATGATTTAAGGCCACAGGTACAGTAGATGATGAGACTAAAACCTGTCTGTATATTTAGGACTAGCTTTGTTGTAAGGACTATGAAATAGTTTACAACCTTCGACTAGGAAAATGCAAATTACTCATGTGAACAATAATTTTACTAAGAAAACACTAGCAATGTGTTAGCAGCAAGTGACTCGCACTGTTCGGTTCCTTTTATAACTCCAGCACAGAGCTAATCGTGAATTTATATTTAGATAATGTACTATTTTAAAATACAGCATAAATGTTACTGTTCTTCACTTTAATCCTGTTCACCATTACCAACAGCCTGTACAAAAGAAGATGCTAACTCCTTCTGAACAAACAGAAGCCCCTGTTGTGTTTACGGAGTAACTTGCCCCTGGCACCGAACTCTCAGCCCCTTCCTGAGTGATTACTATAAAGACAGCACTTTCTCTTTCCTCTTTAAAAGGTAAATAGAGAAGCTGCTTCTTCCCTTTGATGTGCCAGTCATTCTGCAATTAAGATGTACCTAATCACTATGTTTTCAACAGATGCAAATGTGACTCAATTAAAATTCTAGACCATGTGACAAACTGAGCTTCTTGATTCTGAAAGGTACCCTGTTAGGACTGGGTCACTGCTGAAATCTAGAAAAGTCTGGGCACTTTCTTGCATTAATGGTTATGGGGAAAATAGCCTTGTCTTGAGAGAGGAAGCTCAAAGTGAGTGAAGGAAACATTTCTCTTTGGTTACCACAGGCTCTCACAGGCTGACTCCCAGCCTGTGGTTCACAGCCATTGTTTTCTTTCATTGATAACCTATGCTGCTGCTGCTGCCGCTGTAATGAGCTCTTGCTGCTTGCTTACTCAAAATTCATTTCTCTCTCTCTGCTTCCCTGTAAACTCAGATTGTGCCCAGAAATGACCAAGCTCCAAGGGGTCGATTCATTAAGCTTAAAGCAACCTAAGGAAGCCATACCCCTGTAGACATGGGAGTCCAAGGTCATTGCGCCAAGCATGACCCTGTCACCCTGAATCCTTCCCTTCTGCTGGGTGCAAAAAGCGAACTGTGAAGCTAGCCTGTGGACAGAGGAGTAGACAGGGGGGAAAGAACTTGTGTCTGCTGACACCGATGGGATGTGGGCTAATAAGCCTACAGCTGTCTGGCTGTATAAAATACTGTGTCTCCTTATCATTTAAGTTGTGAAGTCAGATTTCTATTAAATGCAGCTGAAAGCAGCACCAAGTGGATATGGTGTAAGTCAGACATTACAATAGCTGTAAAATATCAAAACTGTAAGATCTGGTAGTTAATATCCTTTAAATGAATTGTTGAAGATATATAAACAGAAAAATATAAAATTGAAATTATAACTGTTTTCTTTCTTTCTCTCTCTCTCTCTCTCTCTCTCTCTCTCTCACTCTCTCTCTCTTTCTTTCTTTCTTTCTTTTCTTTTTTGGTGTTTGGAGACAGGGGTTTTCTACATAGTCCTAGCTGTCCTGGAACTCACTTTGTAGACCAGGCTAACCTCGAACTCAGAGACACAGCCTCTGCCTCCCAAGTGTTAGGATTAAAGATGTACACACCACCCCTGGATTATAACATTATTTTATATTCACTCAATAGACACTCTCCTCTGAGGGCAAGGGGTAAAGGGCACTGACTGAATGAAAGAGCCTGAGTCAGACCTGCCTCCTATTCTCATTTATGAAGATCTACGTGGAGATTAGGAAAGCTTCACAACGAAGACATGAGTTCTTAAGCCACTTAAGTCATATGGGAAAACAGAAGATTAGATCTCACCAGCTTCACAAACTTAACAAGTAAGTTAACAATGAGGTAGTGGGTATGCAGACTTGGTTCTACAGGAGTGTCTCACTTGGTGAAGTGACTGCTGTGCAAGCATGAAGATACGAGTTCAATCCCCAGAGTCTATGTTTTAGAAGAGGCTGTGTACTGATGCCTGCTTATAACCTTAGCTCTGAAGACTGGGAGACAAAACGTCCTTAGAGCTCATTGATAGCTAACTTTGGTGAGCATGTAGGTTGAGTGAGAGACTCTGCCTCAAATAATAAGATGGAGAGAACTGAAGAAGATACCTGAGGCTACCCTCCATCCCAGACATTCTTATTGTATGTGTGTATTCTCTCTCTTTCTCCCTCCCTCCTTCCCTTCCCCTGTCTCCCTCTCTTAGGGATTCTGCTAAACTTGGCAAATCAACTGCCCACCAACTTTCTACGGCTGAGTGTGAGATCAATAATGCTGCAAGAGAACACCAAGGGCCAGACTCCGGGTCCCAGCAAAGCCTTTGCAGAACTGAACACTTTGAGAACATGAATATTATCACTGGTTCTTATTTTAGCTGACTGTTTTTACTTCAGGGAAGGAAGAAAGATGAAGAAATGAGCAGCCAGTGCTGCAGATGGCATCAAATAACTGGATCTGCTGTTCTGGACTCTGACTTTTAACACTAGAACGAGGCACTCCTGGCAAGGGAAATAGTTGGCTTTATCTAAAAACATGGGTGTGAGCATGGAGCACACATGTTCAAGGCAGTAAGGAAATCTTAACACGCAGTTCTTTTGAGATGTACAGTGGGAAAATAACCCTTAGAGGCTTAATGTGGTAGCGCATGCATGCAATCCTGGCACTTGAGGTCAGCTTGGGCTGTATGAGATCCTTATTAAACAACAAACAAACAATAACTGACAAAATGAAGAGCCAATTTAATGGCTGAGAGGGGACAAGGCAGGAAGGAAACAGGTAACAATACCAAGTATCAGCAAAGGAGAAGAGTTCAAATGAATGTTCACAAGATACTCTATACTAAAAATAGCTTATTTCATTAAAAAAACAACAACAACAAACAAATCTTAAAGCATGTATGGGTAGAGAAAGAGGAACAACAGAGTTGTATTTACAAGCTCACCAATGTTGGGTGTCGGTGAGCTCTAAGGACATCTTGTCTCCTCATTTTAATAACCCATAGTAATTATTATTATTGTGCCTAGGAAGAGATTTCAGCCACTGTTGAGGCTGTAAGTGAAAACCGAACAACTTGAAAGTGTAGAGACAGAGTTCGTCAATGGAGGCTGCTGATGCTCTGTTGTTTCTTCCTTTCTGAGAAATCTGATTGCCTATCTCCCAGAAGCTGGTTGTTTTTAACACCTATGCATAGAAACCCTTAATGTTAACCAAAAACTTCACCTCTATGGTAGAGCATTTGCCTACATGTCTGAGACGCCAGGTCCTATCCTCAGCACTGCAAAGCAGAAACAAATGAACAAAAACCTGAACTAAAAGTGGTACATTCTACCTAATGTCAGAGCTCCGAAACACAAGCCGAAAGTGGATTGTTTAGGGAAAGGGTTCTTGAAGAAGGAAAGAAGGGGACAATAGTTGAATTGGCTGGTTTTGTGTCAACTCAACACAAGTTAGAGTCATCAGAGAGGAGGGAGCCTCAGTAGAGGAAATGCCTCCATGATATCCAGTTGTAGGACATTTTCTCAATTAGTGATCAATGGGGGAGAGCCCAGCCCATGGTAGGTGGTGCATGGGAAGCAAGCCAGTGAGCAGCACCCCTCCATGGCCTCTGCATCTGCTCCTGCCTCCCAGGCTCCAGCCCTGTTTGAGTTCCTGTCTTGACTTTCTTCAAAAAATGAATATTGACTTTGTTAAGCGGTGTGGAAGTGTAAGCTGAATAAACCCTTTCCTCTCCAACTTGCTTCTTGGACATGGTGTTTCACTGCAGCAATGGAAACCCTAACTAAGACGGTAGGTTTCGCAGGGAAGGCTGGAGGGAAACACACACCAGCATAACACACTTGTTACACAACGCAGGGCTAAGGATAAATGGGCACGGTGAGGCATGTCTGTGATCCCAGAAAAAAAACAAAACTGCTAGAGTTTACTAGGTCAATCTACACCAGACAGTGAGACCCCAACAACAATGTCTGGAGTCAAATAAAGAAGGCTCAGGCCTGACTAGACAGGAATGATATTGGATTCCACAAGGAGAAATTAAGACAGCATGGCAGTGGAGTGGCTATGCAGAGAGAAGACGATCAAGAACACTAACCAGAGTAATACACCATCAGCCATCTCAGATGAAGGCACATGCTCAGCCCATTTATGATATAATTATTACGTTACATTTATTGTGTGTATGTATGTTTGCATTAGTGTGTCTGTGCTTGTACGTGGGTGAGATGGGGGTGGGGTACCATACAGCATATGGAGGTCAGTTGGCAATTTGTGGAAATCAGTTCTTTACTTCTACCTTATAGGTCCGGAGGATGGATCTTATGTCATCAGGTTTGGTAGTAAAGATCTTTACCTACTGAACCATATATCTCTGGGCTCCTGTGTATCATTTTAAAAGAGGAAAGGCTTGTATGGAATAAAACCAGATGTCCACACTAGTGGAGAACTCTAGAAGCTGAGCTAGAAATAAGAATGGGTAGATTCAGATGGGATGTTTGTATGCATCCTTTATCAAAGGCTTGGTTCTATAGTGTCATTACTGGGAGAAAGGCAGGGAAACCTTTGACCAACAGGGTCTGTGAGGGTCCTTTTCTCTTTGGGACAGTACCTATATGGAGGACTCAGAAACCCCATCTGTCAGGCTTAATGCTTCCTGGCCTGTGACACATTTGTTCTATCAATGCGTCCCTTTCATTGCCTTCTGCTGTTGACAGCAGAGTTTAAAGCAATGGTGTTGCCCAACTCTAGACAGGAACTCCAGAACTGTGGACTAACAAACATCTTTTCTTCAGAAAGTCAACAATGGTACAAACTGACTAACCCAGAGGATGCCCAGTGTTCACATGGAGTCCAATTCCTGTTACACTTAAACGAGGAACACAGCAGGTGAGAAAACTAAAGTTCATATAAAGATTAAAATAACAGTTTAACCGAAACAAGAAAACAGTTAAGAAGCTTCAAGATTATACATAAACACTGGGCATTGATGGACCAAGGTGCTCCACCTATTCTTAAGTACAAAACTATCATTATCAGATAACATAACAGCCAATGTCATTGGTAGGACAAGGAACCCTCCTCACAATGGAGAAGATTCTGCAGGGATGACAGTGCTGTGACTCAGGAAACTTAAGCCCAGGCCTCGCAGCTAAACTAGGAAACATGTTCTTCCCCTTGCAAGAAAAGGGTGCATCTACTTGAAATCACAGGCTGGTGATATTGTAAAAAGGATCTGGATGTAGGCAAAGAACAGAGTTTTACTCTGTGTACTACACCAGTCATGTCCCAAAACACACACTACATGTTCTAAGCGAAAATTACGTGGCTTTGCTTGAAATCTCTTCAAGACGCATTGTTTACTTTAAACAACCTCAGAGATGCAACAAAAGAATGTGGGCCCCTGCAGGGTCCTGGTAGTACATCTGAGAACCACTGATGGCCAAGCCATCTGTAATTTCTATTGCTTCATCTAGGATACTCACAGGTCTCCATGCCTTCGTCGTCATCATCCACCATGGGTTTATCATAGGACTTGTCAATGGCGGCTCTGAAGCTCTCATTGCAGCCCCTTCCTCGGATGATTCTCGGCCGTGGACGGTGGAAAGGAATGTTCCCGTTCAGCGTCACCTCGGCGACAGCAGTCTGCAGACTTTCTAAGGAGCTGGATTTCTTCAGACCCAAGGAGGGACCCACATCTCTACTGGGGGAGCCTTGGAGGGTCAAAATAATACAAGATTAGATGAGATGGAAGTTACAAGTTCAGACCCAAATACCTATGCCCTGTGGAAACCTGCAGAGATAAAGTTATCGTATCAGCTCAGTGGGAAGTACTAAAATGTAGACTGAAAATAAAGAATGATAGCTAATTTTGTTATTCTTCACAAATATATTAGGTTTTTTATATCTGTTTCCATTTGGGAAATCATTAATTTTTATCTTAACAGATGAAATCTTTATCAAATCATTGTCTAATGTGATGCACGTATAAACTAAAACAACTATAATAATTGGCAACTATATTTAAAACACAAAGGCAGTGAGGAGGCTTCAGAAGAGTTATTGTTACAATCTAACTGCAACACCTTTCTGTGATACAAAGTTATTAAAGCGGAAGATGGACATCACTGTCATAGGCTTCACCCACTCTTTGCCATCGGTACATAAACAAAAGCAGTCCCAGGGACTGAGCCACCAGCATACTTAGCTCACCAGGTAGAATTCTGGGGAACAGTATGGTTTACATGAAGGATGGTACAGATCTGAACAGACAAATCACATAAGGGCTTCTCCCCCCAGAAGAAGCAGATGTGTTCATACTCCATGCAGTTAAAAATTTTGCTTTTATTTCTTGAAGATCCAGGGCAGTAAAGCTCGAGATACCAACTGCACCCAACTTAGCAGGCAATCAAAACTGCTTTTCTTAAGCAAGGGAGACAGTTGCATCCATCACTGTCTGACGGGGCACACTGGGGTGCAAATCAGCAACCTCTAATGGCTGACACCTCCACCTGGGTAGGCCAGGTGACAGGGCTGGTTCTTCACTTATCTTCCTAAAAGGATGAAAAAAAAAAAAAAAAACCCAAACAAACAAATAAAGGAGGGTTGGAGAAACTAAACAGCTTATCTCCACATGGAGTCACCCGCCATATGTTGATCAATAATTAGGAAGTAGCTTCCTCATGTGACTATCTGGAAGACAAATGGCTGAGAGGTGAGCTCACCACAGCTCAGGGATGAGACACAGGGAAAACTAACTGAAAGTGTCAAAATAAGAATTAGCCTCTACTGCTTCATTTATATTACATATTTTATCTAATTTTCACCACGGGGTAGCAGTGCTTGGGGAGGGCAGGGATGTTGAAAATGCAGACAGACAGAGAAGCAGGCAGGTCTTATAACAGTGAGTAAGTCTTCTGGAATGTATAGGCCTGAGGAGCAATGGTGATCTGTTTGCGTTCTCAGTGCAGGTGTGTATGTATCCGATCATTGTCTTGTAACCAAACTACACCCTGGAAATTTCTTTCAGGTGGTACTAGGTCACTCTCATTAGTCACAGCACGTGATTGACAAGTCTTACGAAACTCACAAAGGTTATGTCAGAGGTGTTCCAAAATAGAAGGAATGATGTCAAGGAACCAAGCACAAAAGGAGACACACAGTCCACCTTCACAATCTTGGTAAAAACTCATTTCTGAATCGATTATGCCTGTGAGATTTCAAACCTCCCCATCAGTGTTTGGCTCATGTAAAAACATGTATTAGGCAAATGTTTCCAAGGATGTGAGTATCTATGAAGGTATATATCTGTATACATGTATCCCCAGCAGTGATTTCACACCTCCTGTATGGACTGCATCACAATGCTACATTGTATACATGGAAGTATACAGTAACTTTTTCTTCAAGAGAAGTTAGCTGAGACTTTAGTGTACTTTGTAACAAAAACTGACAGTGAACTTAAAAAATGGTCCCAGTGCCCTTCAGCATAAAGCAGTTCTGCAAAGCAAATAAATATATAGAATAATTACATCAGCAAGAAAACTCTACAAGTGCAACAGGCCCCATATCCCTCAACACATAAAATTAGCAGTATAAATAATCTAGAGCCTTCTTTCTCTACAACAGAACACGTTAGCATAATGTTGATAACTGTGAATAGTGTGTTCTTGCACGGTTGGAATTTGCACAATAAAGAGTTTTGCAAAAAGTCAATCTGTAGAGGGATGGGCAAGGGTTTCTGGGCCCTGTTACTGAAAAACAGCCTCGCCCACTTAATTGCATGTAGTCAATTACATTCCATCACTGTAAAATCAGACAGTTGTCAGAGACCCCGTGGCCTCTTTAGCCTAAATTGCTTATTATCTGGTTCTTAACTAAAAGAGCTCACTGACTCTGTAACATAGATATCACACATTAAAGAAGAAATTTTAAGAATTCTGGGTTGGAGACACAGCTTGGGGCCAGAATGTTTACTCACAGGCACAAGGCTCAGGTCTCACACCCTCCTAGCGTGGTGTCCTAAGCTCACATTACTATGATGAAAACTGCAAATGGGTCTTCTATATAAAACGTAGGCAAAGACTCTTCACAATTATAGGAAAGCAGTATCTTCTCATTTTGAAACAATATTTTAATATAATAACTTTACTGTCTTTAGATCCTTAGTACATATGAATTTTTATGCCTAAAAGAACTTAATAAACCCATGTCTCTTTATTCTTTTTAAAGAAGGTCTATTCACTGCAAAAATAAAGCACAATATCCCTAAATCTGTAAGTCAAGGAAATCATACACAGAATATTTCCTAGTGCACTTTTATTTGTGTGATGTCTTCGATGTCTGAGATGAGCATTTTACTACTGTGCTCACCCCAGCTCTAGACCTGTTGTCCTATTTTTTTCTGGAGGGAGGGGGGATGGTCTCATTGTACACCTCTGGCTGGCCTGGAACTCCAAAGGTAGACTAAGGAGATCCAAGGAGCACTGGGATTAAAGGTGTGCAGCACACTTGGCTTCTGACTCCTGCCTGCTAATAAATATCCCTCTTGGGGAGAAAAAGTCTCAGTGAGGGTGTCTTCTGCAAGGAGCAAAAAGGAGAAAAAAAAAATCTGTTTTCATTACAAGTGGCTTACAGCTAGACAGATATTTATGCCAAAATGTCAGCATGCCTTGCCCAGAACCTCGAGGCTAACCTGTCAAAGACTCCAGGCAACTCTGAAACGAGGAAAAGAGAGCAGCTCAGCTGAAGACTCTGCTTACTGGCTGAACATCTACAGAACTTCCCAGTGGAGATTCAAATCTCCAAAACAAAAAGCATCCTGGTGTCTATATAAAGTTTGTCTTAAAATCTTCCAATTTAACTCCATGCATAGGACAGACATGTACACTCAAAACCAGAAAATGCTCTTCTCCTCTAAGACCTAACACTTGAAACACAAAAACACATGGCTTTACTAGATGATTAAATCTGAATCTGTGTCAAGACAGTTATATAATATTTTCAGTTAGAAGTCTGAAGTATATATATATACTCACAATAAATTTCATTTCCTCATGTGGGTTTGGGTTGTTTCAATTAAACATTCCCCATTTTCAAATAACTGGACAGCATGCACTGTTACATTGAGGGTGTGCAGCTTAGCCTGGCATAGGGCTTCTTTAACTAAACACTAACTGCTACTATACACATGTAAACTACTAAGACGTGATCTATAAGTCCAAATTCAGAATTTCAATAAATTTTATGTTATACAGAAAAATAGCTACTTAGTAAGATCTGAGGCAATAGTTAATTGCTCTGAATACAGCCAATCATATAATTTATTGAATGCAATTTTATAATCTATCATTTACTTCATAGAATATGGCAATGCCAAGAACAACCACAATAATCTTTATGCATGTATGTAGAACACACAGGCTGAAACTAATTACTACAGCAGGTTAAAAAGGCAAATTAAAGCTAATACGTGCTAAGTGATATAATTACATTATCCTGGATCTAGAATAATTAAAGCAAGATTCCAAAATACACTAATAAATCATGCATGCTCAACTGCACAGAGCACACTGCTTAATTACACTGACAGACTCTGCTGATTATTTTCATGTCGTAATATAAAAAGATATAGTGTACTGCTAAACCTAGTCCATGTAGCCCATTATTTCTATGAAATGATTAAGCAGTAAATTTAGAACAGATTCCAAAAGCTAACGAAGCCAGATGTGCCATATAGTTCAAACTAATGTCAGGGTTAACAATAAGCTAATTCTAGAATCTGAAAAAAGATACAGGAAGCAACAGAGGCAACACAGGAGCATGGACAGCAAGCCCAGACACTATCACTTAGTGAAAGTATTCCTGTAGGATAGTAATTCTTAGCCCTGCTAATGCTGCGACTACCTTAATACAGTTCCTCATGGTACAGTGACCCCCAATCATAAAATTATTTCTTTGCTGCCCCATACTGTAATTTTGCTACTGTTACGAATCATACTGTAAATATCTGATACACAGGATATCTGACTTGAGACTCTAAAGGGGTCATGACCCACGGGTTGAGAGCTGCTGATACAGGTGATGCTATTTTCAAGTAAAAATCACTTCTTGGAGCACAATTCGTCATTAAGACATCACATAATACTAATGAACTGAAGAGTTTTTCTTAGGATTTTGATTTAAAAAAAAAAAATCACCATGAAACATTCCTATGCAAGTAAGATTTAAAAAACAAAAATCTAAAATTGTTTTTAACATAGTAAAAGTAATCTGTTCCATCTGTCACACGTATTGCTGATAAATTTCTCATAACAGAAAAAGAAATGTATTTTTCTCCTGCAATTCAATTTCCCATAAAGAAAGCATCTGAGGGAGACTGGAATGGTGGCGCTTACACGCAACATGATGGGCAGCTCTATAATCATGATAACCTCCTTGAACCACGGTTTCTATGGCAACAGACTAACTGTCCGTTCTTACCTGCTCTCTGGTCATCCACTGTATTGAGTTTAGTCTCGTCAGCTACTGTTAAAAGGTAAATGTATAATGGTTAGCCCAGTTAGTCCCCAAAGCCCAACATGCTTCAACCCTCCCCCAATCTTGACCGTTAGAGCGCAACTCTTAGGCAATATTCCATGCAAGTCAAGTGAAACATCAAGCAAACATTCGTAATCAAAAAATAAAGGGAGAAGAATAAGCAGCATCTTCATGCAGTATGCCAGTCATTTCGTCTCACAGACATGTGTTATTTGTTCTGTTAGTGTTATCATCATTAGTCAAGGCAATGTGCTGTCCAATTTTATATGCAGATATGTCTGACAAATTAATGCTTTTAGTCCTGAGGTTCAAACAGCCACCAGAAAACAGCATAAGTTATGGTTGATTAACAAAAGTTTTTTAAAGAGTAATTTAGTTTGTACCTGCATTAATTGAATTACTTTTGGGGTAGATTTTGATTTAAGAGAGGCACTACCTGGTTGGTGTCTAATTGAACAACTATGGTTATTTTCTTCCATTCATTTACTCCCAGATTCCTTCTGGAATGTATTCTCTCAGGTTACTAATCTGATTCAAGGCTATAATGGTTACAACAGAAGGCGTCTATCAATTAGCACTTCAAGAAGAGCAATCAGGGAGGGCATTGACAACTAAAGCCCCAGACATGGATTGAGATAATGGTTTCTCTCCAAAATGAGGTCTAGTTAAAAATCCCACCAAGCATAATCTCAAAGGAAGCTGTTTCACAAATGGACAAAGTATCAACACAACTCATTTCGAAATGAGCCTACGAGGATACAGGATGTTCTTGCTATCCTCCTCATCCAAAGGCACACGTCAACCGCTTATCATGTCAACGAGCTATGGTGAGCAGTTATGGGCATCTCAAATGCAAGGAAAACTAATTGCCAAATTGACAGGTTTTAAATTTATTTTCTCTATTGCTAAAAATAAATGGACATGTGTTTGGGACCATCAGTTTCATCCTGAAGCATCCAAACCTTATCTGAAGAATCATGGAGATTGTACTCACTACCTAAATCCATGCTTTTTGATTTTCGTGTTTTAACGAAATCCAACTGACTGGCATCTGAAAATTGCTTTGTGCGTTTTTCTGACATACTCTGGCGTCCAAATCCTTCCCGTTGAAAAGCGAGAACTGGATCAACATCTGGACTCAATGAGCTGGGGTGAAGAGAAAGGAAAAAAAACCCATAAAATTAATTACTAAGAAGTAGACATTCAACTTTAGGAATAGCCATATCTTTTAGTGCATGAATAGATGCATATTATTTGAAGGTTTAAACTAAATACAATCTACCTCATTTTTAAAAGGGGGACTGAATGGAAAGTAAGAGAAAAATTACAATTTGATTTAACATTAAAGTTAACTCTGTAGGTGTAAATTCTCCTCTCTATTTCCCTCCGCATTTTCCTCCTCACTGTATTTGATAATAGATCACCATTTCTGTTATTGTTTAAAATGAGTCTGCTATTTGTCAGACGTTGGAAAGGCTGAATATTTGACAAGACTCGCCTTGTACTGTAACATGGAACCATATAAATTGCAATTTCGCAACTTTAAAAAGAGATGTGTCCTGGAGGAAACTAACAAGGAAGCCCAAACTGGACAATGTGCAGACACTGGAAGATTTTGGAACATTCTATCCAAAATGAAATGTCTTCATCAAACCCCTCCCCTTGGGCTGAGGGAGTTTCACGGAAGAGGAGGAAGAAGGGTTGTCAGAGCCTGAGGGGGTGGAAGACGCTAACTAACAGCATCTTCCGGATGCAACAGGGCTGATGCACATGGAAACCCAGAAACGGCGGCAGTATGCACAGGGCCTGCAACGGTCTAAGCCAGAAGGGGTCCCCAGCCCTGAGAGGGGGAGGTGGACACAGGCTCCCACCCCTAACCAAGAAGCTAACTGTAATTGACACCCCCCTTGCAAAGGAAAATTGAGTTTTCTCCACTAGAGTCTCATTGGGTATACTAACCACATTAAAGGGTAGGCACCATGCCTATCAGTAGATGGCCAGCACAAAACAATCTCAGTGGCCTTTCTGTAGACTTTTTGTCTCAGACTGCTTTATGTAGGCTTTTTTTTTAAAAAATTCTACTTTATTTTTTGACTTAATGATCGTTTGTGCATTACTGTTTTGAATTTTGTGTTTTTATGGTGTGTCTGTTCTTTCATTTGTTTCTTTTGTTTTTTTGTTGTTGTTTTGCTTGCTGTTGTTTGTTTACCTGTATGCTTTTTAAGGAGAGAGAAGGAAAGGGCATGGAGTTAGGTGGGGAGGGAGGTGGAAAGGAACAGGGAGCATTTGTGGGAGAGAAAACTGTGATCAGAAAATATTGCATGAGAAAAGAATGTGGTCTGACTGCTTTATGTTTGGGGGGGGGTGCGTGTATGTGTATTTTAGCTTGTGTTTTAGAAAAAAAGGGGGGAAGTGGGGAGGACATGTTCATGAATATGTTGTCCCTCCGAAAGAGTCAATCTCCTGAAAAAAAAATCTCAACTCAGTCATTTTCCGACAGAGCCTCTCCTTGAGAAGGTTCTGAGCAAAGCAGACCTAGCTCACAATAATACAGGAGAGATCCCTAGTCTCTGGAAGTTCTTCAGAAACATCCACATGATGTACTAAACAGATGCCAGGTATGTGGAGACAAAAGGGCCAACAGTCCTGAAGACAGCAGGAGAAGCACAGCTACATTTAGGTGACCTTTGATAAGGAGGAGGCATCAGGAGATGGGTGCTCTACGGTGCTTTCCCAGGGGAAGTGCACGAGGCCACGTGGAATTGCTCCTCTCTGTGACTGCTTTAACAGACACCACTAGGTGCTCTGACACAGTTCCAACTGTGGAAGTGTCCTCTTCTCCATATTCGACACACTGAATACAATAAACACTTTATCTTTATAGGATAGAGCCAACATGCTTCCATAGCCAGGTAGAACACTACCTATGGTGGTATTTGCACACTGTGCTGCCAGTTGGTGGCAATGCTTGGGGGTGTTACAGGACCTTTAGGAGGTAGAGTCTTGATGAAGGAAGTATGTCACTGGGGGGGTGGGCTTTGAAGAGTTTACTATTGATCCCCACTTCTAGTTCTTGCTCTGATTTTGCATATGGTTGAAGATGTGGTCTTTCTGCTTCTGCTAAGGCTGCCTGCTCCCAGTCTCTTCTGCCATAATAGATTTGCCCTCTGGACTGTAGGAAAAAATAAACTTTTGCCATATGTCACCTTTGATCCTTGTGTTTTATCACAGCTAGAAAACTAACTCACATACCACTCCCCTTCAGCTAACTGACCTGTTATGTTGGTTGTGAGCTGCTTCTCCTGAGGCAGCTGAATTTACCATCCCCCTCCATGTGTCTCTGAGCCGGCAAGCTACAAAAGCCTGCACTGTATTATGTGACATAGCATATAGGTAAAGGGATCTGATCTGGTTTGAGTATAGAGCAAAGTTCCAACTGCAATTCACCTAATGACATGGCAGCAGGAGGCTCTTCAAGAAGTGCTAAGCCAGAGGTGAAGGTGGGCTGCAGGAAAGCCCTAGGGCAGGAAGGATGGTGTGAAGTGCTCTGAGTCCATTTGCCTTCATGTGCTCTCTCATGGCTTACTCATCCCTCAGAGCTCATGAGAGAACTCAAGAACATAAAGTAAAGCCTCTTTGCATACTGCCATCCACAGGCTATTATTATTACCCAGTGAAGACAAGCTACCTCAGATAATCCCAGTAATACCAATGTTGGTATCTTTAATGAGCATGTAAGAAATGAAAATGAGCATCGTTCTCTGACCTTTGCCACCAAAGACAGAGTAGGGTGTAACTGTGAAGCGAGGCAGGTGGGCAGGCTCAGAATTTAGAGGTGCATTCACTCACAAGGTCAAGGAAGAAGGACCTACAGCAGACAGTGAACTTGTTCTTATTCCCCTTCCATCTCAGTGGTCTTGCCCGAGCCAGGGACAAGGAACACATCAGGAAACTAAACCCCAGAGACCAGTCAAGGCCAAAGCTAGAGTTTCTATTTTTATTTTGTTATTATTTTAAAGATTTATTTTTAATTTTAATTAGGTGTGCATGTGTGTGGAGATCTGTACCCTGTGAGTTGGGGGTACAAGAAGGTACCAGAACCCTTGAAGAAGCTGAGTTACAGGTGGTTGTGAACCATAATTACTCATCTGATGAGGGTGCTGTGAACTGCTCTCAGGTCCTGGGGAAGAGCAGCAAATGCTGTTAACTGCTGAGCATCTCTCCAGGCCGTGGTTTCTTTTTATAATGCTAGTCTTGATTTCAGTGCATGTTGTTTCGCTAGTGCTATAGACTCAATCTTTTCATTGTAAGTACAGAATCACAGTTCTTCAAAGCTTTGAATAGTTTGAATTTCCAATAAGTAGTGTCATATTTGTTGAGGAGTCTGGCATGTTAGCTTAAATACAAGAATCAGCATTTGACAGAGATATCCAGTAATTTCCAGAGCAAAAAAATCCCCAGGATCAGCCAGTGTGTAGTGGTGATTCTTTTAACCCCAGCCCTTAGGAAGGAAAGGCAGGTGGATCTCTGTGCATTTAAGGTTAGCCTGGTCTCCATAATGAGTCCTTTGAGGCTATTCAGTAAGATCCTTGTCTCAAAAATGACCAAACAATGAACAAACCAACAACAAACATCCATAAAATAACATTGACTCAGTTCTGTGGCAGCAAACATGAAATAATGCACTTCTAGTAATTCTTCTCTGTATCAAAGTGGAATCCTTAGTTGCTTAGCAAAAAAAAAAAAAAACGAGTTTGTGAGTAATAAGTGGAATACTGTAAGAACTCAGTAAGGTATCAAATCTGTAGACAAGATGAATTTTAAATATAGTTATCTACATACGCATGTGTGTGTGGTGTGCTTGGATCTGCTCGTCTGTGTGTGCACACATGTGTGTGTATGCAAGTCATAGGTCATCATAGGTTTTCCTCAGGGCTCTCCACACACGGTCTCGGACTGAACCCAGAGCTCAAGCATACTGCTAGTCTAAGCTAGTTAGCTTATGCCAGGGATACCTGGTGCCAGGGTCCCCACGTTCTATCTCCAGGGTGCTAGGTCTGCCCAACAATTGTGTGGGTCCTGGGGATCCAAACCCAGGCTCTCCTACTTTCGTGGCAAAGACTTCATCCACTGAGCCATCCCATCAGCTCCAGTAGTTGGTTTATGTCTGAGAGAGAGTCCTGCTATTGCCTATGCTGTCTTTAAACTTCAGTCTTCCTTCTTCCACCTCAAGTGTTCTGGGATTACAGATATGTACTAGCATACCCTGCTAAAATAGTTTTAACAGAAAATTCTAGCAAAGAATTCCCAAAGTAATCTAAATTCTTCCTGACGATACCACTTAAAAATCTCTATTTAGCATGATTTGAGACTCATTTTATATCCTCCCAAATAATGCTGTTATCAAAATTAGAATTTGCTGCTATATTTTCCCCCTCACTTAATAAAACATAGTTAGTAACCCCTACATCAATTACTAGGCTGAGAAAAAAATATATTCTATTAGTTAACAAATTAGAAGTATAGCCATTTAACACATTTAGCTTTCCACAACTGTGCAGTCAACTATAACTGTACACATTTTAAAATGTCAAATGAACTTGCAAATTAATAAAAGACTTAAAATAACTAAATATTCTTAAAATGTGACATGATTAATTTTTTCCTGATTAACGTACTCATTAAACTTATTTCAGACACAATAAACAGTATACTAGAATATTATCAGGATAAAGTGCAAGGGTGGCAGATGACTCTCTGAAAAAGCCGCATCTATTCCCCTCTTCCTGAAATTCCAGCTATTATTCTTTTATTTGTTTTTTAACATTTTCATGCAAGTTTAGGGAGAGATAGTCAGACAGGAAAAGCTAACATTCTCAGCTCCGAGGCTGAACAGATGCATGTTTAGAGAACTCTTACATTTTTTCCTTTGCTCCACATTTCCCAAGGAAAAAAATCATAAAAGTCCCTGCCCATGTTGTATATTTCTCAAATTTTCCTTAGGGAAATGAATGCCCCAGGCTATCCCTGCAAGCTCCCCATGTCTTTTTAGCAATGCAGATCCATTCCTAGGATCCTCTTCACAGTGGCTTATCATAGTGGAGACTTAAAGGCTTTTGCCTCCTTGAAGAACACTGTAGACATAGATAAACTGCCTTTCTGGACTGACTTCCAGTAAGATACAAGCTGAGGTCAGGTTAAGAGCATCTGTGTTTTGCTGCCTCCCCCACCCCGACACCCAACCAGAAGACTCATTGGAGGTTAAGCTATCCTCATCATATGGTCTCCGGCTCAGTTCTATTTTTATATCCTTTATTTTCCAAAGGAGAATTAAAAAGCCAGAAACAAAAGCTAGAGATGAACTTTTCAAGGGCCCAAGAGGTAGGTCAAGTTCTTTCAAGAGAATATCTGCAGAGCTAGCAAATATATTAACAATGTTTTCCTGAGCTCATAAGGAAGAAGAGGAAGGAGGGGAAGGGTGGGGGGGAGAAGACACCAGGGATGTTTTACTTTGCTAAGATCACCATGGAAATGTTAACACAAAAATGCTTGTCCTCAGCACTTCCAACCTTATAGCTAATGTGACACAGGTGGGAATGGGTAGGAGGGCCACCCAGTGAAACCAGTTTTGTTTGATAGCATGCTTATCTATCAAGCATGGAGACCAAAGAACAGGGTGACCTTTGAAGATCACACACAGTGAACAGCATCAATTGCTTTCTTCTACCGTCACAAAAGCAAAAAACGGGGCAAAAAAATCAGGAGAGTATCCACCAAGTCTCTGTGTCTGTGTCAGCTCAAAGCCTGGTAAGCAGCAGTGTGACAACA
>CM052707.1:55190738-55254959 GCA_028551405.1 Uromys caudimaculatus | reverse complement strand
AAGAAAGAAAGAAAGAAAGAAAGAAAGAAAGAAAGAGGGAAAGAAAGAGGGAAAGAAAGAGGGAAAGAAAGAGGGAAAGAAAGAGGGAAAGAAAGAGGGAAAGAGGGAAAGAAAGAGGGAAAGAAAGAAAGAAAGAAAGAAAGAAAGAAAGAAAGAAAGAGGGAAAGAAAGAAAGAAAGAAAGAAAGAAGGAAAGAAAGAAAGAAAGAAAGAAAGAAAGAAAGAAAGAAAGAAAGAAAGAAAGAAAGAGGGAAAGAAAGAAAGAAAGAAAGAAAGAAAGAAAGAAAGAAAGAAAGAAAGAAAGAAAGAGGGAAAGGGAAAGGGAAAGGGAAAGGGAAAGGGAAAGGGAAAGGGAAAGGGAAAGGGAAAGGGAAAGGGAAAGGGAAAGGGAAAGGGAAAGGGGAAGGGAAGGGAAGGGAAGGAAAGGAAAGGAAACGAAAGGAAAGGAAACGAAAGGAAAGGAAACGAAAGGAAAGGGGAAAGGAAAAGAAAAGGAAAATGAACAGCATTGAGGCTATCTGATGCCAACTGCGTTGGATAGCTCTGTGTCAACCTGACATAAACCAAAGTCATCTGAGAGTAGGGAACCTTAAGATCTGGCTATAGACCAGCCTATGGGGCATTTTTTAAATGAGTGATTGATAGAGGGGCACACAGCCCATTGTGGAGGAGATCATCTCTCAGCTGGTGGTTCTAGTTCTATAAGAAAGCAGGCTGAGCCAGCCATGAGGAGCAAGCCAGTAAGCAGTACCCTGCATGGCCTCTGCATCAGCTTCTGCCCCAGGTTCCTGCCCTATCCCTGTCCTGACTTCCTTTGATGATGAACAGTGATGTGGAAGTGTAAGTAAAATAAACCCTTTCCTCCCCAAGTTGTTTTTGGTGTTAGTGTTTCATCACAGCTGTAGAAACCCTGACTAAGGCACAAACCTATGGCCTCTCCATGCACACTCACAGTGGAGTTCACCCCAACACACATGACATGCATGCATATATTATACAAACAGAAAAAAAAACCACAAAACCCTCCAATAAGTCTCCTCTATTTCCCAAGCATATTAACTAATAATTTTTAACCTAATTGTTGGATCTATTTGGGAATGACTTAGATATTATTTATGCTATAATAAGCCCCAGTCCTGGGCTGCTCACTCACCAGTCAGCTGAGTCACTGATGGTAGCCTTGGCCCACGTGCCTGCTTCTGTCATTATGAATCCCACGTCATCATGGGAGCTGGAAGAGGACTGGTCAGAGAGGTGAGGAGGGAGCACAGGCAGCCTGTCATCTTCAATCATGACAGTGTCATCATGAGGCATGTTCACGGTGGGGGACAGCTGGCATTTACCTGACCAGTGAAAAAGAAATTCTAGATGTCAATGTAGGTGCCAAGCCTGCTCATTTTAAAATTTTACTACATCAAGAAAACCCCTAAGTCTTTAACACACTTGCTCTACCTGATGGAATGAGAGAACTCAGTGTATTTGTTTCCCATAAGGTATTGTCCAACACAAACCTCAGGTCGGTAGCAATGATTCCACAGCATGTGACAGAACATGTGATGTTTCTGATTTACCTTCAAAGTAGTTTGATGTGAACACAACACATAGGGTCTTAGGTATGAGAGTCTTCTGGGAGGTTTTACCAGGAAATCTGAAGGCAAACCTCACAAACTTACAGTGATCATCTACCCATGCGCTCATTGGGTAGCTACTACAGGATAGACAGGTTCTAGACAACACCATCATCTCTGTACTTAGTCACACCATAGTGACGGAGGAGAAGCACCTACGGAGCAGGGTAACTTATGTAAGGACTGTACCAGTTGTGTTCACCTGGGAGAATGATGGGCAGACGTGGGTATGGTTGCTGAGAGTGTCAACCAAAGTGATCAGAGCTAGTGGCAGCTATGACTTTTCTTCCAGAAGAAATGATGGCATTTATCCCAGAAAGTGGCAACAAAATCAGCCCATGATGAATTCAGGTGACACTTGACAAGGCCTGGCATGCAAGTCAGGGAGAATACTTTGAAATGAGAACAGTCTAGAAGTGGAGAGCTTAGCTTAGTGTTTCTTGAGGCTCTGAGGCCTCTCCTGGGAGGAGGGAATGGATTCAGATGTGCTTCTTAAGGCTCTGAGACCCTGAAAAGAGGGGACCTCCAGTATGACTAGTCAGCTACAAAATACTCAAAGTATCTCTGTCCTCGCTCCAGGCCCTTGCGGTAAAATTGGTTGAGGTTCATAGTTTAGCATGGCATTCACACATTATAACCTTTCTAAGGATAAAATTATGTCTCAAGTCTCCAGGTCCCTACAGGTAATGCTGAAGCCCAAATCGTGTCCTTATTCAGAATCACCTACAGTTCTTACAACTTTCCAAAGTCTTTCCATTTGTTTTCTGAGTAAATCTGACAAAATTTTTGTCCAGGTGCACATCTTATAAGAGGCTGAATTCACAGAACAAAAACTGCATGACATGACACACTAAAGTGTGTACCCAAGCAAGCAAGGGACCAGGACAATCTCCCCACCCACCTCACAGGAAGAAGGAAAACGATTCCTCTTTATCTAATGACCAAATCTGTTCAGCAAACTGTACTGGTTTGTTATCTAAAACAGCAAGACTGCTGAGCCTCCTCAAGACTCACCACCACCATTTTGAACAAGGTGCTCTTTCCCTTCACAATAAATTGACTTTTCAAAACTAGTTCAACAACCTTTTATTAGCATTTTAATCTCAGTCTTAGATCTAGCTTTAAAGCCCAGCATTTATTAGCATATTGTCACGGATAAACTGGTAAGGTAAGTTTACACCACAGTCTATCTTTCTGTGGCTGATTCAGTAAAGAAACAGAAAACTATTAAGTTGCTGTATATCTTTCAGTCCTAAATACCAAGTCCTCACTCAGGAATAATTTAAGCAATGAAACCATCATAGAGTGATGATACTGCATACCTCTCAAAGTCAAACATGCAACCCCTTGCACTGACACACTTATTTTAAAAGAAAGCCTAGTAAGAAATATAGAATACTCTGATTGGATCATACAATCCTGTGTGTGTGTGTGTGTGTGTGTGTGTGTGTGTGTGTGTGTGTGTGTGTGTTTTATACCGTTTTGTGTAGAAACACTGTATTGTACATGACACAGAATCTCAATGGCTATCTAGCTTTCTGTTTCTCTCTCAAACACACATTTTCTTATTCTCTCATATTCTCCCTCCCTCACCACCACCTCCCTCTCTCCACCCCAAAATGGCAAGAAGTCTCTCTAGCATTACTCTCCAGTCTAATATTTTATAAGATTTTGGGATCTGATCACCATATTCTCCTCTGATTAGCTTGCTTGTGAGGAACTACACCAGGATCTGGTTCTAGAAACTGTCAGGGATACCAAACATGTAGAGTTCAAAGCTACATGTTGCGCTGAGACACACCAGGACCTCTCACTGACATCTGTTGGCCTTCAACACACCATAGGCAAGAAACATGAAGTGTGATTCGAGGTGGCTTCAGTTGTTAATCAGCTAAATTCTCCCCTGCCCCAACTATTTCATCAATATCTCCAGACTACAAAATGAACATGCAGGGTCTTAGAGAGAGAAACAATAACATACAAAGTGATTGTTTACTAAACATTTATTCGTTGATGAATTTACATGGAAGGCAACACAATGCATGGTTATCAGGAACAAACGAGATGAAAACTGTCAGCAACAGAACTCATTATAAAACCAGCATCAGCATCTCGGCTCTCTATGTCAAGTTCTTAACAAAATGAAACTATTCTGAACATATCTATTTAAACCACCATAAAAGTATGAATATAGAAACCACTGAGATAAATAGCAAACTGGAATAAAAATATAGCTCAAGATAAACTTGCTTTAAACAAAATTATGCAGACGAAAACTTAAAAAAAAAGTTCTATGCTTACAAACAGGAGATTATGGTATATTTATGAAGTAAACATGTTGGTGAACTGTGCCTGTTATTCATTGTTGTTATTAAGGTGGCTGAATGTTGAAAAGGTCTGTCAAGGCTTTTCAAAGGAGAAATACTAAGAAGACTCAGGAAGGGATACTTCTAGCCAGGTCTGCTATTACCCATCTATCTACCTACCTATCTGTTCATTTACTTACTTTTTTTTTTTTTTAACTTACTTAACCTAATTTTGTGGATCTGGGAGCAGGGAACTGTAAATGCTAGGCAAGTAGTCTTAGCTATATTCTCAGCCCTTATGAGTTGCTTCCTAATACAAGAACAGGACTCATGTTCTAACATTAATGGCAGAGGGAATCCAGCCAAAAAGAGAGGAGTGTAGTTAAGGCTAGCCTTTGGTCACATTGCTGAGTGATTCATTCAAAGTGACAGAGATAAGTGGGCTGTTACTAAAGAGGAACCCACCTCCCAGAAAATCACAGGTTCAAACCGTGGTTCAGGAACAAGCCATTTCAGGCAAGCCACTGTCCAGGGTTTTGTCACTCCAACAGAAGAGCAGAATAAAGCCTGTGATATGGGTGTTGAGGAAATGTCTTAAATATCTTATCGAATGGGGACCATGGGGACTAGGCTATGGAGATACCTCAATGTCTTTGAGTCAATGTGGTGTCACTAAAACTTACTGTGAGATCTTGGCATTCCCCAAGACTGCTATGTTTAGAAAGAAGGAACAGCCAAAACCAAAACAAAGCAAAGTCATCACGGGGTTTTGGGACACATCTCTCTTATCCGCTAAGTGAGAAAGTGTGACTGAAGACATTGGACATCCCTCAACTTAGAAAAGCTGTTTCCTTTTGGGTGTACATTTTTTGAAGTCTCCCTCCTGGGATGTATACCCTTTCAAAAATTATCACGGGTTTTTAAAATTCCTTTGGTTGCATGCACTAAATAGTCTTTGAGAAAAATTGCCTTGCTCATACAAAATTAATCACTTCTTTGTGTCATCATAAGGAATTTGACACTTTTCTATCATATGAAACCATGGTCTATAGGGAGTGAGCCTAAAGACCCAGCAGACGATTATGAACTAGCCAGGTAGGACCTGTCTGAGAGTGTCTATGCACCTGACACAGTACAAATCAGCAGTCTGATGGAGACAAGACATTCTGATATTAGGTACTGTTCCCCTCCTAGTGGCAAAGTAACATCCTTTGCAGGATTTCTAATCTCAGTGGTATCTAACTTCACCAGTAGCATGCACTTTTTATGACCAACCATATTAGGATAAAGATAGAAAAAGTATAACTTTAAAGTTTGTAAACAGAAAGATAAATTAAGTCTATATGTTTCTCTAGGTAAAGAAAGCCACATGGGCTTTACCTAGTTTCCAGTACAGCATATAAAACATGTCTTAAGGACAAGGACAAATGAAGTCATCGAGAAGCCCAGGATTCAATCCCCAGTATCCCTTCCCCAAAAGATACACTGCTATAAAAACCTGGACTACTGAGGATGATGTCATACCCTAGCCCATAGGTCCCAGAATATTTGTGGAACACCACCAAGCATAGCAAGAGGGACCAGCCTGCAAGGGGAGTCACCGTGAGTGCGAGGGTTCATTACATACCTAGCAGAGGGAGGGAAAACACTGTCGCCCAGATTACCCGCTGGAAAGGACTAACAAAACCGGGTGACAAAAATACGGAAAAAATGATGTACTCCTCAACCCATGTCACACATTTCAACAAGTCACTAGGTAAAAGGTCAGGGTGGGGGATGGTATGTGTTTGAGTGTTAGGTTTTCGCCTTCCTCTGAAGAACCAGGGATTGGAGGCAGGATGCAGGTTACAGGAGCTGGTGTACCAATGGGCTGATCAGTATGGCAAATCCTATGTTCCTATAATAAAGTGGAAATTACAGCGTATCACTTTGTATGCACACAGATCCAGGGACACATGCACACATCCTTTCCCAGGGGGTCTGAGATTTTGTCAACAGGTGAGAATTGGACAAAGATGCTTTACAGCTTGACAAGGAAGGGAGGATAACCCAGCAGCAGCAGTAACCAACAGGCACATGGCAAACTAGAGGCTAGAAACAAGGCCCTTTATATCAAACGGGGCTCAAACCAAGAGCAGGACTACCTCCCCGGTTCTCTCGTGTCACATGTAAAATCAGAAAAACATGCATGGATCATATCAAAGGTAAGAAACTGAGAATTTAGCAATTTCTCCAAGGGGAAAGCTAGATGAGGAAGGAGAAAAATGACAGGACTTTTCTTATGCTGATACACAAATATTCTGTTTTTCTGCAGTGCTCAGTAGAAATCTCTTTGACGATACTTCCTTGAAGCACTCATGTCTACTGCTAACAACACCTTACCAACAACACAAGCTTTCCATGAACAGCCCAACGAATTAGCCAAACTCTTGTTTCAATGATGCACCACAATGGGGACTAGTATTTATATTAGATCTGTATTAAATATACTCAAAATGCAATTAAATTTAGGGTTTTACTTTAGAGAATTGCAAAACAGATCATAAAGTCTGAGTGTTTTATGTCAAAACTACTTCTTATACCTTAAATTTGAAAACTTTCTCAAGTTAACTCCCAGAGGAGCAGTTCTGTAAACCCAGCCACTCTAGTGTCTGTTAGGAGAAAGCTGGTCTATCTAGTAAGACAAGTGCTCATTACCACTTCACCCACTGGGGCCAAGAAGGTAGCATGGGGCAGATCAAACAAAGTCACAGGAGATGAGTTGAGGATTTAAAGAATAAAGCTGGGTCTCTACTATGGTTGTTTTTAAAGACATGTCTTACTATGCAGCTAATGTATTTTTCATCTGTGACTAAGCAGTTCTACCAAGAGTGACAGCTTTAAGATTCATTTTCTAAAGTTGTTATGCATATGCACTGTGTATGCGTGTGCACAAGCATGAGCCAGCTAGTGCATGGGTGTATGTGTATAGCCATGGGCATTGCTTCCCAGAAGCTGTCCACTCTGTTATTGAGATAGTCTCTCACTGGGACTGAGGGCCTGCCTTAGGCTAAGCTGGGACTACAAACAAACCAACACACCTGGCTTTTTTGAATGCGCTGTGGGAATTGGAAACTGATTCTTTTGGTCACACAGCAAGAATTCTTCCATGGCCCTTGTCGTTTGTTAAAATGTAGCTTCCCTTACTGTTCTCAAGAAGCCAAGGATACTGTGACTATTGACAACATTTCTTCCATACCCTTTTCTGTTCTGTCTTCATCAAACGTCTGGGAACTGAAGTGTATTTAACCACTTAGTGCTTGGATGCACTTTCCTTACATTTATGTTTCCTGCATGACCATAATGAACCTGTTCTCTTTTTCTCTCAGAGACAAGAAGCCTCCTTTACATTAATATTGCATCAAGTCCCTCTCCATGAACCAGGGTGAGCATAAACAGGAGATGAAATGAAGAGAGCTTTACCTGACTCACCCATTATCCTGCTGAGTGCTGCGTTCCTGGTGGGCGACTCATCCAGTCCCTCGATCCCACTGTAGAGGGAGTGTGAGATCCTGCGTTCTCGGTCGTCCAGTTCTGTTTCGATGGGCAGCTCCGGTGCAGCAGGGCTCCCAGGAGACCGAAGCTACAGAGAAAGGGACAGGGGAAAGTGAATCTTGGAGGCTGGTTAGCAGCGTGGGGCCACGATAACAACATCCTAAGGCTTGCATCCAACCAGGCCTCAAATGAGCTAGAACCTTTCAACCTACACCAAAATAATTTGTTGTGTCAGCCTGGCCTAAGGACCAGCTTTCTGTGGCACTTTATTCAGCACCTCCCATGAAGCTCTGTCAACATTTGAAAATGTGTATAGTAAAAGGTTTTTTTAAAGTTTCACCTTATTATTTTTTTCAATTTGACTAGAGGCATGCACGGAGGTCAAGACGAACTATGGTTTAATTTGGGATTCCTGCCACCTGTCACTCTGTGGAAGGCAGGCTTTGTCAGCAGATCTTGGACTTCACTTAGCTTTGTACCTATGGGACAGAAACCCGTTTGCCTCCTCTGTGTCTCAATTTAAGTGTCTTTAGCAACACACCGAAAATAAATTCTGTAGAAATTAAGGCTCACTGTGCAACTGTAAGGCAGTCTCTAAGTTGGAAGCAATAACTGAGAAACACTTCAAGCATGAACAGAGGAGTATGAAGGTAAGACTCAAATTGTTTTGGGTATGTATGCGTGTGTGTGTGTGTGTGTGTGTGTGTGTGTGTGTGTGTGTGTGTGTGCACGCGCATCACATGTATGGGTTTTTGCATGTATATGTATAGTGCATGTGGATCATATGTATGGGTTTGAATGTGTATGGGCTCACATGTTCTAGTGCTCAGGCATGAGGAGGCCTGAGGTTGACCCTGAGTGACTTCCACTTTATTGAGGCAGCGTACCTCCCTCAACCTAGAGCTTGCCCACTACCATTAGCCTATCCACCTACCTTGCTCAGGAGATCCCCTACTTCTACCTCAAGAGTTCTAACATAATGGTCAGCTACCATGCCTGCCTGGGTTTGAGGGAGGTTCCAGTGGTCCAAATCACAGTATTAAAACACTTAAATGTGTTAAACACAGAATCATCTCCCAAGCTTTGGACTAAATATTTCAATGAGGCACAAAATGACATGAGCTTTAAAGTCACACGATCTCCTAAATGGAATCACAAGAAGCAGGTCAAGGGCTGGGGGTGTGGCTCAGTTCACATTGTGCTTGTTTAGCCTGGTAAGGCCCTGGGCTCAATCTCCTCAGGCACTGAATAAACTGAGTGCAGTAGCTCACACCTGTAATCCCAGCACTTGATGCAGGTAGATCAGAAGTTCAAAGTCATTATCTGCTACAGAGTGAGTTTGAGGCCAGCCTGGTATACAAGAGACCAAATTACAAAAGGTTGCTTGGTTTTTTTTTTTCTTTTAAGTTTGTCTTTTTTGAGAAAGATCAATCTCTATGGCTATGGGTTAAAATTGTATGCAGTCCTACTCATCAAAGCTGCATCCTACATGCCATCTTCTCCATAGAAATAACCAGAAGATGTCTGCGTTAGGAAGGACTTACACATTTTACTTGCTGAAGGGTCCTACACCACAGTAACTATAAGGACCCAGGTGGACCAGCTCCCTGAATGGTGCTACTGACATACAGCCAGGGAGGGCCTGAGATGAGTAGAGTCTTTCGTCAGGCAGAGTGGCTACTCCATTCAAACAGGGAGCTTCACTGGTATGCTGCCTTCCACTGAACAGAGTATTACTTCTGTTGAAAACTATCCTGTGTTTCTGTAATGAGATACTTAATGACACTCCAAGCTGTAGGCTGAGTTTGACAAGCATGGAAGAGGTGGAACCCATTGAAGGGTCAACACAATTACAACTGGGGACCCTCACGCTGCAGGAGAATAATAAACCTGCAGTGTGGCGAATTAGACTAATAACGCTTAAACTGTGAAATCGGAGTTTGTTTTATTAGTTTTCCCTTGAAACTGCAGATTACAGCTGACAGCTTTACTGGCAGGTAAACCATCTAAGGTCGCTGATATAAAGACAGATGAGAATGCTGTCTAAAGCACCATTGGTACCTCGGTTCTAAGATTCCTTGAGGAAGCAAAAACAAGAACAAACTTCATACCCTGTACCCTTAAAGACAAGTGTGCTTTCTCAAAGCCGACCATTTAGAGCCATTGAACAGCTCTGTAGCCAAGTCCTTGCCTAGCATGCCTAGGCCCGGAAGTCCCCAGTCCCCCTGATTGAAAGGGATAACTCAAAACAAAACCAAAAACCTTGACATCTTAAATGATAATATACATGAAAGACATTTTCCCTATTAGTCTCTAGGAAAAAGTACTGCTTGCTAGAGGATATTTTATCAGGAGACAAAATTCACGCACACAACAAAACCAAAACAAAACAAAAAATAATCTTTGCATTTGCTTTCAAAAATAAATTTAGCTCCACTCTACAATTCTGCAATTTTCTGAGGGGGTAAAAATCCTTTATAAACATTCTTTACTTTAAAAAATTAAGTATGCCGAGGGAATATTTAAGGTTATATTAAGAGAAAAAAAAAATTCCGTTAAAAAGAATGGGCAGGTTTTGTAGAGGAAAAATCACCCAAGATGCATGTTCTTGAAGGGTACACTTGTAAACATCAGCATCTCAACCCTGTATAATTTACATATGAAAGACAGATTTAAATGAAGCCATCAATAGCCTACTATATAAATATTTAACAGAATTTAGAACACCTTTTAATTCCTCCAGTTTTATAGGTGGTTTTGTTTTGTTTTTGAGACAGGGCTTCACTATGCAATCCTAGCTAGCCTGGAGCTCACCCTATAGAGATCAAGGTGGCCTCAAACTCACAAAAATCCCCCTGTCTCTGCACATCCTGATGCTGGGGCCACGCCCTGCAACTTATCCAAGATTTTGTTTTGTTTGTGGGGGTTAGTGCTGTTTGTATTTTTAAGACAGGGTTTCTCTGCTTAGCCCTGTCAGTCCTGGAACTCAAGAGATCTGCTTGTTACTGCCTCCTAAGTGCTGGGACCAAAGGAGTGCACCAGTTTTAAGAGAAAGGATTGGAAAACAGTTTGGTTTAAAAAACCTTTTGTTTGTTTGTTTGTTTGTTTGTTTGTTTGTTTCTTTTTTTTAGCCAAGAAAACAAAAGCAGAGTGTGTCAGGTGGTCCCCTGGGCTTGCAGGATAAAGGCATCCTGAAGAGCACTTCCCAGTCATCCATGTCTTGCCAGCCTTTAAACATTAGCTTAAGGCTTAATAAACGTTACTAAAATTAATAAAAATTGGATAAGGAGATGCAATTTTTAAAAATAATAGAATTAGAAAAACCAGCGTGTAAGCACAGCTTCACTTCTCAGGCTGTTCCATCTGTTCAAAAAGAAGAAATCTGCAGTCTCACCCAACTGGGGCCAAGGGCAGCAATGGGAAGAACTTTGCCCTGGTCTCCAGAAACAGACTATCTACTGAGAAAAACTAGTAGGTGTTTCCAGCACACAACCCGTTCTGCAGGATACAAAATATCCCACTTCTTGACTCATTATCTGGGAGTTTATTTTTTTTGTGGTCACCATGCAAAGCAACTAATAAGCAAGGTCAGTAACAAAGGCTCCTATGAATTACTCTTGCAATCTTATTTACAGGTCTAAATGTTAGAAACAAGAAAACATTCCTAAATAGTATAAAGATGTTTGCAAAAACATATTCAGATGATACATTGCTTTTTAAAATGGCAGTAACATGCTTCTTAATAAATCAGCTGGGTATTACCCAATGATTATGCTCGTTTTATTAATACTTAGAATACTTTCTTCTTATCAAAAGTTAAAAACTCTTTGGAAACTAATATTAATACAATTTCTGGATTGTAAATTATCTTTTTGGAGGTGGAGGGGATGAAGAGAACTGATCCACCATCTCTGGAGGAAAGTTAGTGTCCTATAACCTTAACCCCCCTCTCAGTTACCCTCAGACTGATCCTGGCTAGCAATTGGGAGAACCTGTTATTTGAAATTCCAGTTTCCATCATTTTATTCCCATGTTTGTCATAAAGCAGGCACGGGTTGGACGATTAGTTGAATAGAAAGTGGATGAGTCAGATTCCATAGAAAGTAGCACACCGGGTTCTATGGAAATGCTCTTTTGTGCTGGGTCTGCCATGTATGACATCCATCCTAGATTATAGGTCTATTGTAGGCAATACTAATGTCGAAAGAGTCATAAACCTGAAGTAAATAATAAACAAATATGTTTCAGATCTGAGGGAGAGGTTTTGGTTTCTAATTTTTTTTTTTTTTTTTTTTTTTTTTGAGGAGCTGAAGAGGTGGCTCAGAGGTTAAGCACACTTGAATGCTCCTCTAAAGGTCCTGAGTTCAATTCCCAGCAACCACATGGTGACTCAAAACTATCTGTAATGGGATTTGCTTCCCTCTTCTGGCATGTATGAAGACAGAGCAATCAAATACATAAAATACATGATAAATAAATCTAAAATTTTATAATGAATATATATATATATATATAATTTCTCCTTCCCCTTTCTTCTAAAATTTTATAATAAAAAAACATATATATATATATACATATATGTATATGTTTATATTTTTTTTCTCCTTCCCCCTTCTTCCCTCCTAATTCTCAGAAACCCATGGTCTTTAAAAAGTTGCGAATATTCTGAAATATATGGATACAACCTGCTCAGTCCATATAATGTTACTTCTATGTATATGAGTTCAGGGCTGGCCACTTAGGGTTGGATAACCAATTGGGGGAGAGTTTTAGGGCTCAATATCAAATTCTGTTTTCATTTAGTTTCCTTCATGTCCTTAGGTGGTGATAGCAAGAATCTTTACAGGATAAGCCCCCTTTGATAGAGGAACCAGAAGCTCACACAAGAATCCCATGTTCCTCTCCATATCACTGGGTAATGACACAGTCAGTCAGATCTGACGTGGGATGGTGAAGATCTTGCTTGTAAATGACTGTCACCATGCTGGCCATATCCCCCATGCCCTCCACCTACCCCCTCTCCATTGGCCTATCCGAATTCATCTAATAAAATGCACAGGTCAAGAATCAGGAATTATTCCTCAGGGCCTTTTCTATTCTATGTAGCTTTCTAATTCTAAAAGGATTAAATCTAAAGAAAGAATTAATTTTGAAGCAGTTCTTGATATCTAAATCCCCTCACATGAGATTTAAGACACCAGTTCACCTGGCAGAGCTTTACTCTTAGGTTAAAACAAGGTTTTATATAGAATTGCTTCTAACAGACATGCTGAAATAACTATGCTGCAACAAATTACAGCAATTCCCCCAAATATCCATTTCCTTCAGATATTTAAAATCAGCCTAATTCTCATACATAGCTTATTTTGAGTACCACACAGAGGTACCAGTCCCCTCCAGCCTCCTTTGGAAGGCAACAGATTTCTCCCTTGGGATGAATAATATCAATTTGTCTTCCTGTCTCATGTATTCCAAACTGGAAGGAAGGAAGAAAGGAAGGGAGGAAGGAAGAAAGGAAAGAGGGAAGGAAGGAGAGAAGGAAGGAAGGAAAGAGGGAGAGAGGGACGAATGGATGGAAGGAAGGAAAGAAGGAAGGAAAAAGAAATAATCATGATATTAAAAAACAAACAAACAAAAACAACCAATCGACCAAACAAATCTGTCTTTAAAAACATCTTATCATCCTTCAGGAGTGAATGGAAATAGGGCGCAATTTCTAAAAATGTCTCATCATCCTTCAGGAGTAAATAGGCTATGAAAACATAGTGAAAAGTATTCTAATATTGAAAGGATGCCAGAGAGCCTCAGCTAGGAGGAAAAGGTGGTAGTAGCATCAAGGTAAAGAGAGCCCTGGTGAGTTACCAGGCACCTGCCTGTGAAATAGAGAGTGGTGAGGCAGACAACACTAGGACCCAGATTCCACAATGGCCTGACCCTGGGGCCACATGACATGACCAGGTATCTATCCTGAAGAACTAAAGAGATCAATCTGCTTGCCAGACTGTGGAAGAAGGCCTAGCTACTGAGACTCAACCTCTAACAGAACACAGGGGAGGGCAGTATCTGCAACAGGACAGCTCAGATGCACAAGAATGGGCTGAGAGAGACTCACAGACCAAGTGGTAGATATAGAGGCCATGTCTGAGAGTTTGTGAGAACCCCACATATCTGAAGACATACTCCCAGTGCTTAGGAGACACGCAGGGAGATCATCTCCAAACTCTGCATAGGAGAAGGCTGTTGGCAGAACAAGAGCTCATGAGATTCAGCGTTACATTGTTATCCTTCAGTATCCTGGGGCATCTGTTCCAGGGACACCTATAGACCCCCCCAACCCCAGGGACGCTCAAGCCTTTATCTGGAAGAACACCATGTCTAAGCAGAACCTACACAGGTCCATCTACACAAAGTCTCTAATCTACAAGGACAAAGAGATGTAAATGTATAAGACTGTGCTGTTTTAGAGTGGATGACACCATATGTCTATGGATGCTAATGCAAGGTGACAATTTCCCCAATATTTTCTTCATGGGGAACGTTGGAGTTTTGCGGAACACAAACAGACTCTGTGGGTGAGGAACGAGCTTGGAAGCAAACATCAGCTTGGGAACAGATACACAGAGGATCTACCTGGGAAGAGCCTAAGGTTCACATATACATGAAGGACAGGAAGTAAAGCCAGAGACTCGCAGCAGATGGAAAGAGAGCAGAGGTTAGACCTCCAAGAGCAAGCAAAGCAGACCAGAGGCGCTGCTCAGGAGCACTTTGCATGCTGCAAAAGGACCAGAGTTAGTGAAACACGTGTTTAAAATAGCAACTGGTGGGGAGATCAAATATAAGGCTATATCAATGTTAGGCAGGTAGTCTACACAGAGAGGCTATGGAGATAGGTAAGTGCTTTCCCAAAGCCTTGAGGGTGCTAGGCAAGCACTTTAGGTAGGGGTGAGAGGGAAAGAGCTCAGTGAATAATGTGTGCAGCAAACACAAGGACCTGAGTTCAGAGCCTCAGTGCTTGTGTAAAAACAAGTCACAGCAATACTTTCTGCAAAGAGTAGTGCTGGAGAGTAGGAGACAGGTAGAGAGAGATTGCAGGCAGATCCCAGGGACTTACAGGACAGCCAGTCTAGCCACACTGGAGAACTGTGATTTCAGAGAGACTCTACCTCAAACAATAACATAGATAAGCAAATGCATGTGTGCTATATGCACACACCAACACCCCCACACATACATACAATGTAGCACCCCCGAATATGAGGAAAGGAACCATGTTGTAAATATAGAAGCTCCTTTTCATGAAATGAATTCTCATCTTCTCTAGGAGGACATTAAGAATACAAGTCTTGACCTTCTAGAGAACTGGGTAAGATACCATGCTGTGGTCTCAGACTGGACTCACGCACCTACAAGGAGATCAATAACATTACTGTGGACTGGGTTTCATTCATGACAGCAAGATGGCCTATGAGGGCAACAAAATCTACCCTAGCATAATTTACACAATCCCTCCTCATGACTCGAACAGAAAAATTTTTGGGGGGAAGCGATATAAATCTCACACCAGCAAAAGCACACTTGAGGCCTACTGGAAACCCAAGCTGAGCTCCTCTGGCTGCATAATTCTTTAGTTAAACCCATTTAGTACAAATAGCTTCTCCACACTTAAACAGAAAGCTCAGCACTGTGTGTGTGTATATATACACACACATATATATGTATGTATGTATGTGTGTGTATGTATATATACATATATATATTACACATATATATATATTAACTATAAGCTACTGTGTCCCAAAAACCAGTAAGAACCAGCCATATAGGAAATGAGAGCAGAGAGTTTTACAGTCAAGTTATGTGGATCGCAGCTGCTCCCGCACTTAAATCCTCTTCATTCACGTAAATTCAAATGTGAAAGTAAATGTGACAGGGATATTTCAGTAGGGAATCTAGTCTCACATCTTTCATAGGGCAAAATGGAATAAATCAATGCCTTTATCAAAACATTTTCAAGCTGGTGCACGTTTGCCTTACTCTTGGGGAATCAGAATCCTACAGAAACAGAATGATCTTTGTTACTTCTTATTGCAAAAATCTCCCACAACATTGCATATTTGGTATATGTGTGTGTGAGGGTGTGTGAGTGTGTGTGAGTATATGTCTGTGTGGGTGTGCCAGCTGTTGATATCCTCTATGGCTCTGGGATTTATTTTTTTCTGAGTCAGAATCTCTTATTGAACCTGAGGCTCAGAGATTCAGCCAGATGGATGGCCAGTGAGCTCCGGAACCCACAGATTCTTTTGTCTCTGTGTGTCTAGTGCTTGGGACGGAAACTCAGGTCCCATGTTTGTGCAACAGCATCTTTCCTCTCTGCTGTCTTCTTAGCGTCCAGATCTCGCTTTTACAAAGATCAAGGCGACAATACTTTTGTGAATAGACACTGCTGTGCATCCAGCACCTATCAAACTTTATGACATACAGATGTTTAATACATACCTGTCCACTGACCACTGTCCCCAGGAATTGGAAACAACTAATTTCTCTAAAAAAGCTACCTAATATAGACAAGTGTGTTATACACTATCCTGAGAACTATTCACAAGCATCTGGACAACTTGGATTAAAAATGGCCAACCATGATTTGACAAAAAATAACCACCATTCAAGACATCACTGAAAGGCTGAGATGCAAGTCAGTAAGAACACATGTCCAGCCAGTGTACAATCTGGAGTCCACCCCTTAGCACCACTAGTAGACTAAAAAGGGGCAATCCTGCAGGCTACAGGACTCTCAGGATCAAATTTGAATTCTTCCCACTCAAAAGAATGTCCTATGTCTGAGGTTCTCAGTTAATATTATATTGATTCTTGTTGCAAAAATTAGCTTGATAATTATGGCTATTTCAGTCTACATTTGGCAAATCAAAGCAATGCAAGTGTGTGTTGGTTTGAATAAGAATGGCCTCCATAGTCTCATATATTTGAAGCTTAGTCACTAGGAAGTGGTGCTACTTGAAAGGATTAGAAGGATTAGGAGATCTGGCCTTGCTATAGCAAGTATGTCACTAGGCTGGGGCTGTAGCTCAGCTCATAGAGCATTTGTCTAAAATGCCCGAAGCCCTGGGTTTGGTCCCTTCTATTGCTTAACCAAAAATGATGGTGCATACTTGTAACCCCAGCACTGGAGAAGTGGATCTAGAGGATCTGAAGTTTAAAGTCACAGAAAGTTCAGCCTATGCTAGGTCACATGAGACAAGTTTAAAAGATAATCTCAGTGGGCCACAGAGATAAATGACAGCTCTTCTAGGTGACATACTGTTTACCTCATTACATCTGCTGATCCGCCTCGCCACAATGAGCTGGATCATACCACGCTTGTTGCCCTCGGTGGACATGGACCTCCTCAGAGTCTCCATGGCTTCTTGGTTGGCTTTGCCCAGCAGAGACTCTCCATTCACAGCTATCAGCTGGTCATTTACCCTCAGCCTTCCATCCTGTGAGGAAGGCAAGTGAGGATTGCTGAGTAGTTTGCAAGAGACTTCTTTTTCAAAAGTTTAAATAATTAAAACAAAAAAGGAAATAAAAAGGGATCTGGGGGTTTAAATCTCATTGTAAGCAGCTGTTGTAGCGTCTGTCTTAGTTTAGTCTTTTAGACATTCCTAAGCCATTATTATAATCTGTTAACTAAATGGAATACTAATTCAAAGGATATAAAGTGATCATCACTGGCTTTTCAGAAACAGCCACCAAGCTGGTTTACAAATGAGATCCATGAAGATCAAGACAACTGTAGAAAACTGTTCTCCACAAACAGGCAGGAAACTCACTCTAGGCTTAGAAGGAGCAAAGGGCCTCCCAGGAGGGGGAAGAAAAAAGTAACCTTCTCCCCAGGCCAGGACTCAGGCTTTGCCTTCACAGATGTTATCTTCACTGAACTAAGAAGACTACAAATTAAGGGTCGCATGAGATAGAATTAAGAGTTAGAGTGATGAGCTCCATCCCCCAAATGGTCTAGGCAGAAGATCTATAAAGAAAGAAAATATTACAAATAGAATGTGTAGGTCAGAGAGGAGGTGGGTGAGAAAGCTCGCCAGCAGGCGCAGTCTGACAGGTTCTTACTTTAGATGCAGCTCCACCATTGATAATGGACTTAACAAAGATCCCCAAATCTGCGTGGTTCTCTTTGGAACGGTTCCCTTTGACACTGACGCCAAGCCCTGCAGATCCTGAGTCATTCAGTGGAACTTCAAAAGTCAGAAATTCCCTGGTACCATCGGGTGTGAGAACAACGTCCTCATCTTCAGCTTTCTAAAAGGGAAAAGAATTGCACAGGGTATTAAAATATTGATGCCTCTTTCTCTAGCTACTACACTGGAGATCTTTAATGATAAGTTCTCTAATAGAATAGGCAGATTTCCTTCCTTGGTAGGATCCATGATGATGATACAGCTGTTCTTCAAGATTGCACCTGAGCATGGCTGTGAGCAGCTTCAGGCCATGCATCAATGTTACACCAAAGCTGCAATCGATTCGAAGAAACACAGGGGTAACACAAAAGAGATATGTAGACTCCTAGAGTCTGGGGCTAGTCTGCAAAGTGTTTGTTTTGTTCTGTCTTTACTATGTAAAACAACTGAAAGGTCAAGATAAGCAAATCATTTGTCTTTGCATGGAAGATTTCAACTGTCATTAGTAGTTAGTTCAATATTCACTAACTCTGTGTACATTTTTATGCATACACAATATCAAAACCCCAGTGATACAAAGCCAGCCAGGAAAGGTGTTCAGTTTAGGGCCAGTGCTGAACTATTACCAGCAACATCTGGGAGACAAGATAGAACCAAATAACATCTGGGAAGAGACTTCCATAATCTTGCAATCACACATCGTATCATTGGCGGATATCACATAAGCAGCATTGTTTAATTAATTAGCTATGTACAACTCTTTGGTTTCCTAACTGAAGATGCTCAAAGAAAGGCTTTCAAGATCCCACACAGTTAGGATATATAAACCATTGTTCATCCCCCTTAAAACAGAGGAGAAATGAAAAATGAAGCTATAACCCAATGGAGTATGGTGTGAGGCCACATTCTATTACTAAATGAAAATTCAGTACCCAAGAAGAAAGGGCAGGTTGCTGTCCAGGTCCTCAGGAACCCCACCAGGGCGAAGCACACCATCTTGACATCTGGCATCTCAAGTGGAAAACGAGACCTCTCCTGCAGCATCACTCTTAGAATGGATAGACCCCAGTAAAGTCTGCAACGTACTCCTCTTTTCCCAACTTTGAAACACTGCTGCAGTATCCACTTTGGTCGTTCAAAATGGACCACCAGTTACAGTAGTGAGCTGTCACCCTAAACGGACAGCTTTCAAATAACTCTTGGTTACTCATAAGACTTGGCTATTATAGAGGATAGGAACAAGATTGAATTTTTTTGTATCCTCTTCAATTTTTGAAAAATTCTAAAAGCCCAAATCAAGTAACAATAAAATAAAAGAGAATTTGAGGCATTCACATGTACTCTTGACTATCTTAATTAAAATAGCTTTTAAAAGAACAGTATGTACCTGTGATTAACACACACACACACACACACACACTGCTATTTTAAAACCTTAAAATCTAAGATAATGTTACAATGCTACATATAAACAATGTTTCCACTTTGCTGTGTGCCCAAAATAATGTTATGTATAAAGCAATGTTTCCACTTTGCTGACATTCAGTGTTAGTGTGTGTGCATGCATGCATGAGTGCATGGTTGTGTCACTGGTGATGAAGCAGAGGCCTCATGAATAGCAGTCTAGAAGCTGTCTGCTGCTGGCCTGCATGCCCACTCACACAGGAGTGCATTCTTGGAAACGTTTCAAAGAATAGCCCGACACTGAATAAGGAGGAGTTAGCTTTCAATGACATAAAACTACAACCTTTTAGAACATGAAAAGTATGCAGTAAAAAATGAAAAATAAATGTTTAAAGGACAGTGTCTACATAAAGTAAATAGTTACCATCGGATTGAGCTTCACCGTTCTTTGTAACCATTTTTATCTTTACAATATTCCCAGAGAATAATTACAGTTCAAATCAATAAAACTAATGAACTGGAGACAAACCAAGATCAAGTAACTGTATCAAAATATTGATACATCATACATTTATTATACAGAAATATCTTTATACTCATGCATTGCTCTATAAATGCTAATGTTCACTTCATTTTTCATTTCTTTAATCTGGGTGTATCAAAAACAAAACACTAGGTAATTATTCTATAAATGACTATTGCAGTCTTACTGTAAATGTAAAAATATACCATCTGGAGGCTGGGAGCATCTCAGTGCAAGAGCACTGGCCTAGCAAACATGTAAAAGAACTCATGTTCATATCATCATTACAGACAACCAAAGTAATAACACTTAAAAGAACATCCCACATGGGTAGATTTCAATGAACAAAAGGAAAAAAAAAAAAGAAAGCAGCATCAATAACTCCAAGTCACACCACTGTCCCCTTTTATTCGGAATTCGGAAATGATTAGGAGATAAAATAGATTTTACTAAGAATGCTGCGTTTGAGAGGCCATGGACACTGTAGGTTCTCAGGCTTTGCTAAATTCAAGGAATCACAGCTGTATTTAGTGCAAACAGGGACTCAACCATTACCACTGCTTCCCTCCAATCCAAAGGGCCTTAATTGTCACTGGTGGATTTAGAACTTCAGTTTGGCTTTCTCATGTTTACTGATTCCAACATTTCCATAATGATTTTACCAAAGCTTAAAATTCTCTGTATTTTTCCCCCCCTACTTGAAAAATCAAGACAAGGAGCTGAGTGAATTCATGGAGAAAAAGGCTAATCAAGGTGGGAGAGCTCCCCCACTGCCTTGCTCAGCAGTTTCACTTACTATGAAAACCAAAAGAGACCATGGGGGTGGGGTAGGAGGGTCTTCACTTATGGTTCTTGTATCAAACCTTGAGACTTTATTGTCATTAAGAACATTGAAGGGAAACACTGTCGGCCCCATTAGCATTTCATTATTAATCCACTTGGCTCTTGAATGAGACAGAAATTAACACCAGCTTTTAGAAATTTAGTGGTTTTTTGGGCAGTAACTTTTAAAAGTTTGCACTTTTTGAGATGCAACATCATAAAAATCCCCACAATGCTGAGCTAGTACAGGGACCTCCGTGCTCGGACAGAGTAGAAACCGCTTTCTACCTCCTTGTTGTGTGGCCTGAAGCTGCGTCCCTTCAACCAAAGGGTTCTAGTTTGCACTTCAAGGCAAAGGTTAACATGGTCTCCAACATGTTCCAGCTGGTTTGTCTGCTCTCTCAAGCACATATGTCTGTAGAGCACGAACAAGTTCCCATCAAACTTGACTGCAGTTTTTCCCTGAATGCTTCTCCAATGGCAAATTTGCCTTTAATGTCCAGAAAACAAAGGGCACTTTTTTTTCCAAGTGTATTAGAAATAGGGGTCTTGCCTAATGCGTCCTGTGAAAGCTATCAAGTTTCCCATAATCCTCAGAGAAGAGAATGTCCAATGAGGAAGAAAAATGGCCAATGGCCTTCTGCATTCCCTCCCTAGTGTTTTCTCTTCTGTTAACACTAGTCCCAGTAGCTGAGACCCTGACTGCCCAGGAGGGACTGTGAATCTACACTGAACCAAACCACATCACCCATTCCTAAAGAAGGGAAAATGGTGATCCAATCTTTGGGCTGATGAAATGCATAAAACATAGGGAAGAAAACAAAGGGGAAAAATCGTAGACACAGAGCTCTGTAAGATGGGAGAAGCACATGGTGACAGTCTATCAGGGCACTACTGTTCAAAAGTTTTGACATAGGAGTGCTGCTCCGCTGAGTCTTTAGCCTGTAGATCCCTGGAGGATCCATAACGAGGAAGAGATACTTCTAATTCAAAAGAGAAGGGAGCAAGCCATTCACTAAGAAAGAACTGGTCAATAATAGGTAGTCCCCTTTTGCAAACTCTAATTAAAGGCTGCAAACGGACTGGAAATAATCGTCTAATGGTTAAAGGTGTTCATCAGAACTATGACATTTAACAGTGTGCAGAACTGGATGGGTGGTGCAAAACTAACCTTAGACCTCAGGAGGCTGAGGCAAGAAGACCCTAAGAACAAGGGCAACCTGAGCTACTAGAGGGAAGGAAGGAAAGAAGGAATGGGGGGGAGGAAGGAACAAACAAAGGACAGACATAAGGACATATGTATGTACACCCTCAAATGATAGGTGAATGCAGAAGAAGACAGAGCATTTATAGAAGGCAATTTGAGAGCCTCTAAGCTTGTGTATTGTATACTGAGTTGACAACTGACTGTGGCTACATACAGAGATTTGTGGGGATGCTATCTTCCTATATTACAACTGCCCCAAACAGAGACGAAAGACAAATTTTATGTTCACTATTTAAACCCATCTTTCTGAGATTCACTATTTAGATTTCTTACTTATTATTATTTTTGTAGTTATTGGGGACTGAACTCAGGGTGTTGCTCATACTGGGATCTTTGTCTTTGTTCCTCTCTCCCAGTAAGTAACTCAGATCATCTTCCCCCACTTGGTTTGTTTGTTTGGTTGGTTGGTTGGTTTTTTTTTTTGGGACATGGTCTTTCAAGTTTCCTAGACTGGACTTACCCCCACAGTATCCCATGCAGGACTTGGCACAACGATCCTCCTGCCTCAGCCTCCCCATTGTTAGGACTACCAGGCCTGCTTATTAAATCATAACCATATATCCGGACTTCCTACGTTATTTCTTAATTCAATAAAGAGCAAATATTTTTAAAGACTATTTTTGTTTGTTTATAACAATAATAGTTATTAACTTCCACTATCTGCCCAGAAAAGTATCTGAAGGAAAAAAAAAATCAGAAAAACTCAAGTGAAGGGATATTTGCAACTAAATGTCATGCTGTGACCTGGCTTGGGCTGGAGCCATTCTGACTTCTTTACTCGTTTATTTTATAAACTACTGTGGGCAGTTACAGCACTGTAAAACTAATGGCAGTTTATTGGTTTTGACAACTAAAGTATGGTTACATAAGAAAATGTACTTGCATTGAGACATTCAGGAGTAAAGAATTACATAAATAACTTACTGTCAGTTCAGGGCAATAAATGTTTTACAGAGAGAATGGTGTGAAGCCCGTGGGGAGAGAAAAGAGAGTGAAACTGGTGGTCAGTGTGCAAGAGTAATAACAAAGGAAGATGAAATAGGAACTTGAGGGTTCTTTGGAAAGTGGGCTGGATGGTGTTTTGCTGGGGCAAACACGTGAAGGGAAGTTTAGCTGAAGCAGACACAGGTGAAAGGATGTTCAAGCAAACACGTGAAAGGGCATGTGAGGAAGGAGTCTTCAATAACGACATGCATGTATTGGTCCACCTTACATTGTATAGTTGAGCTCCATTTGTTGGGACTCCATAGAGAGAAATGCACCAAAAAACTGCTGGTGGTATGCTGCAGTTTCTTGCCACTTCAGTAGACTTGGACTGATTGACAGAGTGATGTCAACTGAGGCAAGATACATGCTGAGGCAAGACCCGTGGAGGACACAGGATGTTTGGAGGGTATGACTAGGACTCAATGGACAGCTACCGTGGTTGAGCTAGGCTTGTTTGTAGAGCTAGCTGTGCATCTCTTGTGGGTCTTGTGAGTCTTCGCTGTTCTTCACTTCCCTGAGAGAGGCATAGACAAGAACTTCTCCTGGTGTTCCTCCTGGTCCCTCCTGCTGACTCATTTTGAGACTCAGGCCTGGCTGTCTCTGCTAGGTAGTGTCACTGCTGCTGATTTGTGTTTGCTATCCCAACTCTACCAAACTGGATGGCTGGTGTATCCATTAAGTATTTGTGAGAGGATTGAACTGCCACTGCTGACCTGTGAACTGATCTGCTGATTTCCAGACAACACAGACAGGAGTTGTTCCAAAGAACCTTTCTAAACAGATCCACTCTACCGCCCCTCCCCCCAGCCCTGCCATATCCTTTCCCTCCCACTACCTCTGGTGGGTAGTAGGCTAAAAGGGAGGTTAAAGTGTTTAAGAATCATCATTAGAAATAGGTTTTGAAAAAAATTAAAGTTACAGAAGAGGTGGATGAAGAGAACTTCCTGAAATTCTGACAGTAAGAAAAAAAAAACTACACAAGGTAATTAATCTAGAATAGACTTCAACAAAAAAATAAATAAAATTTTAAATTTAAAAAATGTACAAAGTTTATCGCCATGCTACAAAGACAGCTGAGAACAAATGATGAAAACATTTTGAGGGGAATATGTCAGAAACATTAAGCCGTCGTTATCACGGTAAAGGCACCGTAAGGAATTCCAACTCAATCCCTTAGCGAGTCAGCTCTGTTTGTCTTTCCAATGCCTCTACATCCCACAAAGACTCCATAAGAATTGGTGTGGGCAGATGAAGGATTCTAATCACATTATGCTTTACAGAAGCCCACAGAAGTCAGGAAGATTCAGAGCCACAGAGGAATGGGTATTCATCCCAGAGCCATCCCGCAAATCCTTCTTCCGCTGTTTATACAGCAAATGCTTGGGGATACAGCTATAGCAACGGGTAATACTAACCATAAGATAAAAATAACTGTGTACACATAAAGATGTAGGAGAACATAAATGTCCCGTGAATCACAGTGGAATTACACCCAGGTAAACCTATTCTAAGCTGAAGATATTGCAAACCCAAAGTGCATTTAGCATACCCAACTGATCCAGCATCCCAGTGAACACTCTGTCAGCTTACGTTTGGATAAAATATCTGCTACAGAGATTTTTTTATCCGATAAGGCATTCAAGCTTTCCAGTCACCTATTGATTTCTCATGGAAACTGAGATAAGAAGATGTTATATGTATGTTCTGCCTTCCTGCGAAACTGGTATTTTGACCTCTTGTAAGCTAGGGGCTGCCTGTGTGTCAGTTTTTTAAAGTCACAGGTAATTTTTAATCCAAAGTAAATCGAAAGTTTCGCATTTTCTTTTTGGTCAAGATTTTTCAGGACTTTCAATGTTTAAGTTCAGGATCAGCTAGGATTTACTGGGGTGGCTGGTAAAAAAAAGGGTCAAACTTGTAAAGGTGAAGGGTTGGCTGTGAGTTCAGCTCTGTGACAGGATGTTCAGTACTTACCTGGGGTCGGGCCTAGCACTAAGTAAATAAACCATATTTTAAATGTGAACAGGCAGTTGTTCTAAAGGCTGGGTATACCATAGTTTATTACTAATTTGAAATAGCATCTTTAGACACAAACATACATACATATAAATATGCATACATGTTCGTACATGTGTGCAAAATTTGTTTCCAGAATGACTCATTGGAGTTAAGAGGGCCCATTTGCCTGTGCTTTGGCAATCTCTGCTGGTCCACACTGCACGGCTTTCTGTTATCTTTGCCACCGTGACTGTCTTTTCAAATAGAACGCTTTCCTCAGCGGTCCTCTCTCACTGACATCCTCAATGTGTAATAACACCGTGGTTTTCATGGCTCTCAGTGGAGGAGTCATTACACAACCAAAACCTCAGTCATGTGGCTCTTTCTAACCTGTACTTGTGGGTGTGTAACATTCTTGATGCTACTTCCTGACTCTGCTCTGAGGTCTTATTTGCCATCCAGTTTTAAAATGATGAGATATTTGAAAATACCAACCTGTTTATTGACATTGATTGTTTACGTATCTGTATTTTAAAAATCAAGTCTGACTAAAGTCTTATATTCTGATGATTTTGTCTTACCCGCTGGGGTTAAAGGCATGGATCATTATACCTGGCTGAGTTTGGGAATATTTTTGTTTGCTATTTAATATGCAAAGATCCTGACTTTTAGCTGACTATTTACTGTCAGTATTAAATTCTCTCTCTTCTACCATGTAGCACATCATCACAGAGACCAATGTATTGCCTATAACAGACAGAATGTAGCCTACCCTTAGTTCCCAATGTGGATTAGGGTTAGTCTTCTAAAATGGACATGGTTGAGCTACGTCTGTATTTGAACTTGAGCCCAGAATGCCTGACTTATCCCCTGCCCTTTTTAACTTAACAACTATGCTTACCTTGATCACTGACATATAGCCATATCTTTCCTGATTATACTTCATATTACACTGTGTTAACCTCACCATATTGTACAAAGAAACAGGAAATAGTTCTGACATCTCCCTTTATATGCCTGTTTGACAAGCCTCCAAGGCCTTTCCCCAGTATAGATGTAAATAAAAATTATTTTAAAATTAGACCACCTTGGTAAAGAGGCAGGACAGATAATATCACAGTGAATTAGCAAGTACTGGAACATCTCTAAAGGACAAGTTTCTTACCGTTTCTTTTGGAGTCTGCATCTGGCTTGGTTCAGCATTCTAGAAGAATTAAAGAGAAACATCAATACAGACCGATTTTCATCACCCAGGCCCAGGGATACAATGCTTTATTAAAGAATATTAAATTGCTTTAAAATCAGATTGTTTTCTTCACATTGTAAAGTAAACATTGTAAGGTCATTGTAAATGGGCTGACATATGGCTGTCTTCTGGACTGTCAAGTGTTTCGGTCCGGATTTCAGCGGTTCTTCTAGACAGAAGTTCCCCCCCACTCATTCACATTACCTCATAAGCTATGTGCAGGAAAAGACACCCCATCGAACTCTATATCTAAATACGCTGCTGCTTTTAAATGTGTTTTCTAATCTCCCCAACCAAACCTCAGGGCCATTTGACAGCTATACAGATAAAAATCAGTCTGTACGGCAGTGGGAAACACTTGATACTAGAACGTGCTCTACGGGGAACATGTGTAATTCTTCCCGTGTAATACAGACCACGAAAAATTGATAATTTGGTTTATCTAATTTTTAACAAAAGACAAAACACTGATTAAAAAGTATTTAGATTAAGGCCCATAGAACTGAGACAGAGAGAAGAGTTACATTAATTGGAGTTAAGAATTATTTTTAAACACTCCCTTTGACTTTTCAGAAATGTTATTATTTTAAGTCTCAAAAAGCAGCTGCAGCACACAGAACAGACTGACGGCCTACTGGCCCTATCTTAATGAAAAGCTCACAAGCAATAAATTAAATGAGGAGGGGGAGGGGGAGCGGGAGCAGCAGACGGGAGAAACAGAAGCTTGGAAGATCCAAGTTGGCCCAGAAGAACCTGCCTAACCTCAGGCTGGCACTCGCTCCCCTGTGAGACTGCTGAAGAACAGTGTTGCAGTTGGCAGACTCAGAGTGCCAGGCAGAGCTAGGGCTTCCTGCCTGCCCAGGGGAGGCTGATGCTTTGGAGAGGGCTCATTTGCAATCGAATAGAGACATCCCAGATTTAGGGTCAGGTGGCATCTTAAACACAAAATTGGATAAGAGTGGGAGAAATGGAAAATGGCATTTAAATGGAGAGATGATGCATTAAACATTTGTTAGCTATGACGAAGTTTTCATAATTTATTCAAAATAAACACAACGAACAAGTGTTCACTTATCACCCTATCAGGATCTGAAATCCCCACAAAGCCAAGTAAGACTTTCAGGTCTGTGTGTAACAAGGGACTGGACACCCATGGCTGAAATTTATATTTATTTTAACAGCTATTTAAATAAACAACTAATTTCTATAGTGACTATATCAGCCATGATGCGTCACAATGCATAATTTAAGAGAACTGGGTCTATGTGACAGATTTGGGAACTGTAGCCCTAAATCCTGTCACTTGTCAGGGCTACACAGAGCTAGCAGCTAGCTGAAAGGAGATATCAAACATCTGAGATGGCTCGGGTCAAATCTGCTTCGGAATATTTAAGATGCTGCTTATGTTTGAGCCGAAACAACCTTCTTACCACATCAAAAGATAGAGATGACTCTTCCAAACAAGTTGCTTTTGTATCTAAGTATACAAAATTCTACATATAAAAATAGTAAAAATAACATTTTTTTTTCAAATGCATATTCAGAAATACATTTCTGCTTGGTATCCCCACCAAAACCATTTTGAGGACTCTGCTTAATGGTTAAAGTCAGTGTGGAGAGCAAAGGTGAGCTATTAACAGTGCCCATTGTTTACGTTTTCCGAATAAGGTTGCCAGTGCTTATGACATGTCTTTATTTTCCTAACACTAATTTTGTAAGTTTCCCTATTCATCAAACAGGAAGCACCATTAAATTTGCTTAGGTGTATTTTCTACAAAAATCTGAAACCCGAAAATCTGTCACATGAGGGGAGGAGATGGCTGTGTTTCGAGTATAGCCTTTGGGGTGACAATTAGAAAATAACTGACATCTTGGGGTTCAACAGGGTTAGCAGGAGAAACAGTGATAAGCACATGAGGTCCCTGAAACCCTCTTTACAAACTGTTTACCAAGCACTCATCCATGTATAGTTGCTAAGATGGGCGCGGTTGATAATGCTTGCATGAAGAAAATAAAAACTATAGAGACCCCTTATGGCATGTGGGCACAAGCATTCATCACTGAGTAGGTAGCCTAGGTCACTAGTTCGAATTTATGAGAAGTCTTCCATCATCTGCCTTACAGTTACACACCATTTCCCTTGGGTGGAAAGCCTCCTCCTGACGAAAGACCAGAAGGCTCACGGTCCCCTCCATTTTGGTGCTTCTCAACAGGGAAACAACTTCCTCCTGGGACTTGCCTGCTAAATCTACTCCATTGACCTAAAACAAAAAGAAGAGTTTTAGTTACCACCCTGTCCAGACCTGGCAGAGGAAGAAAAGCCAGAGATCTAGAACTGATGGTGTTTGTTAGTAGTGAGAGTCTTTCTGTGCAAATTTTGGTCATGACCAGGTAACCATGGAAGCTTTGGTGGCTCATAAAAGAAGTCAATCAGGTAGCCAGATGTCAATGAGGAAGCAATAAATGCTTTACTGTTCACCCATAAACCAGAGCTGCAACCGCCATAAACAGACAGCAGCCACAAGGTCAAGTCAACAGGAAGCTACTACAAACTCCTGAACGCCTGTGTGCAATGGGTTATCCAACAGCCAAACAGGAGTCTTTTAGCACAAATGCTTTAAGTTTCAGTGAAAATGAAGAATAGATATTTTATCATTTAAAGGTAACTACTACACACCAAAAAGAATCACTAAAAAAAGTAAATAAATAAATAAATAAATAAATAAATAAATAAATAAATAAATAAATAAATAACAGTTTGGTTGGGAAAATAATGGCCCAGTGTTGAACTCTTCCCTAGAATCTCCAGTGAGGGCACTTGGATATGGCTCAGTTGTAGGTTTGTTGCTTGGTGCTGTGGGGCACAGCTCAATACAGAAGCACTTGCTTAGTATGAGTGTAGAATCTAGCTTCATTTAGAAAAATAAGTCCTAAGTTCTGAGTTGCTGCCTCTTTCTTTTACACAGCTCCCCACATAAGAAATTATGCCTATGTGTATTTTTGTAGTGACCTTAAAGACCATAAGCATCCAAAGGAGATTTCTAAAATCTGTTTCTCTTGCTGATGACATTGGATGTTGAGTCTCTGTTCATGGTCCAGGTTGCCATGCCAACCTTTTGGCTTTTCAAGTTCACTTTATCTGCTTTGGTTCTGTTGTCTAAGTAGCTGATTTGCCTGTGCTGATACACATTAAGTATAAAGCTGTCTAAATCACAATCACAGAGGTATGGCACATGCATAATGACAATACACTCTCTGGGCTCATAATCCAAATATCTATATAGTTAATATTTATGAATAATCTAGACATAAAGGTAATTTCTCTTCAGATAACATGGAGAAACAGTAAGACAAATTGTTTTCTGATCCAACATTCCTGCAAAAATACACAATTTTCTCTTTCACGAAAACATTTTCAAACTAACTCCCAAAGAAAGGAATTTTTCAGGGAAGCCAGAAGTCCTTGTCTAGAAGCCACTCACCTCTATTAGCCGGTCTCCTGCCTTGAGTCTGCCATCCTGAATGGCAGCCCCTCGAGGAAGGATGTTCTTGACATAAATCGGAGCTGAGCCACCTATAGTGACGTCTCGGGAAGTGATGCTGAATCCCAGTCCTTCTGTACCTAAGACAGAGACAGAGACATCTGTAGGGGCTGCTATGTACTGTGAGCTGTACATGTGCGCCACACGCAAAGGACTGGCCCATACTGTGTCAGTTTTACATTTCATAATGTCCGATGGCCTACATTTCTTTGAATGCTTTAAAAGTTTCAATGAAGTTTTCAAACTGGACCGTTTGGAAGATTTAAACTGTTTAGTTCTAGAAGTCTGCCATTGTCTGTACTGAAGCCTTGAATGGCAAGCTGTCTATATGAATTTTACTAATTATTCTTCTGAGGCTGTCCCATATGTCTCTGTGCCTCTGTGAGACTCTAATGGTTGGCAATAACATCAATTAAAAAAGAATTTTAAATTATTCTCCTTTGCAATATTAATTCGTACAAACTACAAAGATGGACTATTATATAAACCACAATTCTATTAAAATAACAGAGATAACCCCAAAATCTATGAGTCAGAAGTTCAGGCAAATGACCTTTAAGGGAAAGATAAATAGACGTCAGTTTTCATCTGGTGACGCCAACAAGACATTCTGCTCTGATGGAAACAGATTGCTAACCTTCTCCTCTCGCTTTTTTTGTTTGTTTGTTTGTTTGTTTGTTTGTTTGTTTTTGTTTTTTTGGTTTTCAAGACAGGGTTTCTCTGTATAGCCTTGGCTGTCCTGGAACTCACTCTGTAGACCAGGCTGGCCTCGAACTCAGAAATCCGCCTGCCTCTGCCTCCTGAGTGCTGGGATTAAAGGCGTGCACCACCACTGCCTGGCATTCCTCTCGCTTTATTAAAAAGCTAATTTCTACAAAAGAGCAGGGGATTTGAGAATGCCAGAGAGGTAATAAATATTAAGAAATCATAATTATTGAAGCAAGTGAGTTGGGGCCTCTCTGTTCTGTAGCCTCATGTGATGGAGTTCCAAAATTATTTCAGTGAATGATTATCCCAGAGGCTTCTTTTTTTAGTACAAAACATTGACTCCAGCTTGCAAATTAATATCACTTACAGCACAATGGTTTACTCTGAGTTGAAAATATATTTAACATGATCACACTATTTTTTAATGGGCTTCATAAAAGACCCTCAGTGTTACAAGAACTGGTAAAAAACATAAGTTTTCAGCTACAAGAAAATATTTAATTCTGAAGCAATCATTATGACCATATCTGTATTCAGTCCTAATCAAAGACAATCAACGTTCTTAAGTATAGTCAACACAATCTGTTTGTGTAAAACATCTGTAGGCACTGCTGTAAAGGCAGCAGCCACTTCTGTTGCATATTTTTCCTGCTAGTTAACAAAAACTGATACAAATTTTTGGAATGCTACATCATTTAGATTAATAAAAGTTAGAGAAATATTTAAATAAAAACCACCACTTTTAATTTTCTTTTATGAATGAAGCTTAGACTTCCTGAATTAGGTGAATTCACCTTTCTAAATGATACAAAAGCACAGCCACTATTATTAAAATACTAAAAATATTGACTCTTTTAATACCAAGTAAAATGACACTCAATGAATGAGCTCGCCTTACATCATAAATTTGTCATATTTATTATTTGTGTAAAACTGCAATTGATTAAATGAATGTTCCTCCCCCAGTAAAGAGAAGTATGATGTTAAAATTATATTATTTATGACATTGGTTAAGTGAATACTGTCTTTGCATAGGGAATACGAGCAGTTTTATTTTTCATACACCGCTATTGTGGTGCTTGACATATTTTTGGTTAAAAACCAAAGCCTGTCACTTGAGTGGAGAGAGGAGAATGGGAATTGGACCATCCCCTCACTGAGAAGAGACAGAAAATAGAGTGCTTCCCACACAGCTTTCAAAGTGTAGAAGCAACGTCAAGTCCTATTTGTGCCAAATCAAGTATTTGTGGCTCAAAAGCCAATCACCAGAAGCTATGGCTCAAAGTTCAGTGAAAGAATTGTTCTAGGATGGAGGCAGCAGGTGCACCACATTGCCTGTGCTACCCCATGGAAAGGAGAATGAACTGAATGCCACAATATGAAAGACATGCCAGCAAGGGTTTGCAGTCCACAGCTGCCAAGCACAGGTAAGTCATTCTGGATGACTCTCCAGCCATTGTTGGAGCTGGCGGAGCTCAGAAAGGCATTTTCTTTTTAAATAAAGCCATAGTTTGAAAGGCATGGTTTTGAAATGCTCAGCTTAAAGGACACACGGTAAGCAAAGTGTATCTTGTCCTTGACAGAATGCCACTGACCATCTGAAGGGCAAGTGTGACTGTCACTCTGCATAATAGACAAGATCAACAGTGCACTGATCTGTTGCCTACAGGAAGGAGCTACATAAGTAAATCACTAAAAGTGGGGAAAACTTGACAACAGTTACCCTCAGTGAAATGAAGTCATATTCTAGAGAAGAAAGAGCAAACGGACAACTCAAACAGAGATGTCCCTTCCCATGACCTCTAATACTCTGCTTAACGCAATGTCTTGGCATGGTGGCCAATCAAGACAGTCAGACCTCCTCCATTATTCTTCTAGACATTGAAGGAAAACCTGCAATCCACTTTTAATATAAAAACCCTAGGAATAATAGCTGATTCTGGTAAACATGGGTTGTAACTTCTTCTGAAGCTTTACGTTTTAATTATACTTCTCCATTTGTATGTACATGTGTATGCAAGTGCATATGTATCTGTGTGATGTATATGTGTGTGTGTGTGTGTGTGTGTGTGTGTGTGTAGACCAGAGGTTAGAGTATAGTGTCTTCCTCAAATGTTCACTGACTTACATTTCGAGACAGTATCTTATTGAACCTGGAGGTTGTCAGTTTGTCTAGACTGGCTAGTCATGAAGAAAACCACCTGCCCCACCCCTCAACCCCAATGTGCCTGGCTTTTATGTAAATGCTGGGAATCTGAACTCAGGTCCTCATGCATATGCAAGCAGGCACTTTTACTACCAAATCCATCTCCACAGCCCTATGTGTGTTTCAAATTTGACTGAGTAGGGGTAAAGATCAGTGCAAAGTGCCTTGCAAGCAAACACAGAGCCATGGGCTTTATTCTGAGCACTAAACACTTAAGCAGAGGAAGATAACAACACAATAACACACCTACCCCCACCTCAGTACCCAAGGTACTCTCTTTGAGTAGTTGCTTGTCTTTTCAAAGAAACCCCATCTGACAATAAATACCTTTCTTGAGCTGGATGTTGAGCCTTTTGCCTACTTTCTTCGTGTTGTACATGCTGCCTACACTGGTACTGAGCACATTGGGTGGAGCCAAGGCTGGGGCTGTGGGTGGTTTGGTTGAGGCATGAGCACTATGAGGTAGTCGGGGGTGAGCATCCAGCTGCTCGGGTGGCTGACTCAGTCTGGGTGCTCTGGGCAATGCTTGAGGGGCATTGTTGGCCGCACTCCTGTTGGCCACACAGTGGCTGTCGGGGCTGAAGTGGCCAGGGGAATAGTTGTTCTTCTCTCGTTGGGAGAGTTGTTCATACTGCTCCTTGTTTGCTGCAGGGACCACGTGGAACCAAATGACGCGCGCACGCATGGCTTGGCGGAACATATGTTGTGCTCTGGATTTGACAAAAAGTAGAAGATTAGCAAATGATGACTAGCAGAGCAGAAGATAACATGAGCTTGATTAAGTATCCTAATTAAGCAATAAGAACCAACAGGCTGTTGGAACCACTCACTAACCACATTGCAAGCCCAGATAAAAGCAGGGCAGTTTCTCCAAATATAAATTTCTCATTCTGTAAATAAAATGATAAACCTATCTAGGACTGTAGATAAAATACAGTGCCCACACTGTAAATCATTAATCATGATAAGTGCTAACACATGTATTCTAGTTTAATACTGACAGAAATCAAACATAGCTTTCTTTCTCACAGGTGGGACCTACCTGCAGTCCATGGGCCACATCTCAGGCTAGCTATAAATGCAGTCCAGTACATTTACAGATGGCGACGACATATCTCAATGACAGAGGCTGGATATCCCTGCACAGAATTATGCCATACTAATGAAGGCATGAAGTATTTTCTTACTAAAGGATCATAGAATTTTTAAAGAAATACTTTATAGTATACTTATGGAGATAGAGGAGGCAACTAGCCAGTCATCACTTATCAGCAAAATTGGTTCATTTGTTGCAGAAATCTGACAAACACTAAGCCCTGCAAACAGAACCTAATGATGCACCAATACCCTGCCTCCTGAATCTGGGATGCAACCTGTTATGGAGCCCTAAGAAACAATCGTAAGGCAGTCCACACTCATGCCAGTCCAGGTCTTTCAACCAAGTAAGAGCGCTATCCACACCTACCAATTCTAAAAGGTTTAGTTGTTGTTTATTTTAATAAGAGCTTCAGTTGGGATAAAGAACACCCAAGAAAGACACAGTATTGTGACTCAGAGAAGTCTTTCTCCTTATTTATACCGCAAAGGACAAGGCTGGACTTCCTGAAAGCAGAATAACATTAAACTCAGGTCCACAACAAGGCGGGGGCAGCTCACCTGGTTCCAGGGCACTCTAGATATAGATCAGTGGGCATGGTTCCATGAAGTTTGATTAAATTCAGGATAGAAAATGAAATAACTGCATTAAACCAACTCCTGTGATATAGTACTCAGTAATGTGTCAGAGTAGCTCAGCTGAAGGAATCCCATCACCACCACTGTACACTTACTGCTCAAATCTTCTGTTTCGAAGATCTCCATCGTTAATCCTCACAATGCAGTCATTCTCATGGAAAAGATTTTCTTGCTCAGCTTTACCACCTTTCTCCAACCGCTTCACTAACAACCCCAGTGTTCTGGAACATCAAGAATGTGAACAGTTACAGGGGTAGCATTCTCTCTATGTGCTCTCAGGGGATGGACTAGAGTGTTAGGGTCAAGTAACACTGGTAGAGACCACAACAGTCTCAATGATGTGTACAAATTGATAATTTGATAATTACCAGAAATCTTTTTCTGACTAGTCAGTATTAGCCTTCTGAGACTAAGTGCATATTAACTCTGCTTCCCACTGTTGGCTGTTGACAATGGAGCCTGCTTAGGGTATCAGTGGGCATCACAGTCTGAACGGGGATGGTCTAATGAATGGCTTTGGTGGGAAAGTCTTGAGAGAGAGAGAGAGAGAGAGAGAGAGAGAGAGAGAGAGAGAGAGAGAGAGAGAGACGGAGGGAGATTTTCCCTTCACGAATTCAACAATAGATCTGATAACTGGAATTTCAAAACTTGGTGAGTCTCTTCCTTAACTAAGTGATCTGCTGCCACACTCCTGGTCGAAGAAAAAAAAAACCGAAGCAGGAAAAAGATTCAAGGAACACCACTTAGCATTTCTATCATCTGCATCGGTACTCAGACTTTAAGAGAGAACATGAAATGAAGTTCATGGAGAAGGAGACAAAGTAAAAAGTCAAAATTATTAATATTCGTGTGGTAGTTTGAATAAAAATGCCCCTACTGGCTCAGGTAGCTGAACTCGTGGTCCCCAGTTGTTGGTGCATTTGTGGAGCCTATATACGAGGTGCAACCTCATTGGAGGAAGAGCACTGAGGGGCGGGCTTTAAGAGTTTATAGCTTTGCCCCACTTCCCGTTCATCACTCTGCCTTGTGTTTGCAGCTGAAAATGAGATCTCTCAGCCTCTTGCTCCAGCAATCTTCAGCCATGCCTCCCACCAAGATGAATTCTTACCCCTGTTAATAAACTCTTAAAATCATGAAGTCAAAATAAACTTTTGACCATGAGTCACTTCTGGTCCTATTTATCACAGCAATGGAAAAACAAGAGTTGGCACCAGAGAGTGGGCAGTAACCATGAGGAACCTGATCATGTTGGTTTTAGAAGGTATGGAGTAGACTTTGGAACTTTGTAATAGAGAAGTAGCTAACTTCTACAAGCAGAACTTGAAGGACCATTCCAGACCCCACCGGCTAAGCATCCAACTTGTAAAAGAGGGCTCAAGAGCTTTTCTAGACAGTCATTCCAAGATAATGATCTGAAGAAAAAACTGTGCAGTTAGCTGTTTTACTTCTGGTCTTTCTGTGGCTTGCTTTTCAGTGCTGGGCAGGTACTCTACCAATGAGTTATCATGAAACATCACTTTGTCCTTCTTTGTGGCCAAATGCATTAGTAATGCTAATGTATGATAAAATACTGCAAATTACTGGGCATAGTGGCACTTGCCTCTAATCCCAGCACTTGAGAGTTCTATACCAGCCTGATCTATAAAGCTAGTTCTAGAACCTGTTACATAGAGAAACCCTGCTGATGGTGGTGGTGGGGTTTCGAATCATAAACAAATGACTGGAAGAAGTGAAAGGCAGGACATAGGAAGTATAGCAACCCGAGCATCAGCAGCCACTCCAGGTAAAGGTAATACCAGATAATGGGGCAGGAGGCTACACCCCGGGTGACACAGTGACACGTGGTGCCAGGGAATCAGGAACTGCCTGACTAAGATGATGTGATTGGCTTCTCCACAATGCTGGAACCATTATCTCCAGAGAATGAACGGATGGAAAGGTCAAGTGCTATAATCTAAAAACATTTCTCATTGGCTCGACAGAATGAAAATGTACACAAAAGGAACACAGTGAAAGATCAAAAAACACCTTCTGAGAAAACACCTACAGTTGCGGGAGAATAGAAAGGTGTTCTGACCAATCCAAAGGAAGCTGAAGAGTCAGGCACTCTCAATGACCCAGAAGTAGCTGGGTGACTGACAAGACCCATTTGCATGCTACTGAACCCCAGCTGTCTCAGGGCTGCAGTAAGAAGCACATCCTAGTCAGTCAGTCAGTTGGTCAGTCAGTTAGTCTGTCTGTCTGTGTCTCTCTCTGATTTTTTGTGTGCCTTCTTGTGACAGAGTTTTACTGTTTAGCCCAGGCTGGCCTCAAACTCACAGAGATTCGTCTGCCTCTGCCTCCCCAGCACTGGCATCAAAGGTGTGCGTCAGCCACCACCTGGCTAGGTATATATCTCATAAACTAAACTCAACAGCCAGAGTTTGTTCCAAAGAACTTAGAGATAGATAGATAGATAGATAGACAGACAGACAGATATGTTGCTTTATTGGAGCATTATGGGAATGAAGAAGGTCTCAGGGCCTATGGGCTGTCAGGGTACAGGGTATGCTTTCCTTCTTGGGAGCAACTGCCAGAGTTCCTAAGGGGCAAGTGACCCATGAGGAGGTATGGGAGAAAAGGAGGGCCAGCTCTTGGGGGTGGGGGGGTGGTGGTGGTGGTGGTGCAAGAATCAGAACCACCAGTGCTGGCTGCACTGAGCTACATGGTTAAGACGAAACTCAGTGCTTTATGAATGAGGATGGAGAGCTTTCTGTAGAAATGACTTCAGTGTGGGGTTACGTGGAAACATGCCTGCTCTACCTGCCATGTGAACTTCAGGCAGATCTTAAATCAGTTGCAGGCTTCCCAGAGAATGCAGTTTTCTTTTCTTGTTAGACTAAAATATTTCTCAAACCTACTCTTCTTCTACTGTTTACTACAATGCTTTTTCTTTTCTTCTTAGAGAGAGGAAGGGAAGAAGAGAAGGAGGAGGAAGGGAAGGGGGGAGGGTAGGAGGGTGGATAGTAAGAAAATATTATGCCCACTGGGTACAAATCTCAATTACATATCTGTCTTCCTTTAAATCCTTCTCACACAGTTGCTGAGCAGTCTCTCTCAGGAACAAGAGGAGGAAGCATCACAGAAAGCAAGCTGCCGGATGCTGCATCTCCGTGTGTGATTTTGGTTGCATAATTAGAAATTTAACTGCTCAGATTATATTAAGGATTCACCACTACATTTTTACAAGGTTCATTAGCCTAATTATACACTTAATTCAAACAAACTCAGTCACACATGTTAACATTTTAATTCTAAGTATAAATTATAACCAATGATAAAACTGAAAATAAGTAACAAATGTTTTATTGACATTTAAATTGGCTGAGGTAGTTTAAGTTTTGCTTTGATAATCTCCACTCCCAGAACATCCAGCTCTATGGGAATGATCACGGCTTATCTTAATAAAGCCTGATGCAATACAAATATGACAGTAAGGGCAGGGTATGAACAGGGGTCCTGGCAAAAAGACCTTGTCAGCTACCCAAGGATTACACGTGGGAATTAGCAATTATACATGACAGAACCACAGCTATGGCCACAGCCACAGAAGGAAAGTTTAAACTTTATAGGCATTTTAGTTAAAATAACAATCCTCATAGAGAAGAGATCTTGTTAAACATACAAGTATAAAAATGTTTTTATGTGATACAGTATCATATGCAAAGACGTTTACAGAAAAAGTTTTAATTAAAAAAGGTTCTTGTAAAGAATCTGGTAGAGGGCTTGCCAGCAAGTGTGACGCCATTGGCAGGATGTCCAGCACAACCACAAACAAAATAAATAGGTAGAGGTAATGGTTGGGAAAGTGGACAAAACGTAAACATGGGGAATTTCTTCAAATTAAAGTAGAAATTAAACATTATTCTGCTGCTTTAAAAAAAACACATTTTTTTTTCCTAAAACTATTAAAAGGGGAGAGTCAGATTCAACCCGGATACCTGGGCAAGCTCCTAATAAGCCCTCTGTCCAATAATGGACAAGTCAATCACTAATAGACTAGAAGATTAAATACAAAAACTGGGAAATAGATATTGAGGACATAAAATGAATGTCTTGCTTTGGATGATAATGAAAAGATAGTTAAGTAAACCTTCACAGAAGGGAGAGCCACGCTCACACTTTGCTGGGATATTTAAATGGGTTAGAATGTAACTTCCTAAAGTTACAAGCCTGCTATTCATATATATACACATACATACACATTTACACATATATATGCATGTATACATACTGCCATATATTCATATTGCCATGTGTATAAAGAGAGGTGTGTACATGGATGTGCATGCTTGGGTACACATGTGTGTGCATGAGTCTAGGGATAACCTTAGGGGTTCTTCTTCAGGTACTGTCCATCATTTTGGGGCAAGATCTCTTACTGGCCTGGAACTTGCAAAGTAGGCTCAGCTGGTCAGTGAAATCCTGGGATCCTGCTCCTGCTCCACAGTACTGGGATTGCAAGCACACCTTTCACAGGGCCTGAAGATCTAACTCAGGCCCTCATGCTTGTAAGGTAAGCACTTACCAACTTTCTACTCTCTTGTCCAAAGGAATAGTTTGGATTTGAGGAAATCATTCGGTATATGTGTCCAAGAGCCAGTTTTACAAAACTATATTTGTACATATATACACATGCATTCATGTATAAAAATACCTCCATTAATTTCTATACAAATAATTTTCTAATTATCTCTATTAGGTTCATATAGAACACACATTTGAAGGATACACATTCTATATCATAAGAATAAGGACCAATAGGATCATTTTTGTTTTGACACACTGACCATGAACATAAAAATGTTCTCTTCAGTGTACCTTTTTCTTTGTGAGTTTGGATGGTGGAGTTTGTAGGAATGATGGAACTAGACCAGAATGCTAAGAGGGGAAATCTCAGAAAAGATACTAGAACAGCAACTGAAGAAGGTTTTCTCATCAGGCCTCACCTGATGTTCTGGATATTTCACTGGGTGTTTGAAAAGAAATATGGGATAAATCACAGTTGCTGAGAGAAATAAAATGATGGGTAATGCCTTAGTCACTTTCCTGCCACTGTGATAAAGATACCATGGCCAAGGCAACTTATGGAAGACAGAGTTTATTTGGGGCTTATAGTTTCAGAAGGTGAGTCTGTGACCATAACATGCTTGAAGGCATGCAGGCATGATGCTACACTAGTAACTGAGAGCTTACACCGTAAGACACAAGCACAAGGCAGCAAGAGAGATAACTGGGAATAGTATAAGTGTTTTGAAGCAATCCATGTCTTCAAATAAGATAACATTTCCTGCTCTTTACCAAGCAGTTTCACCAGCTGGAGATCAAGTATTCAAACACATGAGCCTCTGCGGTCATTCTCAGTCAAACCACCACAGATGAGCATATAAAAAGCAATAAGTGATTAATAAGCAGGGTACCTTCCAACAGAAGCCAGCAGGAGGAAGCCAGAACACTCCAAGACCCACAGACCTTCCCCTTCATCTACATACAGTTGGATCTTTCCTAAGTCTTCTGATTGAATATCAATCATGAAGGAGAATTTTGGAAGTACATTTTGCCAATCAGAAGATAGTAAAATTATTTGGTTTACTTTTTACTCCCTTTCTCAAGAATTTCTAAGAAACAGGAGTGTGTATTTGTTAGAAATAATTCATAGTTAGAACAAAAAGAGGCTTTCCTATTACACAGTGAGTAAATAAGAAAACCTAGGTTTATAAATGAAACAGGAAGCAGCAACAGAGACAATTCATGTAGAACAAATAGTCAACGGTAGGCCCAGGCAGGCCTTGAACCACACTGTGTCAGCATGAGGATGTCAGGCTCCCTAGAGCTGGACTTATGGATCAGGTGTCATGGGTGCTGAGAACAGAATGCTGGTCTCTGCAAGAGGAGCAAGTGCTCTTAAGCACCGAACCATCTCTCCAGGAAATTATCCCAAAAAGTAATTGCTATGACCTTTTATTTCTATGTGGATTTACATACATGTACATGCTACAGTGCAGTTGTGGAGGTCAGAGGTTAACCCTGTAGAGTCAGGTTTCTCTTTCCAACATGTGGGCCCCAGCAAGGGAACTCAGGTTTCAGGTTGGCAGCAGGCAACTTTCCTTGCTGAGCCATCTTTCTGGCTCCTGGTTATATTTTGTTAACGAATGCTTTCACACCACAGTATAAACAGCTACTTTTCTGGTGTATATTTGATCTATGATGTCTCTAACTCTAGGGGTGGAGCCCATAGATTCCATCTTTAGAAACCACTTCAAGGCCTTACATCTCAAAATAAAATAAAATTATAATAAACAAAACCAAAAAACTCTCCTTAAATAGATCTAACCAACACCTGATTATAAGTTGCATAAGAAAATTTAGTCGGTGGTGGCACACACCTTTAATCCCAGCACTCAGGAGGCAGACATGGGTGGATCTCTATGAGTCTGAGGCCAACCTGGTCTACAAAGCAAATTCCAAGACAGCCAAGGCTATACAGAGAAACCCTGTCTCCAATCCCTCCCTCTCCAAAAAAAGGTCATATGAAAAAATATTTAGTACTAAATGAAGAAAGACCCCTGGAAGCAGGTTATGCTGTGTTATGGATGCTATGTGCGTGTGTTAGACACACTTGTGCTCACTGGGAAAGAGTCAGAACATGTACTACAAAGACAGGCTGTGGAGCCCACGTAAGACTTTGCAGCAGCATCTTCAGACATGCTTTGATGTCTCCCAGCCAGTTATTCACACTTGTGAGAGCATCTTCCTTTGGAATGCCCTCCAGGAATTCCAACCTTTACAGAATAACATCTCTAGGACAGATCCTTTGTTCCTTCAAGGAATGGGTCAAGCATATGGTGCTTTCAGAAGCCTTGCATGGCAGCCAACATTCACTTGTCTCATGTCATTTTAATCCCTACAGCATATGGATGGTACCTTTTAATAAACACGTTTCTCAAGTCCATCAAAGGACATACAAAATATGACAATTTCATTGGTCTGGCCCCTGGTTTGGTAAATGATTTTGCATCTTATTTTTGTATTGATCTAAACTTATACTATAATCATATATCTATATCATTGGAAAGTCTGGGAAAATCTGTCAAATAATGCCATGGTCAGCATTTGCCACTACTATTTTATTTTATTTTTTATTTTGTATGACAGGTTCTCGTCACAAAGCCCAGGTTGGCCTTGAGCTTAAGATTCTCCCTAATTCTGCTATCACTGTTGGCCTGCAATTTTATTCTACCAAGGATTTCGAACTAATACCTCTGAATGGTTCTTAGAACTAAAAAGAACCTATGAACTAACCACATTCTGTCAAATGATGTCACGGTTATTTGTTATGAATGGCTTGAGAGTATTTGCATTTGTGGCTTAAATAAGGTTGTTTGTCGTGTGAGAGGGAATGGAGGTAACAAGCTGTAAAGGGAAAGCCTTCTGAAATAATGAAACCGGGTACGGAGCAGCACCCGCTCACCACTTTTGTGAAATTTCCATAAAGAGACTTGAGAGACACAGCATTGTGGAGAAGACAATCTTGTGGACTTTCCTGCCATGTCTGCGTCTAGTCTAGAGTCAGTCATCCAGGGAAGAGTTGGGAGATGAACCATCCTCAATGCTGCTGCTGAAGGTACACATTCTGCTTACTACAGAAAATAGTCTTTTAAAGAACAGGTCTGGCAAGGTCAGAAATGACGCTGCCACTGGTAAGCAGCTGTAAAGCTCTCTCCAACCCAACCTCACATGTTAAATTACCGTTTTCCTTCACTACATATGCCATCTGAAGCACTCCAGGAATGTCCCTTCTCTATGCATAATTCCCATTTTAAACTAGACTGAAATTCTAAACAGAAAAGCAAAGATTACATGTACTTATCATTTCTATAAAAACAAACATTCTGGGATAGTTACTCAATTAGTTAAGTCCCTGAGTTTGAGAGGCCACAAGGCTGAGTAAAAATTTCATGCTAACTGTTCTCAGAGATGTCAATGTGCATGCATGTACTGCTGTGTTCCCACAAAAGAACACATGATTTCCTCTTGCCTGAGACTTCACATATTCCTTTCTGCTTGATTGCTCAATCTGCCTGAGATCCCAGAGCTGCCATCACATTTAAAATCAGCCTCCACCACCAGTCAGACTCAGTTTCCAAATTCAGACACTTCTCTACCAGCTCCCAGATCACCCACCACCCGACTACAGCAAATCCCTGGAGAAAAATGGCATCTGTCCATTTTGTTTTAGATGCCCACTATCCTCATCACAGGGTGATAAATGTCTCACAGGGTTCCTGATGGAGAAATGTGGTGTTCTACTGATCTTTGTTTCCTGGTGCCCACCATCCTCATCACAAGGTGAGGGCCTCTCAGGATTTCTGGCAGAACAGAAAGGACCAGTTTCAAGCATTTCTGGATCTCTACACTTCTGGAGATGGGACCCCTTTGTCTAAGCTACTATATCCATCCCTCCCAATGTCTACCCAACCTCAAAGAGCTAAAAGCATCAAGTTTATGTAGAAGACTGTAGAGCCTGCACACAAGTAGAGCGAAAGCCAAGCACTTCTATCCGGTTTGCCACACGGAAAGCTGGTGATAACCAGCAAAGATTTATGAAGTGTCTGCTGTTCCTAGATCCAAGTCTTTGTTCTTTATGTAAGAAAGCTGCACACAGTGTTCCTCTTTAAGAGTCAAACTGGAAGGAATTAAAACTCAACTCTAGAGTTGCTAGCTCTGCAGAAGAGTTTGTTTGTTTACTTGATTGGGTTCTGAGCATCCAAACTCAAAACCATGGCAACCACCAACTGTGGTGGGCTCTGCAGTATTTTTCTGAATCCATCCTACTGGCAGGTTTATTTCTGTTTTCTCCTTTTGCTTTAGGCTTGTCATCTGTTTATTTTATCCTAATGTCTTTTCACAGTGAGGTGGGAAACGTGCAATGTAAGACAGGAAGTAACATGTTTGCAATACAAATACTGGTTCAATGTTGGCACATACACAATAATCTTATTTGTGATGAATTACAGCTCACAAGCCGTTTCAGACACATCGGACCTGGGAAGCTATGATCCAATAGATTTTTTTTTTAACTTTCTCAAGTTTCTTTCGAGACAATTCTAAATAATATCTTTAAAAGAAAATAAAGTCAAGGTACCTTTGGAAAAAAAATTATTTAACTGAAAGTTCTTTGAAAATATTTTAATGTTGTTTCCAGAGTTTAAGATAAAAATAGAAGAGAAAAAAGGGAAAAAGGAATGAATAAAAATCTCACTGCAAAACTCAAGGTGAATTTTATACTGAGCTACAAAGATACTGCATTCGGGGTACTTCAAAAGACTGTTAATAAACACAACTCTCAGTTTCAAGTTGATCCACAATCTATATTTTTTACCAAAGGAAAACATAAATCTGGACTTGCAGTCATTATGATTAATAGGAAGCACTGCAATTGGTCAAAAACTTAGAAATACAACATATGTCTGGCTGTATGCTAAGTCATGCTCTGCCTTCTAGAGCACACCTGACAACAGTTTTAGCACATGTGGCTGGTTCTGTCAATGGTCTGGGATCTCACTGTTCTGCATTCAAATATTCAGTCTAGCTTCAATTCAAAATGACCGTCCTGGACTTTCATAACTGATGTGTGCTCTGAACCACAGTTCTGAGTTCTCAGTCACATGTCTCCCCTGCCAGGGGGGTTGCCTAGTGTGTACTTCAGGTTCTCAGCCACTTGTCTGTGTTTTGTTCATCACTTATGGCTCTTCTTGCCAATTCTTATTTCTTGTCGTTGCCCTGGGTTCCTAGTCACTGGGTAGGCTCCTAGTCCTTAGTTCTCTGATACTGGTATAAGGCTACTTGCCAATTTTTTCCTACCAAGGAGGGAAAAAAGTGAAATACTTTTAAAAGAATAAAGTTAAAACAATAAAAGTTGATTAAGGGGTTCGAAATCAAGGCATAAACATGTTTCAACAGGTCGTCACAAACTGAACAGGGAGGGGGGCATCACACATGAATAGAAAGCACCCCACCTGGCCAAGGCATCCTCCTATCAAGCATTAACACAAAAACCTAACCAAAATAATTATATACTTCCATTTATAATAATTTATATGTAATCTATAATATCTATAATAATCTACAACATATAATCTATAATAATTAAACAATAAATTATTTATAATAATTTATCATGATATATAATTAATTATATAAGAAAAAAACAACACTATTTGAATATATTAAAGCCCCCCAGAATAATGTTTATTTCATGGTTGGGTGCAGTGGGGAAAATCAAGACAACTCACGTAACATTTGTAGACCTTACAAAATCATATTCTTTGTAGTACTGAGGTTGAAAATAACAGCACCACATTTGGTGTAGTAAGTGTTTGGAGATTAAAGTCAGCTTGTCCAGCTGTCTAAGGAATTTTTAAAAACTCATCAGTGTCTTACATAATTGCAGAAATGAGCTAACAAGTACAAATTTCAAACAAATTCCCACCTAAAATATCCAGGTAATTTTTATCATATGATTTTTTTTTTTTTCAGACAGCTACTGTAGCTCTCTGGGGTTTGTAAATCGAGGCATGGTTGTCAGCTTGCAACAGAGTCCATAAGTACCAGGATGTGCTAAACAGTGAGTTAATATAATCTGAACCTATGGATCTTTCCTGTACATAGAAACTTCCTCGATCGGGCTGCAAGTGTTCTATAGACATATTTATAAAGAAAGCAAGCAGCTGACCCCGGTGAAAACCCTTCCATGTGCGAAGTCAACACAGAAAACAGTGGACATTTCGATCAATAAAAAACCTGCAAGATACGTTACCTGCCGCCTCGAGCACTGAAAGGCACTACATGGATTCCCAGGGGCCCTCCATCGTTGGGGACTTGTACGAGCTTTACCATATCACTGTGAGACAATGATGAATGAGGGAGCATGAACATGGACTGTCAACAAACCCAAACACAAACACAACAAAAACAGACACGCAACAACAACAACAAAAAGAACAAAACAAAATCCCGGACGGACAGGTGACAGGCGCGCACTTACACACTCGAGAACGCAAGCGTGGTGATGGAGGCAGCGCCGAAGTCCACCTACCTGAATGCTAGTCTGATGGCATGGAGGGCTGAATGCTAGTCTGATGGCATGGAAGGAGCAATCATCAGAGATAGCTACATTACAAGGGGCAAAGAAGGTCCTCTTGGACCATTCTGTTGTAAGCAATCTGACCTCATGCTTTGGAGATCAAGCATCTTGATATCACTGAACACTTTCTCTACTCCAATAGCTAACTTGAGAACTCTCAGGTTAGCTAAACGCAGGCATTGTGCACACGCAGCACATGGCAATTTACAACGTGCTTCAATGCATGTCACTTCATCCTTCCAGTAACCCAGTAAGGTCACACAGCTCTTGCTCCTACAGGTTGACTGTCCAGAGGAGACCGCTAATGACCTCATGGTTCACTATGATGATCCAGTCTCCATTTCCTTAGCTGCAGAGAATGTGAGGGTTGTTTATGAAGCTTATTCTCGTGGTCCACTGGACCCACTGAAACCAAATGCCCCTTCCGTTTGTAGCTGATCTTCAAAGCTATGAAACCCATTCCAGGAACTAGCATGGAGTTGCTTCTGAGCAACTGAACTTAGTGTGGCGGCCAGTTAACTGACATTGTCAAAGCCACTTCTGAGAGTCTTTACTGTGAGCATTGCCTTGAGATTAATGAAACTGATAATATGGAGAAGGTAAGTTTCTAAACTACGTGAGAGGTTTTGCTTCCTTTGCAGATTTTTTTTAACATACAAACATTTTCAGAGAGCTGCATGTATATCAATCCATATTTGGAAATAGAATGTCTATTAAATATCTATTATAAGCAATTTGGAAAACTGTAAGTTACTCCCATTGGATTTGACAGGGTTTCACAACGTAGGTTTTATATAAAACAAAATGCCAAATTTTGAAAATATATTTCTTATATAAGCAGTTAATGAAAACATACATACTATGAATATCTCACTTATATAGAAATTAAGTGCAGTTAACAAAAGAGATAGTCAACAAAGCAGAATCATCTATATAGATTCAATTACATGTACTAATTAAATGAAAAGTCTGGTATGGTGGTTTATGGCTATTATCTCAGAATCCAGGAGGACTGCTATATGTTTGAGACCAGCCTAGGCTATAAAGGGAGGCCTTTCTCTAAGCAAACGAACATATTTGTCCACAAAGCTAAAATGTCTACTAAAGTAACATTATGTATAAGTCATTTTCACACAACTACATAAAAGTCATGTTTTTAAACCACTAATACTATTTGAACATTTGCATCTCCATGAAGAAAGGCACAGTATTAATGGCTTTATTTTAGTCTACATTCTCTCTTTAAAAAAAAAAAAAATGTGGTACCCCAAACCTCTCTTAAATAGAAATATCAGAAATGCTGGTGATTGTATCTGTAAATTCATGATATCTAAGCCTGCTCAATCCCACTGTGAATGTTCCCAGCATCCCCCTACCCCCGGAAGAAGAGAACATTAAATTAAATTTATTAATAGTGTTGTTTTCACCCTACACTTAGACGCAAAAGTCAAAGAAAAGATCAGTATGACTGCCACCCTGCTTGTCTACCAGGGGGAGGCACTGAGAGCAGTCTCCACTGTTAAGATGCCAATGTCTGAACTCTAAAGCTGTGAAGTAGCAAAAGGCTAAAACCATGTTCTGGACTCCCACACTATGTCATTCGTCATCCTATCAAGTATCTTCATAGACTCTGTTTCTTCAGCTAAATTGTGGGCATGCATGTGCTTGTGTGTATGTGACCAATGCATACTTTACCCAACTAATTTTTAGTATTAAAATAATATTTCATCATTAATTTTAATTATCAGTATTAATAAGATGAATATTTTTCTCACTTCACAAACTTGAACAAATGATCCACATACAGACTGGCAAAGCAATCTGAAAACAGTTACAATGTTTACAGAGCTGCTCACATGACAGACATCTTCAATCAGATACTATGTTATTCTAATTTAGTGGTTTTTTGCCAAGGCATGAAACCCTGGGCAGGGACATAAGAACTTCCACGCCTCGCTGCTTACAGGACATCACACGTGAAGGATGTTCTTGGTGAACATGAAGCAGTGCAGGCATAGCTTTTACTTAAGCACAAACATTCTGCAAGCCATATGCTTTAGAACACCTGCTGCTGTAATGATGCTGCACATACACAGTAAGAGATGAGGCAAAGCCATAGGGACTTACTCAAGGGAAAAGTTGGGCATATTCTCCAGTCCGGTATCAGCATGTCCAACCGGCTCCACTCGGCTGCTGTCTTCTTCTGTGCCTTCCTCATCCTAAAGGCAGCATGACAAAGAAAAGCATGTTGGGTTATGAAGGAAGCTGAGCACTAGGATCCTGTAAGATGTCTTTTGTCCAGGAACAGGGCCCTTAGGTGGTGAGACAGAAATGCTTTCCTGAACAAGCAAGGAAGAGTCTCAAGAATGAGTGTGTCCCAGGAGGTCAACAGAGGCTCCTAGGACACAGAAAGAAAACTGAACTAGAGTTAATGTAAATCTCTTTATCTTGTTATCTATATGTCATTTTTTGAATGTATGTTTTAGGCAGTAATTATATTACTGCAATGCTGTGATATATTTGTAAGTGAACACATTTACAGTCTAAAACACTTCAAAGACCAAAACAGTTGGGGTACTATTAGACCATGACCACTACGAAAGACACTGATAGCAAAGACTTTCCCTTCATCACCTACTAACTAGGCTTGTCGTGATGAAAATTTAGTAGGAAAATTTCCAAGCCTAAAATCCTTGCTCTAGGGGGCTTCTCAAAGACCATCCCTAAGCAGCTAACTGAGTACCTTGTGCCTCTCACAGGCTAGAAGTCTTGGTTACAGACTCTTACCTGTTTAGGGGCACACAGGAAGACCTAAGGCAAGGGGAAAACAAACACATCTGTGTATAGTCCTTGTACTTGCACTCTGCCTTTGAAAATGTACTATTGTGTCACAGATATTATTGAGAATGTTTGTATTCCAAAAGACAGAAGTGGGATTAATACTATTGCTTCTTGCATAAATAAGTGAAATATAATCTACCCAAGAACCCTCCTTCTCTGATCATCTTCCCTGATGTTTTCCATTAAGGAGTTCACTAATCAACCCTTCCTTGACTCTGTGAGGTTGCTTGAATAGTGATGAGCATGTCTGATGGTTATCGGTGTTCTAAATCAACACATTTACAAAAGACTCATTTTCCAAATACAATGGTTCAGAGGGCCATGTGTATTTCAACTCAAATGAACTGTCTGGCAACAATGGCAGACTCTGTAAAATCTTGTTCATCAAAGCAAAACTAGCCCTAGCAATCTCTAAGGTTGACTAAAGGGAGCTATTAAGTATAGCTTAATTGATCTACTCTTATGCTTATAAAAATAATTTAGGTATAATTTTATTTTCTTCTTTCTATTCTTTAGTTTTGTTTGTTTGTTTTACTATGAATGCATTAAACCAACTGCATTGGGAAAGGGGTCAATGAAGACGAAGAACATTGTGTTGTATTAGAGATAGGGTCTCATACTCCAGCCTGGCCTCAAACTTGCTTCGTAGCTAAATTCTCAATCCCCTTGCCTGTGGTTGGATTACAGGTACATGTGATCATGCCTGACAAATTTCCTCTTTTTCTCATATACTTAACTTGTGAGATATATATCATATATATATCATATGTACATATAGGATATATATAATATATTATGCATAATTAAATATGCATGCATTCATGCCATCAACAGACAAACCAGTTAGCAAAAAAATAAACAGGACAAAAAGCACAGAGCATTCCCAAAGGGAGCTCAGAGAAAAGCAGATCACTCTATCATACCTTCCTGTCCTCTCCTACTCTGCTGGGGCATGCATCCCAGGAGTGGCAGGCATACCCATGCATCCTGCACATCCTGCACGGAGGAGCTGTGTGCCTCAAGATTGATGCTCCTGTGCTTTGAGAGACTCTAATATGTACTTCTTAACCATCTATCTCTCTTAAGCACCAGCACATAATATATCTCAAAGGTTAACAGCATCTTGAACCTGCCTAAGAACAGCACTTTGAATGTAAACACGAACTCCCTAAATGATGCTTCTCCATTGGGAGTTGGAAGGTGGAGAGGTGGCAGGATTGTTTATAAGCCAGATGTAATGGAGAAAAGATGATTTTACAGGTTAAAGACATTTTGTTCTAAGATCCATTAATGGTTTAAGCCCTGCTGAAATGTCACCAAGATGTACCCCCGCTGAAACACCTATGTGGCACTGGGAAAACAGCCACATAACTGTAGTTGGGATGCCCCAACTACAGAGACACACCAGGAAGAGGCAATTTACAGAGTATTTCTTTACAGTAGGTACCCCAGGCCCTCAAGCATGGAAGAGACTCTGGAGATCTGTGTCTAGAATTTAGCTTAGGTCACAATACTTCCTCGCGTGAGACTATGCTTGATAGCTGAGGGAACTACAATTTAGCATCTTTTACATGGATCAGCATCGGCTACTACATCCTTTATTTTGTCTTGTACATTTTAAAAGCCATGTACACAAAAGTACTGTCAGCAAAACTAAATACTGCAACCACTGTAAAATGAAGTCCAGCTATTATACAATCAATATTTAAGGACGATCATATTAATTAAAGCTAGATACTAGTAAGGAACTTCCACATGCAGTTTCTTACCCCTCTATTTTAGTTAGGAATGAAGAGGTTGAAATCTCAGGTGGAGGTGTTAAAACATCAGGAGGGTGATGCTGAGGAAGGGAAGGTAACCACCTTCTCTGTCTGTGTCTTCTGAAAGATGGGAATGGAAGAGACAGGCTGCTCTCTAGGACAGATGATCCATAACTATGATGACCTATGCCCCAGTTTAGCATGGTGTTTGAACACTATACCTGCCAAACACGGCAATTTACATATGTCGTTAAAACCAAGTACCAGGGGATATAGAGATGGTAAAGTCCATTTCTTGCTTGTTCAGAGGACCTGTGTTTGGCTCCCAACATGCACATATAATTAAATAACCATCTGTAATTCCAGCAACAGGAGATATGAAGCCTCTGGCCACTTTGGGTGCCTGCACTCACACACATTCCCATACAGAAATACTTACACAGGCAAATAACTAAAATAATAAAAAAAAATAAATGTTAAAAAAAAAAAAACCCAGGAACTTGATGCAAGAAATATACCTTGACAGATATTTTAGGGTGATTAGATATCAATATGACATATTTAAAATTTTAATTTATTTACTTTATGTGAATGGGTGTGTGCTTGTATGAGTTTATGTGTTACCATGTGTGTAGGAGTCCATGGAGGCCAGAAGAAGGCATTAGATATCTTGGAATTAAAGTTATAGGTGGTTGTAAATATCTGTGCGGATTCTGGGAACTGAACCCTGGACCCCTGCATGAACAGCTAGTGCTCTTAACCACTGAGCCATCTCTCTGGTTCCTAATATAGCTTATAAAATAATGGTGGGCATGCCTCCTGTTCTCCGTTCATCCTTTCATACTCTGCATGCCTTGCAAAATAGTTTAATATAAACAAACTGCCCATTCAATCACATGAAAATCCACAGTGGGGAAACTGGTGTAACACCTGATGTTTATTGCGCTTTGCTGAACACACAGATTTTCACTGTGAATTGCCTCTGGGGATGAAAAAGAGCCAACACACACACACACACACACACACACACACACACACTCACACACACTCACCATCAGGTGGAAGAATAAAACACTGTGGATTACTAGTAAGGGAAATATTCAAAGAGAGAGTAAATGCCAACAACTGTGGTTATATCATGAATATATATACAGTTATGACATGCTGTGTGTTAGCAGTCAAAGGAACTGTGACAGCTGTGACCAGAGCTCCTCCAAAGCCTGTAGGTGTGCCTATAGTACCAAGACAGACCCTGCTAGAAGATGTAGGGCCAGTGGAAGACAGAAAACAAACATGAACATAGTGTGAAAGCCAGTCTGCTCCTTACCCATAGAAGCTCCCGTACAGGAGCTTCTGCAAGGTCGCGAGAAGTGAGGCTGCTGGGAAGCAGAAAACTGAGAACAATAGGCCAAGTTTGCTGTGGGTACAGAGGGAGACACTCTGCCCATGTTCAACGCTGTATACTGTGCAAACACACTCAAAACAAGGCTGTTCGGAAATGAAGGGACGACCACTCGAACCCATCAGATCCAGTGTCCTCACGCCATATGCTACCATTACAGCTAACGTATGAACAAAAGCCTAAACGTGTGCATGCGTAAAGAGAACATCTTCATCTTCCGTGGGCCTTTCTTCACACACTCGGTTAGCACTGCCCTGCAGCAAAACCCTGAAAACTCAAATAAAGCCACAGATAATACCACAGAGTCTCAGATGAAGGTGAGGGAACAACTCAAGGAAGGAGAAGACAGTTCACGCTGGAGATGATATCTGGAAGCCAATCACCACAAGGAAAGAAAATAGTAATTGTTCCAATTTTTAAAAAAGTAACTTGGACAAAGCCAGACATTCTAACAATTTCAATGGGACAGCGGTTCTCAATCTGGGGTCTTGACCATTTTGGGGGGTCAACTGAGCCTTTCATGGGGTCACTTAAGACCATCTGCACATCCGATATTTGCATTACAATTTATAACAGTAGCAAAACTATAGTTAGAAAGCGGCAACAGAAATGACTTTATGGTTGGGGTCACCACAACATGAGTAACTGCTAAAGGGTCGCAGCATCAAGAAGACTGAGAACCGCTGCAAGGGAGAATGGGAGTTGGAAGAAAGATTGATGTTGGCAAAATTAACATTTTTTAAGTAAATTAGGTTCTAGAAAGCATGGAAGAGAATAAATTTATCAAGGCACCAGTTACTGAAACCATGCACAGTTCCTACCCTGCTGTGTAATGCAGTAGTGCTGACTGAACCTGTGGGTGGGAGAGGGGACCAGGGGCACCAGGGATGGGGCTAAGCACACACTCTGGCACCGTGTACACTACAGCTCTGAACTGGAGTCCTAAGATGATGCAGGCAAGAAAGAAAAGCAGCCCAAGAATAGCATAGTTTCCAATTCTCCATTCCAGGGAATCCACAGATTCCAGGAAGAAGAGGACATTAAGACATGAGACAGGGGGAAGGCATCTGGGGAAAGAGTCTGCAGTGCTGAGAGGCTTGGCAGAGAAAGTTTCCCATCCTGAGCACATCACATTATTTCCTTTAATTCTGAGTGCGGCCTGTGAAATGGCTGCCGGGATGAGAGCATTTTAGAAGCAGCTAAATACCTAGTCTCTCTGGGAGGGATCCAAGAGGGACCTGACATTAGACTTACTTTGAAGATATAAAGCAAGGAGCCCATGCCTGGTCCCTGAAGGGTGTCTAGGTGTATGCTCCTCGCATGCACTCTTCAGGGGTCCATTTCTTGGGTGGTGGTTGACAGACGGGTAATGTAAAGGACTCCCAGAAGGAAGTTTACAGAGCTTCAGGAAAAAAGCCAGTATCTTAGCGACTACAGTGTGGATACATGTGCTCAGATTCTTTATATTAAATTCAGATGTAATTTACTCATCAGAGGTAACACATAAGACAAAAACCCTACTGTATTAGTACTTGTTCAAGTTTACAGAACAAAGGGAGCCCCAAAATTCAGTTTAAACTCTCACACAGAAAGGAGATCAATTTTATTAACTCTTTGCTCACTCTATTAAAAAAAAAATAAAAGAAAGGGGAAAAAAGAGAAAGAATGCATGAAAGTATCAGAACAGTCAGAGGAGGGAAAAGAATGAGACGCTCAGTGAATTTGGCTGAGGACAGGAAATAAAATTTTGCCCAAAGTGACCACCACGTAAAGTGAGCTTCAACCCAGCTTAATGTATGTCACAACCCAACTCTAGAACACAATGGTGTAACTAACCAACTGAGCATCCTCCAGTCCCAAGCTGAAGGCTGCTGGATTCTACCCATGTAAGCAAAAGTACATTTGAGTCATCAGGCAAACTCTGAACTATATTTCTTTTCTTCCTGGTGATGAAAATAACCCATGCAGCATTCCAAATACTCCCTCTGGAATTTTGCCAGGGTCTACAGCCTTCGTTGCGTCTTTGTTGTCTGTCTGTATTTAACCAGTCTTAGTCTTTCAACAGAGAAAACAATGAACTTTCCACTTGCGGAACAGAGGAGATAGTTTGGGGCTCAGAGCATCCATAGGAGGTGAGAGGACTATGTGATGCTCCCTGTGCCCAGTTGCTTGTGAAACATCAATGCTCAAGACTCTCCTCCATTATGGTAATAACCCAAAGGCTGATGACCTTGAAGTTAAAACCTCAAAGCACCACCAGACAATTCATCTTTGAGTGATAAGTAGTCATGCAAGCCATTCGGTATAGAAGAACCTCACTTGTCTAAACTAAATATCATCTAAATTTGGAGACTGTTTAAAAATGGTTTTAGTTACCCTCTAGTTGAGTGCTAGATATTTTCTGGTCCTCAGAATAAAATTTCCGAAGCCCAGAAAGTTAGGTGGATGGCACAGTAAGATAAATGAGAGTAATTAGAAAAGATAAAGGCTTGAATCCTGCCTGCCTTCATCTATTCTTGTGTTTAGAAAAAGTAGAAATTGTTACAAGATAGGAAACAACACCACACCCATACCATCTAGAAGCAATCATCCACCTGTCTTGGTAGATATGGTATTCCAAGGAACTAGAGATTTTGAAAATAAAAGATCACAGTTGTAGAAAGTAATTTATCATTTAAAGAATCAGGTTATTAAATACTAAAATTCTATTTTTCCCTGTACACTTCCTACCTGCCTATCGTTGATTTTATGCTTAAAATGTAAAAAGGCAATGGATAACCCTGTAGTGACCTCTCAGGTTATAATACAGTCTCCCAGAATCTCTTCTTATTCTTAACAGAATACAAAATTTTAAATAATTCTACTAAACTACCTACCTATTAAATGTTCTCTCTCACACGTTTGACAGTCATTGCAGAAGCTGCCTGACTCAATGAGAGACTTATGACTTAATAAACTACAGTATCTTAGGGGAAACGTTTATTTGGTGAGGCTACTTTTTAAATTACACTGGATAGGTAATTCTAGAGGGATGAGACTTCCAAGTCCTTCTGAGAATTGTGAAGAGGATTCCAGAAGGTATTTGTGTTGGTGATGCAGCTACTTGATTAATGCACCAGCTCCCCAGGGGAAAGTAGCTCCCACCATACTTGAGAAAACATCTGTGGGCAGAGGAGCTTCGTAAATGAATAAGATTGTATCGGCCTTCCAAGGAGATGAATAAGACAGTGGGTAACACGAGTTAACCCCATGGTCACTGCATTCTATGAAAGTAATGGAATGAGGGAAAGAACTATACAACAATAACAACAACAACAACAACAACAACAAACTAGCCAGGTGCTGGAGGTAGCACACACCAACATTCAGATAGAGAGGGAGGAAGATTGCAAATTTAAGGCTAGCCTGAGCTACAAGGGGGGAAAAAAAGAGCAGCAGCAGAAGAAATTATTTAATTTTCATTTAATTTTGGTAGGCCATATGCATCAAAAAAATCTATTCACTTCTCTTAGGTTTTTCCAATTTAGCAAAATACAATTTTAAGGTATATCACCATAAGCTTCTAAATTCATCAGTATCTACCATAATGGCTTTCTTTTTCATCTCTAATTTTATTATCTGGGGGAAGGGGGACTCCCCCCCCCCCATTATTTTTGCTAAAGGTATTTCAATCTATGAAACAACATCTAGCAACAACAACAAAAAACTAATTCAATCGCTCTCCACAGACAGGACTAAGTCACAGAATCCTATAAAACAAAAACTTTTAAAGGAACTGAGTTAAGAGTGGCCAACAGTTACCTTTTGATAGCTGACCAGAGTAACACCCTCTGGCTTTGTAATGAACACCAATGACAAGTACTATGATTCAGGGATAGTTAAACACTATGCATTTTATGACATGAATAAATCTGTCTTCTATCAGTATCATCTAATTACTCAAAATCATTGGGGTAATGCTTTATAATGTTTGACGCTAGGCATGGTGGCATACACCGGTATCACAGCATTCCAAATTCCAGTGAGAACCTTTCTGTTTTCATATAAAAGACAAAAACTTTTAAAACATACATATATAAAAAAGAAAATTAAAGATAAAAACAAATACATATTACAAATTGTGCTCTTTGGAGGGAGCCAGATACACATATTAACCACCTTACTTAAAAGAGTGTGAGTTTTCATTCCAAAATGTCAAATTTTCCTTGCTTTAAGACCTTTTTATCTCCACAATATAGCAAATTTGAGGCTGGCCCAGAATATATGACACCATGTCTCAAATAAATAACCTTTAAAAGTTGAAAATGTATGTACTGAGGTTAAAGCAACAAAGAAAAATGAAATAAGATAGAGGACTGGTAAGACAGCTCGGTAGGTAAAGCCCGACGACACGCTTGACAGCCTAGGTTTGATGCCTGTAATCCACATGGTGGATGGGCAAAGAGACTCCTCCATGTTGTTCTCTGATGTTCATATATGTGGTCCCGTATACATGCACACACTAAATAATAAACCTAAAAAAATTTAATAAAGACATTTAAATCAGTAACAAAAATTCTTAAGGAAATATTGGTGCTAACAAGAGTAACTCCTTAATCTTCAAAATTTAAAAACACATGTTTCAATCACAGTGCCAAAATTTTATACACACACACATACACAAACACACACATGCACACCAAACACACACATACATACACACACATATATGTATATAAAATGAAACATGTAAAAGCCAATTGCTAGCCTGCCCTGATGATTTGGCAGCCCTGGTTAATGCTCTCAATGTTCATATAATCCTTAGGACAACCCTTTGCAGTAACTAGAAGAACAAATATACAATATCTTCACCCAGCAAGATGGACCTGCAGACCCACGTGGCAAGCTCCTGACTGCCTGTAGAGTTGAGCTGTTACTGACATGCAAAAGTTTCATTAATGTTTTCTGAGTACTCTGTATGAAATTGGGCTCTTCTGTGCATAGTATACGGGAACAAGCCTGTGGAAAGAAGTCCTGCCTCTGCTTTGGCCTATTTAATTTGCTAAGCCCAAAAGGTGATCTGCCTCCTAAACCCGAAAACTTGCTTTCTGCATGTGAATACAGGAAATGACAACTCTAACCATTTCACCATAATCAGGCGGTGATGAAATCATGGAAAACACTTTGTGGAAAATAAAATGGTTGGGAAAGATAGAGAACCTGTTCTCTCAACCTTTAAGTAAAAACTCCAAAAACCACAGCATTTTTCAGTTCTTATTAGGGAAAATCTGGTCTAGACAGAATTCCTCCCTCCTTACCGAGGCAAAACCATTTCCCCACACTTCTCTGTCATTTTCTACTTGTGGGACGTGACCCAGAGTTGTCAAGAAGTGAACATGACCCAAGGATACTGGCCAGTGTGAATGGAGGAGCTGTGAGAAAATAAAATTCATGATGAAAAAAAATGAAGTTCTGAGCATATAATAAATTTACTTTTGCATAAAGTGAGAATTTCTATTAAGTTGTCTTTGAGGAGTTTCGCTTTAAGGAAAGCATATAAATAACAATCAGCAGAGGTAGTTCAGGAATGACCCTGGGCACCGTGGTAAGATTGCAATGGATCTTACTGTATCTTACAGCACGTGTGTTCTCACAGTGAACATAAATCTTTTAGAAAGTGAAAGATTTTTATTTATTGAAAGCCCACGACAGCTTTGCAAATCTCTTTTCATACGTAGATAGTGCTGCACAGCAATTTCTCTGGAAGGCAACTTTATTAAGAATCAAAGACTCAGAAAGTGTAGGCAGGGCACCGGAGGGCTGTTTCTGGCACTGCTTAGTTACCAGGAGACACAGGTTGACTGGGAAGGACCATTGGTGGACTAAATGAGATTATCAGACAGAAATTAGTACAAGGGAGGAGCCATAGCTGTGGCAGACCTCGACATAGTTTCTCCTCTACCTCCTCATCCTCGTCCTTGTCCTCCTCTTCCACTTCCACCTCCCCCTTTTATGTTTTCTCTTTAAAAATAAGGAAGACTCTGAGAATTTGGATGAGAAAAGTGGTTGAATGCCGTAACAGGAATTTAATGGGCCATTCTCGTCAGAGCTTGGAAGATAGAGGTGCTGAGAACCACATGGCAGCCCAGGCTCATGAGATTTTAGAAAGAACAAAATCCATGACTGGCTAGGGACCATTCACGCGATATCGTGGCAGAGAATGTGGCTGCTTTCTGCTCTAGTCCCAAGAACTTGCCGGAGGCTGAATTAAAAAGTAATGGACTAATTTCTTTGGTGTAGGAGATTTCAAGACAGTCTAATATTGGCTCTGCCACGTGGTTATTAATCACCTTTGTGCCAGTCAACAATGTGAAAGAGCAAGTGAGGCAGAAAAAAATACGAAAGTTATAGTCTGAAGAGTAAAAGAGCACCAGGAAACTTAATGTTGTAACCAAGGCCAGTGCTGAAGAACATAAGGAGACTAAGGCCTGATCTGAAGTAGAACAAAGAGGATGCCCTCGTGACTTTCCCAGAATGCTCTCTGCTTCCTGCTTTTGCTTTACAACCACGTGAGCTCTCAGGTTACCCTCACGGTTGCCATGCCTACCCGTTGCCAGACTTCCCTGCATGATAGTGATGGACTCTTATTTCTGGAACCATAGGCCTAAAGGAACGCTCCCTTCTAAGAGTAGCCTCAGCCAAGGTTTCTTATCAAGTCATAGAAAATAACTAAGACAGATGCCTTGTCAAATAAATTAGATAGCCAGAAGAAATTACAGACGATAATAATTGAACAAGCATGAAGATAAATAAGAAGCAACAGGGCTTTCTAAGGGAGATGCCACTTCAACTGTTATTTCTTGATGACAAGCATACTCTATTCATTACGAATTATAAAGGGCTTGTTAGGAAAACACTAAGAAAATCATCATTTCCTTCTAGAAGTTCTACATGCCATTATTTTGTTAGTCAACCAACAAAGAACCACACGCCGGTCTATCTCAAAATCCTCCTGCTAATATATACCAGAATGTACACTGATTTACTGCTTCCGGTACAATGCTCTAATTTCACACGTGAAGGGTACACACAAACTTACACCGAAACTCATAAAGGGAGATAAAGGGAGAGAGGGAAGTAAAATTAAGCCGAGTCACGCCTCTCAATGTTTTAGCTCTACTCAATGAAACAAAAGCTAGCAGGAAGATTTGCGGGTAGTTGGAGAACCAACCGTATCATCTCTAATAAAATAAAACTGCTGTGCATGCCATAAGACATACAGCAATGACCAGTCTAAAGACTTAATTCTAAAGTATGATTTCAAAAGTTTAATATTACTAAAGCTTCCATGTTTGCATGGTTCATAATTCCCAGAATATGATTCAAATGTCAACTAAATAGAATAAGATATTAATTGTGTGTTATTTGTTGTCATGGTGGATAAGCATGGGCTGTGTATGAAGACTGGTTTGTGCCTCGCTTTATTTCCTTATACACAGAATAACAGGATTGCCTCATTGAGCTCTCATGAGGGTTAAAGGAAGTAATTAACACGAGGGAGCGTCTGAGAACATTGCCTTCTAACCAATGCTAAGTAAGCTAAAACTGCCTTAAGACATACGAGAATAAAAAATTAACTTGTAACTAATGAATGGCCTCTAACTTATGTGGAACAAAGTTTAGTTACAGCAATTAACATACATCAGGCGGTCCAAGAAGGTGACATACTGATAAAATGTGATTTTTTTTTTATCATTACTATGAAAAGACATAGCTCTTTTCCCAATACATTTTGTCATTTACATCTAGAGTTTGAAATCATGGACATATTTTTTGCTTACAGATTAATAATAAAATATGTGATCTCTGATAAAAATTTTATTAAAACCACTATAAAACCTTAAGATAATTTGGTGACTTTGATAATTTCAAGTTTATTATGATTGGCAATCAGCAACCAATAATCCGTTTATCAATAGACATATCTCCCTTGTTGTACAGTGTTAAGCAGTAAGCCTAGGGCCTTGTATACACTTGGGAAGCACCCAACTGAGTTAAGCCCCAGGCTAGTCACAGAACATATAACACTTAGAGCAATTCAAGAATTCATAAAATAAAACATTTCAGCATTTAAGACTAATTTCCTGGAAGAACAACTACAAAAGACTGCTTTGAATAAATGAGAATTTGTGTCAAGGACATTTCCTTCATGGTAACAAGATACCAGATACAGTCAACCTAAGATGACAAAGGAAGGCTCCTGATGAGGAAGAGTTCGGCAGGAGGCTTGCTGTGGCTTTCCGAGACATCATGGCATAGAACAGAACAGGAAGGAAAGACGGTCACCGAAGGGTAGCCATGAGGAAGGCAGAGGGTAGACCTGGGCCCCATTACACACTTCATAGGAACACACTCAAATACTCCCTTCTTCTAGCTACTTTCTTTACTCCCACGCAAAGGCAACTACTAAGCCTGTAAAAATAGGCCTTTGGGGATACTCCAGGTACAAACTACAGCATCCCTCCTAGTTACCTAGAGACAAGTCACATTCCGGAAGGGTCAAGGCCACTGATATCTACCAGCTTCATGGTGAACTACAGTCCTCCACACTCACATTCTGGCCTCCTGAATATTGTATATCCCGAGGACAAAGGTTTTGACTGTTCAGGTTCAGCACTTACTTTACAGGTTATCTGTTCAGCGGGCCAAATGTTACTCTAGATGAGCGTAAAGATGTCAACACTTAAATGATTACACAGGAAAAGACGACTGCCCTCCATAGCATGGCTGGGACCAAAATAGAATCAAAAGCTGATTAAGAGGGAACTGTTCTGCTGAATCTGGAAAGCAAGACACTGGGCTCTCCCAGTCTTTGAACTGAACTGTTTTTGTTTCCTGAGCTTGTAGGCACAGAAGGCAATTTACACAAACAGCTGAGGGCCAGGCATATACTCCAGTTCCATGGAGGTCTTAGAAATTTGCAAACTCCATATCTTTGCCAGGCAATTGCTTTAAAGAGGCTTTTCTCTTGGGTTGGGGGTAAAACTCCTCTGTACAACCTGTGTTTAGCATGAGAAATCTCAGTTCATTCCCAGGCAGGCAGGGAGGGAAGGACCTTGGAAGATACTGGATATCCCCCAAGACTACACAACCACACTTGCGAACGGATCATCAAAAATGCCCTTTACAGATTCATTGGTTGATGTCATTAATATTGAATTTATATATTTTTTCTTAATAAATTTGTGATGCTACCTTTCTGGGTGTGATAAAAATCGCACCAATTTGTGATGTTTTTCATTTTTACATAAAGTGAAGTTATCGATTTTAAAGCATCATAATTTCTGGAGCAGTTGAGCTGAGGCAGAAGCTGTAGTTCAGTGGTTGTGTAACCAGTCTACGTATGCTCTTGGCCTTGAGCTTTCTTTATCCCTAGTAACAAAATAACATAAAATAAAAACAAAAATAATTCTATGCCTTTAATCCTCTCCTCTGCCTTCTGCTAGGACCTACAGCTCACTTCAGGATATCTTTGCTCAACTGAAGCCCCCATGGTATATGCTTCAAAGGACGGATTTCCAAACCAAGAGCTGGAGTCTGGGTTACAACACTGCTCCAGAAGGGACAATGTGTCACACTCTGTATCCCTAAAATTTCTTACATCAGAGAAGTCTTGAGGCTGGGAAATCACTTTATCATCCCAGAGCCATATCATTTGCTTTTGATTATACAATTGGTCTAATTATGTTATTGCTTTCAGTTTCCTCAGGCTATCCCTAGGGGTATAATTAAGTCCGAATTTATGATTCCTACCTGCACCAAACATCTTTAGCTTATGTATATAATTTTTTCTTATTGGTATGTCCCAGAAGAGAGGTCTTCAGAAAAGAAGCCTTATTGCATTTTTTTTGATAGGGAATGATTAAATAAAATATACGAGACAACTAAGAAACATAAAACGTACCAGATATCACTTAAAAGCTTTGAAAAATGTATTTAGGTCACAAGCATGGACCAGAACTGTTTTACTCTGGAAATATTTACCTGTAAATGTTCAGCTAGAAGAGGGAGTAGATTTCTAATAGTTTGCCAGATTATCAGACTAGGTAAACTGAGCAATGAGCAACAGGAAAAAGATTATTGTGTTATGCTTCTATCAGATTAAAAAAAAACACTTAGAATACAAGACAGTATGATTATTTAAAAGGGGGGGACAGGATATGGATGCCCCTCCTAGCTTGGACACAAGTAACCCCATTCTGGAAACAAAGAGGAAGCCCAGGGTTATCAACTGCATCCCAGAAGATAGTAAGAAGTTTCTTCTTACCTGCTTCACAGATTCCCTTTGGAGACAGTCCTACTTTGTTATACAGATGAGCTGCGCAAGGGTCTGAGCTTCCTTTTCTTGTAAATTGAGAAATCTTTACAATATCAAATACCCCTTTCCTTCAAAGCCCAGAATCTTAACCTCTCTTTCTGGTAGTCCCTGGAAGCAGATGCACTGGCTGTTCCCATCATGTTGGGTATCCTTGGACAATCTTGCTCCTTCTTAGGAATCAATTGTTTGGGCTCTATTCACTATCTTTTGGAAAATTGCTTCTTTACTGAAAGGAATCTGGGAGATGGACAGAGGCTTTAAGACTACAAAATTAAAAAAATAACTAATTTGGTCATTTCCTTGTTAATACTTGTTTAGGCAGATATATCTGTATGCAATCTCCCTTGACTTAAAATTGTAAATTCAGAGACAGGGTCAAAACCCCTTTTAGAAAATCTTCAGTTCATTTAGCAGACTAATAATCCATCCCACCTAGCTATGAACCTTGTAACCTACAATGGGAACCTGCCTGTAAGATTTACTGGTGCAGTAGTGTCTCAGAGGTTATGGGAGTAACCACGATTTGCTTGGCCTTAAGATCAACTCTATGAGATAAATAGAATCCATACCCAACATTGTTAATTAAGTCAACAACCTGAGAGGAAAATGTACTAGTATTATTCTGATAAAGGAACATGGTAATACAATAATTCTAATGACATATTGCTATACCGATTGATGAGTGCATTGCTCCATTCTCATCAGAGAAGATTTTATTTTATTTCATTTTATTTCATTTTATTTTATTATTTTATTTTATTTTATTATTTTATTTTATTTTATTATTTTATTTTATTTTAATTTGTGTGTAGTCAATGGAAATTAACACCAAAACCCACAGCTGGACAATGTGCAGACAGTGAGAGATCTCAGACCACTCAACTCTCAGTGGGGCGTCTTCATCAAAACCTACCCCTCAAGGCTCAGAGATCTATTCAGATAAGGAGGTGGAAAGATTATAAAAATCAAAAGTGATGGTCTAGCAAGCCCACTGCTGAATGTCCACACAATAAAAGGGGATAAGGATGTGGGAGAGAGAGCTGGTCCCCACGGTTCCGGAAGCCACAGGAGTGCCCAGCCAAATGTGAATAACAGAAGAAAATTTAGTATATAGGGAATATATATGATGGCCTTTAATGGAAGTCTTCACTGGAAACAACAAGGGTGACATTATAGGACGAGACGAAATAAAGGCTCACACAGACAGTCATGTCATATCATCTCAGCTATTGTGCAATCCAAGAACACTGAACTCAGAGAAATTAGGAAAGTGTACAGGGATGGGATGTCACAGGAGTCAAAAGAACAGATCAGGAAATACAATGTATCAGATGTACAATATAGCTACAGTTGATCAGATCAGGAGATACAATGTATCAGATGTACAATACAGCTACAGTCAATGATGGATTAGATTCTTACAAACTGAAAAGACAACAAACATAAAGGTTTTCAGGACAAGGGGGAAAAAACAATACACATGTCAGCAGTGCATATTGAAATTAGCTCAACTTAGCTAAATGTATATTCTTAAGCAGAATGTTGTACATGATGAACCTATAAAATATTTATCAGTTAATTTCAACAAACTAAAAAGACACGGTAATTGTTATAATTGCAATTTATTGAAAATGATCCTAAATATCTGTAACAAGATGCAAACAGACACATAGACAGCAGAAGGGAACTCTAGGGGGAGGCAACTATACAAGCCATGCTCTCACCATCATCAGAATGGGCTTTATAAGAACTTGACTTTTAAGATGGCAACTTAAATTACATATCAATTACCCCAGTTTTCCAGATCACCTTACAATCAGTGTTTTTTTTTTTTTTTTTCACAAACCTTAATTAAAGTTCTATTATTAACAACCTGTTAGATTTGTACTCGCGGGGGAACTGAACGAGAAAGCTCTGGTCCAGTTTTTACCTTCTTACTTACTGCAAGTCTCCTGGTGGTATTACCCCAATAACACAGCTAACTGAAGAGTGACAGCTAACCCTTGGGTTCGCTGAATATGTGTCTGAGTTTGCAAGTGTTTCCTAGAGTAAGTTATGGTTCACAGATTAACATTTAACATTTTTCAGGGCTGAGAAGCACCTAAAGAAATGCTCAACATCCTTAGTCATCAGGGAAATGCAAATCAAAGCAAGTCTGAGATTCCACCTCACACCAGTCAGAATGGCTAAGATCAAAAACTCAGGTGACAGCCAGGCAGTGGTGGCACACGCCTTTAATCCCAGCCCTTGGGGGGCAGAGGCAGGTGGATCTCTGAGTTCGAGGCCAGCCTGGTCTACAGAGTGAGTTCCAGGACAGCCAGGGCTACACAGAGAAACCCTTTCTTGAAAAACCAATAAAAAAAAAAAAAAACCTCAGGTGACAGCAGATGCTGGTGAGGATGTGGAGAAAGAGGAACACTCCTCCATTGTTGGTGGGATTGCAAGCTGGTACAACCACTCTGGAAAGTGGCGGATCCTCAGAAAAGTGGACATAATACTAACTGAGGACCCAGCTATACCACTCCTGGGCATATACCCAGAAGATGCTCCAACATGTCATAAAGACACATGCTCCACTATGTTCATAG
>CM052707.1:55170353-55190638 GCA_028551405.1 Uromys caudimaculatus | reverse complement strand
GGGTGAGTGGGAGGTGGAATTCCCTCATAGAGGCGGGGATGGGGAGGGGATAGGGGGTTTCCAAAGAGGAGACCTAGAAAAGGGGAAACATTGGAAATGTAAATAAAGTATCAAAATAAATAAATAGATAGATAGATAGATAGATAAATAAATAAATAAATCTTTTATCTAACCACAAATAGGACAGTGATTAAAGAGCATGTCCTCCCTGCCATCACACAGGGTGATGAACTCATGGAGTCACCATTTATACCACTCTTTGCAACAAACATCAAAGGTTTCTTGGCTTTTCCGGTGTTCGGTTCCCTCAGGATAAAAATCAAGACTGATGCTAGTTCCTATAGGCACAATACTCTGTTGGAAAAACAGAGAAGATGGATTCTAGAAACAGGAAACCATTTAGGTCAGGAGAAAACAGAAGGGGCTTTGAAAGAGTTCAGGAGGAACGGATCAAATATAAAACATGATGACATTTGACCTGTTATTGGAATAATCAGTGCTCTAAATTTAAAACGTGAGCAAACAGTCTTACCACCAAGTGAGCTGGGCATCTTACCACTAGCAGGCAATGAGACCATCATTTTCTCTGCCACTAAGAACAAAAGAAACCATCCTCCTCTATTTCCCAGCAGTCTGGGTTCCAGAATCCTTGCTTTCTCCCCCGAACCTCAGACATCACCTTTGGGTTCACTGGAATCGCTGTGAGCCATTTTCAACGTCTCCTTGAAAATGCACAACCACTTTATGACAAGGACCTTCAAATCTACACGCCAGGACTGGCTACCTTTCCTCGTCACACTCTTGGGCTAGCCTGGACTCTGGCATGATTTTTCATCTGCCCTGACTGTGGTTCCCCCAGTTGATTCTCTGTTCTCAAATTCCCTTTCAACATACTTAGTGGTGAAAGAAAATACCCACTTAACACCAAGCAGATTCCAGTCACTTCTTTCAGCAACTTGGGCCCTAATCTCTATCCTTCCTCCATTCACAGTACAACCTCACTGACGAATTCCTTTCTACCCTAATGTTTTTTGTAACTTGATTCTGTCCCTTTCAGACCATCTCCCTCCAGGGTATCCAGGTGAACGAGAAAGTATTACTTGCTTATTCCAGGGGTTGGCAACTCTGCTATTCTGCATTGAAAGGAATATCAGTTCCAGCCCTCCACTGCCTGTCAGGAGTTTGAGAGCAAATAGAAATGTTTTCTCAGTATTAATCATCAATATCAGTGGGAAATGAGTACTCGACAGAGTAAAAATAAAATGGCAAACTGAGTATATCCTGCTAGAATATTCTCAGCTGGTCTGGGAAGCAAATGCAGCAGGTTTACAGCTTAGGACAAGATGGACCTCTGGCTGTCTCTTATTTCTTTGTATTTGCAGAACTTCTTTTTGTGGCTGTCTGGCTTATCATCCATGCCGATTGTTTGTCTTTTAAGTTCTTACCCTAGCTTGAGTCTGGCAGCCACAGCAGAGGACTAACACCCAGCTGTCCCAGCTCCAGTCATGGGCTATAGACTGAAACTACATTGGATTTCAAAATACAAAAAAAGTTAATTTTCTGTTTAAAATTCCTAATGACTTTACTCAGGTTCTAGAGACTGAGACCATAACTTCTCAGTAGTGCTTGCTTGCACGCCCATCCTTCAGTTTGTAAAGAATCCTGCCTTGGCTCCCTGGTCTTCCTCAAGGGCTTTCAGCCAGACTCTTCCTCACTGTTCCGTGTGCAGCTTTACACCTCTATCAAATTTCTCCAACCTTCCCGTCCTTGCTGTGAATTTGTATGTGAGAACACAACTGCACAAAACCGCTCAGTCTTAATGTTTCTGCACGCTTTCCTTAATTTATGACATAGAGACACTTCTTGCTCCACTTCACCACAAAAATTGTCTGAATTAAAAAAAATATAAATTACGGGCTTTATAATCATTTCCTTGTCCCTTGTCCCATTTGCGGGGTACTGAAGAACATTCCAGTAGCCACAGACATCTTCTTCCTTCTGAACAGTGAAGGGTCTGCCACTTTCATTGGGATTTTGGGTAATTAATTTAAACTCTGATGTAAATGAGTTTTCAGTGTTTTCACTTGTAAACGAAAGTGTTTGGAATTAAAGTAGTTTGTAGGCTAAAGGCTCATGTGCTTTTGTTTTTGTTATTAAAATAGAATCTCACACACAACCCAGGACAGCCTGGAAAGTGCAAGTACAAAACTGTGAGTTCAATTCCTAGCACTGCATGAACCAGGCATGAAGATGTTCCCTTGGAGTCTAAGCATCCTGGAGGTGGAGGCAGAAAGATCACTTCAACATCATCCTTGAGCCACGCCTGGTTTCTGAAATATAAAGCTAGCGTTACTGTCTAAAGCGCTATAAACAACGAAGAAACCAACTTTCAGAATGGCTTCTCTGTTGTTCCGCTTGTGCTGATTGTTGGTGTCAGATGTTTTCCATGACCTGGCTTCCTACGGGGCTGCTCAGGACACACCAGCCTCTGTGTGGTACTTCCTTACCCCGAAGTTCGGAATAGACACTTCCTGGTGTTTGCCCAGCATGGAATTCTGATGGTCTATGACTCTCTTATTTTCATTTTGCCATGTGTCTCCCTGGTTCTGATTCTCTTTCTTTCTTCCGTGTGTTTAATTTGTCACCAGGCACTAAAGCAGCAGCTTTGCCCCTACAATCTTTCCACCTGCACAGCACCTGTTCTTATTTTAGCCACATTTCTTCTGACTGCACTGATGTCATTGTCTTCCTCTGCCATCTGTTCCTTTAAAAGTCACCTCCACGTATTCTTAGTTGATTAATCTTCAAAACTGCCACTTGCATTGCCTCACCAAATTTAAAAGTGTGAAGAAACTGCTGCTCTACTTTGAGATTAAACTCGATTTGCACGGTACACAGCTCTCATCGGGTCTTGGGAACCAACACTGTGCCTCTTACTATCCCAACTAGTTACCAGTCACACGAGCTAGATCTTGCTGTAAAACAGCCCTCTACTCAGAGGGATGGGGGCTGGATTGTTGGATCCCAGAATCCTCCTCTACTGACGAGAATCTTTAGGAATCCCCTGGCCTCCTAAAGTCTCTAAGAATATGTGATGAAAAAAAAAAAATCACTTCATGAAAATTAATGTCCTGAAACATTCTGGGGGAAAAAAATATTTCAGTAATGTTCTTTTCGTGTCACACACACACAAACACACACACACACACACACACACACACACACACGCATGCACGTATACACACATATATATGTACACACATAACACACACACATACACACACATACATATACATACATACACACATACATACACATACATACACACACATACACACATATATACACACACATATACATACATACACATATATATACACACACATACACACACATATATATACATACACATAACACACATACACACACATAACACACATACACACACACACACACACACACACCGTGGCATTTTTCCCTATGGTAGCAGATACCCCATCTGCATGCAGCACTCTTGTCACCATTTAGTCAGTTACTTACATCTCCTCTAGGGGGTTTGTTGGCCTGAGTTCTCCTAGCTGTCATGACTGTACCTGGATCATGGGTGAGATCACCTCCTTTTTTCTAAAACCCTTGTTCAGAACCCTAATGAGTGGACTCCAGGCTAATCAGCTCATATGCTTGACCTGGAGAAAGTAAGATATATGTCCTTTAGCTGTATGACATCAGCAGTTCTCACTGATCTCTTGTTTTAATTTTCTTTATGATTTTCCTTATTTAGGGAGACCTTGAAAAATGTATTTAATAAATGCTAGTTATTTTCATTACTGTGGTGTGATCATTGAAGCTTAGTGCTATATATTACTAGGCTCTTCCAATATTCTGCTCCTAGTAGCTATCCTGAGTTTCTCAATGGATCTTTGACTTTGAGCTCTTATTGGATGGAATGAAAAGCAAATTATATACAGTAGTGTCTTCTCACATCAAAGCTTCTGCTACAAGCTTTTCTACCTAAACTTTGTAACACATGATCAGTATTGCTTTGTATTCTGCACGTGGGAGCACTTAGTCCTTTGACAGAAGAGGGCGTGCTCTAGACTGTAGCGTGGCTGTCTATCAGAAGTGCAGAACCTTAAAGAAGGCACTCCTGGCTCCCCAGGTAAGGAAGCAACTGCACACAGCGTCTGGCGTGTGATCAGCAGCTCAATAAAAAGCCAGGACATGGAAAGTAGCCTTTGGCAAGCATCACTCTTCTTGCTGAAGACTACCTCCCAACTACCAGCTTGGGAAGATTGTGTTGATTTCATTCGTGTTGAATCTAAGTAATTATGAGTCCTGATGATGCTGAAGGAGTGGAAGAAGAAAGGCAAGCAACAGAGAAGCTAGCCAGAGAACTCATCCCAAGGCAAAGCAGAAGGGGACTTCTGCCAGATATCCAAACAAGCCCAGAAATGAACCATCAGAAGGACAAGGGAAATGCCTGAGAGTCAACTTGCTGGTTTGAGGCAGCTGGTTGTAGGAATAACTTAGCCACTGAGGACCCCTTCACCCACTTCTCAGCAAGGAGTTACACAGATCCCACTCTAAACAAAGAAGCTATCACTCTACCCAAACAGCTCCTAATAGCTCCCTAGCAACCTCCTCCTAACTATCCTTTTGTGGCCAAACACATCCTAGAACTTATCCTGGAACTAAAAGCATCATGCTGTTCCAATCTGGACTGTTTTTATATGCACGCCCAGTAAGGTGAACTGTGTCCACTCGAGTTGTAGGGAAAATCTTCTACTTACTATCTTAAGCCTGAACCTGACTAGACATACCTATGATTAAAGTCAGATGTATCATGGGAAAGGACATGCACAGTTACAAAATCTTATACAACCCAAGACTGTCAATTAAAACAAGAACTGACCCATACTGTGTCTAGCAAGCAGCTCACCCTGGCCTTTGACAAGAAGCCCAAGAAGTAAACAGGGTCAGTGCTCTTGTTCTAGTACTTTGCTCTTAAATAAAAGCCCTTGGTAATGCACCATTTGTATGCATTCCTCAATTCTTTGAACAAGGTCTTGTGCAGACAGAGACTTCAGTTAAGTTTCAAGCACATCAGAACAAAACATGTTCATCTTAATGCAAACACTGTACATACTACCAGTCTAAACATGTAACAAAAGAAATTAAGATTAATGGTAAAGTAGTATCAAACATCATTCCTAAGTTAAAAGGAAGGGCTTTTTACTTCAAAAAGTAATTGTAATAAGACAAAAAAAATTGACTGTCAGTCTTCCAATTTGAGACAACTAAGTTAGCAAAAAAGAGCATATAACACATTGCCCAGTGGGGGGTGGACCTCTTAAAAATAATAAATACAATATTTTTATTTGAATAGAGACCTGTTATTTTTGGCCAAGCCACAAAAATATGTTTCTCTTTCTCAAAGTTAGGACATTAATACCCAAGTCCCAGCCAAAAGGTTTTAAGTATTACTAAACTAGGCCTGTTTATGATTAACATCCAAAGTTCTCAGGAAAATTAGTCCCTTTAGGGACTTATAATATGAATAAGTCCAAAAACCTAAGTTCTTACTGATAGAATCAAACTAACATTCTTCTCCCCCCTCAAACTCTATAATTGAAGCTAGAAGTGATTCTTATAAAGTTACATATTTAAAGTAAGAAAATACATACTATCTTTGTAACAAGATTTTTTTTATCAAAATGCTTGCTATAAAATGTTTAAAGGGAAGAATACTTTCAGAAATACAAATTATAAGCAGACATTCTTCAACAATAACGAATGTATTCAATAAAAGTATGGTTGGGCTGACATGTCAGGAAACTGGAAAGAGACCCAGTGCTTCCCTCAAAAGCCAAACAAACAAAGGAAAACACTGAGTGGAACGCATGGGGACCTGCCTTCATCAAAGTCACCTAAGGGCTGTGACAGAAAAGGAGCAGGCCACTTCTAGGTGCTGAGCTTGGGAAGGGGAGGGTGGGGACAAGTGTGATAGACAATGTCACCAATCAGAAAGGAAAGTTAAAAAAAAAAAAAAAAAAAAAAAAAACCAGCTAGTTTTGCTTTTTTTTAACTGCCAGAGGACCCAAGGACAAGGGAATGTGGAACCATGGCTCGTTCAATGAAGCTGACAGAGTGGAGAATCCAAATCCAGAGAATAGCGCCCATACCCAACAGAACAGACCCAGAACCAAAACCAGAACAAAGTGCCAGCACCAAGTAGACACCACATAGAGGCAGAGATACGTGTTTGTATGAGAAAGAGTCTCCCTTTATAGCTAAGGTTAGCCTCAAAGTCCTGATCCTCTTGCCTCAGACCCTGGGGTGCTGGGATGTTGGGATGCTGGGATGCTGGGATGCTGGGATGCTGGGATGCTGGGTCACCTTCCAGAGCAAGGATGACCACTGCCCAGTACTTCTCCAGCAAATGATGAAAACGTAAGAGTAGGCAGTATGTGTCTGGATCGCACAGCAGGTTACACAAAGAGAATGCATTGCTGACTCTACCACTCCTGCATCAAAATTCTCAAGGTCCCCAGAGCATTCGATCTTCTTCCTTGAGAGAAGCCCTTTTCAAAGAATCTATGCATCAAGACAGCACAGAGTACAAGACTGGCAAGGAGATGGGGCCAGTCCTCAATGTTTAATTCCTCCAAACACGCACTTTCTGTGCAGCTGTAATACGCATGGTCTGAGGTCTCCAGAAAAAAGGCTGCTAACACGAAAACAGATTAAAATAGCACCTTACCCTACGATAGATATAACAGAAGGATCGAAGGTGTTCTAATTTGTTCACATAGGATGTATGTACCTAAAATAATACAGAGGACCTAGTTTAAAACACCTAAATGGGCTGTGGCTAAGCTGCAGGCTGTGTTCTCACCATGTATAAAACCCTGGGTTACAGTCACAGATGCCCTGTGCATCTTTTTCAGAAAGTATCACTTGAAGAGCTGTCAGTCATTAAAGAGCCCTATCCACGTCTCCAGGCTCTGTCGATTCTTCAGCAAATCCCCCCAAAACAAATGTTCCCTAATAGCAGGCAGGAGGTGGGGGAGAAAACAGAACAATTCTAGTTAAAAGAAGGAAAAAAATGTCAAGCCTATGTAATTTAAACATGGAGAGAGACAGCAATGGGGAAGAAGGTTTAGGGACAGGAAGCACAACTCTAGATTAAAAGAGGGAAAAGAAAATCAAATGTCTAAAATTTAAGTAGGAGAGGATCAAAAGTCAAAGTTGAAAAATTCTTCCATAAAAAGTCTGAATCAATGCATACAAATCTTCAGCATTTAATATTTCTCAAACAGTTTGAGTTTTTCAAGTGAGCACTTGGGGGGCTGACGAAGGGGCTGTGAGTTTAAGATCAGTCAGAGCGACCTACAAGGCCCTGTTTCAAAAAACAACAACACAAGCCACCCTCTACTTGCTCCTGGAAGCAGGGTACCATTTGAAAGGATGCACACGGACCCCAACTGTGGCTTCATGTGGGAAGGAGGGAGACGCGACTTTGGGAGAGATGTTTGCATGTCTACACCTACAAGTAATGTCCAACTTTCAAACTATGAACTATTTATATGTGAAAAATCCAAATACATCTTTAAAACACATTTGAGAGGTGATGATGGACTAGAAGATGCCACGCCCACTGTGAGGTCACCCAGAGATACAGGAGAGTATTTAAAAGTGAAAAAGAGTCAAAGTGGAACCAGGGAGATGACTCAGTGGGTGAAATACATACAAGCACGAAGATTCCAGCTGTGGACCCACATGAAAGTCAAATTGTCCTGGTGGCCTGCTTGCAATCCCAGCACTCAGGAGACAGACGGGGGATGCAAGCACTGGACAAATTGGGTAGCTAGACTAGCCAGATCCAACAGCTCTTGGTTAAGTCAGAGTATCTACCTGGGTAAAATAAAGTGTATGTGTGGGTGTGTGCAAGGAAGGAAGACACAACATCAATCTCTGACTTCCATACACATGTGCACATACACACCTACACAAATATATACATACTGTTTGGTTTTGGTCCCTGGACAAGGGAGTGAGGTATGCATTTTACCTATCAAAGCAAACCTGGCCTCCAGGTTCTCCCAGCATCCCTCAGTCCCTACCTGCCCCCCAACCTTGAACAACTAACACCCTCCTCTTCTCTCCCCACTTCCCTGTCCCCGTGGTTACTCCCCTGGCCTTAATCCTTGGGGACAGTGAACTTGCCTGAGAGCAGCTTTCCAATAAACCTGCCTTTAATATGATCTAATCTGGCTTGAACTGGCTCATTTCACTGGCAGCAGAGAAACAAACCTATCACCTACAAACATACATATATACATAAATCACACACACACACACACACACACACACACACACACACACACACACACCAAAAGAGGAACAAATAAAATATGATATGGATACTGATATTTTAGCAGAAGTTCACAGTCACCATCAACTACACAGTGAGTTTGAAGTCAACCTGTGATGCATGAAATCTCACCACAAACAGTGGTAATACCAAGCGTGTGTCTGGGTTAGCCCTACTCTCTCCTTAAGTTGTACTGTATTCTACAGGAACAGGGAAGGCCTTGCACACAACCTACATGTTTAATGGACACTTAGGACAATAAGAAACAAAATAAAAACAAAAAAAAAAAATCCCTTAAAACTGGTGTTGGATCATTTTTACATGGGAATCAATTCAATTAACTGACATTTTCGTGGGATATCATAATGAGCAGTACTCCTTTCTATCAGAAAAATAACTCCACGGGAGGGAAGATGACTCTGCAGTTAAAAGCTCTGGCTGCTCTTCTGGGTGACCTGGTTTCAATTCCCAGACCCACAGGACAGCTAAGGAGTGACTCTAACTCCAGTTCCAGGGACTCTGCTGCCCTCTTCTGGTCTCCTTGGGCACTGCATGCAAATGGCACATAAACTTTGTACAAGAAAAACATCCAAACACATTAAATAAAATTAAATATTTTTTTAAAATTAGAAAATAATTTCAGGGTCTGGAGAAATGGTTCAGTGTTTAACAGTACTAGCTCACAACCGACTGTAACTCCATTACCAGTGATCTAATCCCTCTTCTGACCCCTGCATACACCTACCTACATACATGTGGCAGACAGAAAGGAATTTCAAAATTGCAACACAGTTTTCATATCAAATATCTATATGTATGAGAAGTGTTTCTCAGGGGGTTGACTAGAGAAAATAAGGCTAAATATTATGCAAAGTATATTTTGGTGTGCCAGAATTTATAGTATATGTAATTTATATCAACAGACATAAAAAACATACTGTCCCTATAGTGAGAAAAAGGTAAACAAATGCCTCTGAAGGTAAAACTTTCCAGCTTTCAACCATAGATGATAGAACAATGTGTTTATATTCTAACGAGAATGAAGAAACCCCTGGATCTAAAGAAAAAAACACTCAGAAAAATGACAATGTTTTCACTACAGAGTGTTAACTGTCAGATCCAGCTCTAGTGTTCATAAATTATCCAACACAATCAAACATTTTGTTCAAATACTGTTTGCAAAGGAAGCAGAAAATTCATGTCACTGTAGTTATAAACATAAAGAACAATTTAGCATTTCCCAAAGATGAAGAATAATTTAGTATTTCCTTGATAACATAATTGACAGGTATCTTGGACTTATATTAACATTTTTGGATTTTCCTCTTTTTTTCCCCATTATGTCCTTTAAGAACCTCACTTAACTGGGTCACGGCAGCTCAGCAAAGCTCAGACAGACTCCTGGACTCTCCCAGGATTAAACAGGACCAGCCCTCAATCAGCAGATCTCATTAGGACACACAAAGACCGGCAGGGGCAGCTGATGGGACAAACTGCTTAGCACTCACATCCGAGTTCAATTAGGAGGCTGTCCCCAATGAAGCACACAGACCAACACTTCGATAAGACAGGCAGTGCCCTCCATTGCTTTCAAAGTGGGAACAGGGCTTTGCACAAACAGACTTTCTGTCTCCCGTCAGCCCTCGGGCCTTTCCTCTGTAACATGTCTTCAGTCTTCTCTGTCACAGGTAGGTGCTATATAACAAGCAAGGATGTCAAGAAGTATCAATGGTATGACCGCACAAATCTCGAATAAAATTTATATGTATGTGGCAGCTATTCTTAGTTGTCATCTTCGCTACCACTGGATGCTTCAGATAGGTAAAGCATGTTATCTGGGCTGCATCTACATGGACACTAGGAGAAGCCAAGGCAAGATCACTTTGGTAATGTGGCCAGGCGGAGGGTGGTGAGCAGAAACACAGATGTCATCCTGAAGGGAGGGATCTGTCAAGGGACCTTTTACAGAACAAAGGAGGAGCCAAGCCTAAGGGGCGGAGCCTGTGTGAAGAAGGCTTGGGGGAAGCTTCTGAAGGAAAGAGTGGAGCAAAGAGGGAGAAACCTCATGACTGACAAGGCAGGCAGGCAGGAAGTGAAGACCTTGGCATGCCAAAGGGTTAGGGTTTCTTTAGGGGAATAGGGGTAGAGTGAACACCCACAGGCAAATTAAGACATCTAAGGGGGGGGTGCATTGCATCACACTTCTATTGTCTAAGTAAAGCTTAAAGCAAGAAGGGCCAGTTAGTGAATTTCTTCTGGGAACTGAAAGCATTGGCCAGGACAAGAAACATGCTTACCAGAGGGCTCACCTAATAACAACATTGTACGGTTTCATTTCTCAACTTGGAAATTGCAACTCTTGAAGGAAACAAGTGTGTGTGTGTGTGTGTGTGTGTGTGTGTGTGTGTGTGTGTGTGTGTGTGTGTGTGTGTTGGGGCTGATCGATCTCTCAGCCTTGTAAAGACTAAATCATCAAAATTAGGAACTAGTATGTGTTTAGCCCCCGTGTGAAAAGAAATTCAAATGTCCTGGCCCACCAATCCCTTCAGGTAGATGTTGGATAAAGAACCACACTTCTCTCCAGGATTTTAATCCCTACATAGTTTTCTCAGCTACTTAAAAAGTCTGACTTAGCTTGGGCTGGACAGACTACCAGGTTGGTAGTGTACTTCGGAAGCATTCACATGGGTTTCACGTCAGACCTGAACATCAGAAAAAGTGAAGGGGGAAAAAGTCCCTCATCAATACAGGATCATCAAAGAAATACCACAGGCCACACGGGTGGCAAAAACCAAAACCAGTGAAATGAATCATTCGAATGCTTAAAAGCGACATTTTCAGGACTGTTCCAAGACCAAGTTGACCATGGTAGGAAAAGCCTGCATAGGAGCTGATTAAACCAAAACAATAACCACCAATAAACTGTCTCTACCCAAAATAAAAAAAAAATTTAAATGTCTTTTAAATGATTCATATTCTCCAGGAAAGGTATCAGAAATAGGTACTGAGAAGAATATACTATAAGATAGAAATGCTGATGTAATTTTTTAACTAGTAGTCCTAAAATGAATAGTAGTTCTGCCTCTCCTAAAACATAGGAATAAACAGCAAATGCTAAGGCGAGTGAGAAGCAGAGGTATGAACAAGGCACTGCACATCAGAGTCAGACACATCTTTTCTCATCATCTGAGCACAAAGCTCCAACAAAGGGCTTTAAGGCCAACTGCAATGAGCACAGGAAAAGGCACCTGAAGGTCAAGGGTTTATAAAATAATGTGTCTTTAACCAACTTGCAAGATCTGCAAGGCTGACTGTAACAGTGCATTCACTGGTAAGAAAGCAGTAAACACTAAGATTCCACAAATGTCACTCCATGTACCACCTGACTGTGTTTTGCTCAGAATTTCTGACTCACCTCCTGGTTCCCTGCAGGCTTAGAGCTCCATCAATCAAAAAAACAGCATAAGGTAGTAATCATGGCCGGTAAAATGGACACAACAGGCCGAGGGATGCGGCTCAGTTGATACAGTGTTTGTTTGGTAAGCACGAAGGTCTGAATGCTGTCCCCTAGACTGCATTAAGTTGGGTTTGGTGGTACATAATGCGTAATCTCACAGAGCAATAAAGGCAGAAAGGTCAGATAGATAGATAGATGATAGATAGATAGATAGATAGATAGATAGATAGATAGATAGATAGATAGATGATAGATAGATAACAGCTAGATAGGCAGATAATAGATTATAGACAGGTGATAGAAGATGATAGATAGATGATAGGTAATAGATAAATGATATATAGAAATGATAGATAATAGATGATAGACATAGACAGATGATAGATGATGAATAGATGATAGATAGGTAAATAGACAGACAGATGGATAAATAGTAGGTAGATAGATAAATAGAAAGATAACAGATAAATAGGTAGATGATAGATTATAGATAGATTATAGACAGATGTATAATAGATGATAGGTAGATAGATGGACAGATAGATAGCTAGATGACAGATGATAGAGATGATAGATGATGGATAGATGATAGTTAGATAGACGGATGGATGGACAAATGGATGGATGGATAGATAGATAGATGGATGGATGGGTGGATAGATAGACAGACTGACAGACAGACAGACATGGAAAACAATTCTGAAAGGAGCCTCTGAAGGGCTCCAGAAATGAATGAGTGGCAGCTGCCTCCCAGCTCCATCAGATCACAGAGACCCAAATGCTTAGCAAGTGCAAAGCAGAGGTGATCAGAAGGCGTGTGTGCACACACACATACACACACACGCACACACACACACACACACACACACACACATCTCCAAGTTCCAAACAAAAGGAGATATAAAAGTGGGCACAAAGACTAACCCTAAATTAATTCTCATGTCAGATTATATATTCAGAAGAAGACTAAAATTGATTTAAGAAGATTAAGCTGTATTATAATTCTGATGAGATGCCACTGGAGCAAGAATCCAGTCCTGAAAGGATGAACACTGGGGATGGCAGTGAGCCAGCTCAGCATTCCAAATGGTACTTCCAGTGTGAGAGAAGAACACGTGATTCAAGACAGTTACAGTAGGTCTGGGCTGTAGCTCCACAGCAGAGCACTTGCATGCCATGTGCAAGGTGTTGGGTTCTAGTCCCAGCCCCACCATGAAACAGCCCTTTCTAAAAGGTTACTCAGGATTCCATGAATGAACTTTATCTTGCCCAAAATGAGGAGAAAAGGAAGTAGCTTCCCACGAGTGTCACAGCCCGAATCTGCACTAAACGCAGGTGAAGTCATTCAACCTTCATGCAGGATGCCCAATGTGACAGAACAGCGTCAGTCCCCACATGCATAGGTACAGGGGAAACCTGCAGAGCTCCTACATAGCAAGCAAGATGAGAGTCACATGCACGTCACATGCACGTACACTTGTCTGAAGTACCGGTTTCCAATGCTGACACACACATCACAAATTCACTGTAGGCTCATGTTGCTAAATATGTAAAAATGCTTCTTTTCTCTCTCAGGAGAAATGAAGTACCCTGCCAGTGACCAGAAAGACTTCCCCAGAAAGGCGGGGTGTTCTGAGCGGAGCATGCATCAGGGCCCTTCTCCACCCCTGCTCTCCACAGGACATTGGCGATAGACTCAGAAAATATGTAGGAATCATGGAAAATAATGCCTGATCCCTATACATGGAGCCTACTAATCATGGAGTTCTAAAACAAATAATTTTAAATTGCCTTGTAAGCTGTCATTTATTATCGTTTGCAATACGGCAACAGCAGGGGCGAGAAGAAGGTGCTCCTAAAATGTTGCTTTTCGGTATGGTTTTATTTTCGGTATTATTGTGAATAGGATAGATTTCTGCTATAATAAAGTATCTAGCATTCTACCATGATGACTAAATTTAATTCCAAAATGGTCTCGATGGTTTTAACTTTCTACATTCAGGGCTGCTACAGAAAAGCAATTATGTTCTCCTTCTGCACAAATTTTGCAAATCTTTGCCAAATGAGAAATAGTATTAATAAATCTCTTTCTTTTTAATAGAAAACAGTACGTATTTTTGGGTTTAGTGGTGAGGAACTTGCATTTTTCCAATCAACATTTGGCAGCACCAGAACAGAGCCTCAGTTCCCAGGAATGGTGGTCACAGCAGAACCATGGCTGCTCTACTCTGAGCTTCCACAGGGCTTCCATGGTTTCATATTATGGCTCATGAGTCAGCTCACTAGTCAGTCTGCAGTTGCCATAATCAGATTTCTGAGTGAACCATTTCCTAATTTTGTAATTACAAAATAAAGATCATTTCATAAACTGGAAACTTATTCTTCTTTGTGTTATCTGGGTAGTTCTAGGTCTTTGTAAAACTCAGATTTTCTTCTGTCTCTTTTCTCTTTTTTTTTTATTTTTAATTTGGAGAAGACATAAATTTAGTAAGCTCTTGGGAAGAAGAGGTGACTTCAAACCTTAAGGTGATCTGTTGACAAAGCAACTGTGGTTAACTTTGTATAAACAGGAACCACACCTGTCTATCTAAGACACCTGCCAATTCACTACATCAAGTTAAAACACAGATGTGCAGATGCCTACACATGCGTATGACATGGTTTTGTTAATTCTAAACTCCTGGCACTGAGATTTTAGGTTTTCCACTGAGTAATGGATTTCTTGAAGGCTGGGAAGGGACTAAGTCAGTAGAATTGTATCCTTACCAAACATTCAAGTAAGTTTTTATTCTTCAGCACATTCTGCCAATTATGTGAAGTTTTCCTTGATGCAAAGAACCCTAAAACATAGGCTTTTCTCCAAAGGTCAGGGCAGTCACTCCCAGCACAGTGCAGAAATGGCGGCTGGAGGTACTGTGTAGCTCTGCTCTCCGTCTCTGCTAATTGGGTTCAGGCCTGTTCCAGACAAGGAATGAAAATGGCAGGCTCCCAATTAGCTTACATTCCCTTCAGGTCTCTCTTCTTTCTGTCCCTAACGTCTTGCAGTCAAGAGCTTATAAGGTTTGTGCCGACTCGTATGTAGATTTTATCAGTTGCAATAAAGCACAAAGAAACAGGAACAAAGTCAGCTTATGATCCATTATCTGCCAATGTTAAAAAACACTCTATGCACAGTCAGGAAAATGATATGGCTAGAAAGATTTCCAACTTCTTGAAACACTTCCCGACATCAAAACTAGGAGTTTCTTGCTCTTTTGGTTTCCTGGTTTCTCAGAGGAAACTTCAAAGCACAACAAACCAAGCCACTTTTAAGTCTCTCCTGCTTCCTCTGAGAAGACTCAAAAGAAAGAGATTCTAAGATTAACATTAAAAAGGATGCTTTCTGGAAGATGCACAGTCCTCAGCTTCCTGAGTGTCTCATTTAGGACTGAGAACTATTCGGAGCAAGGTGAATTTATCACATTAAAGGCAGACTGTGTGTCTAGAGATCAAGTCCAGCCCACCCCTAGTGCAGGGCTCTGAAGTCCATCACCTCTGCTATGCTGTAAAAGTAAAATTCACTAATCACCTCATAGAGTGAAAGACTTTTCCATGTTCCATTATGCAGATCAGTGCCCTGCAAAAAACAGGGCATCTGCCTTCAGCAAAGCACTTAATGTGTGCTACACATGCCTGCTGTTTATACCATTGGCAAAGCTGCCAGACAGACAGACAGACAGAAAGAGACAGAGAGAGACAGACACAGAGAGACAGAGAGACACAGACAGAGAATGAACATGAGCAACAAGCTCTTCAGTACAAAATGAGGCAAGACAAAACCTACCAGAGACAGGAACTGACCTCCTCAGTTCAAATGTCATCTCTACAGGAAGACAGACATCAGTTCAACCCTGGTGACTCCAAGTTGTCAAAGCAGAGGACCCTACATTTACACCCACAGGATGTAATTCTCCTCATTATGTTTTCAAAATGAAAGAGAAGGGTATAAGCTTCAGAAAGGGCATCAAGCATTAGACCCAGAGGACTCATGGACAACATTTAACTTAAGCAAATCACAGCTAAAGGAGGGCGACTGGAAGGGTGGCCCAGCATGGAAAATAGAATCTGTTCTTTTTCTCCTGTTGGAACAACAGTGTTTGCTTCTGGCAAAACAAAACAAAACAAAACAAAACACATAGTCTGACTTTTGTTGTGTTTTCTTTTGTGGTGCTTGGTCCAGTAGGTGGAGGCAGGTATAACTGATTATAGTGTTAGTGAGAAAGCTCCAGAGTCTTCCTCCAGGTGTAGTCTTGTTTGTGCCAGATTTAGTGAGTGGATCACCGTTTGTCAAACCTCTGTGGAGGAAGATACTCTAAACTCAAGACGGAAAGGCTCCATTTTCTTCATATGCTACCTATCAAGTATCTCAAATAGCCTCCAGAGAGGTAAATGGAGGCTCAGAGTTTGAGGTGTGTGGCCTCTCGTTTTAACACCTTCTGATAAAAGACAAACTTTTTATATCAAAATTACAAAGAAAACGATGCTACTTGTGAGACCAAAGATGTATTTCTGTGATTAAATCATTGCCTTTCGGAGACCCAGGTTACCATTTTTTCTCCACATACTGCAATAAAAAATGTCATGTACCACATGTTGTCAACGGCTGGCTGTCAGCCAATGATGCACAGCAAGGGCACGATAGCTTACCTGTTCTTGCTTCTCCAGCCACCGATCTACCATTGGGTGGCTGGCACTCAGAGATGAGCGGGCATTGTCTCGCTGGAACTGGTTAGACCAGCTGCTGGGATCCCGTGGGAGGCTTCTGTAGTTTTCATCTTTCTATTAAAAAAATGAAACAAAAAGGCATCTTTGTAAAAAACATGCACCTCACACAATAATGACCTACTTGGGTTTTCTGGAGTCAAGGAAAATTATCCTACATATCTGAAATATTTTTCCAAGTCTATACAGAATAGTAGAATGAAGACAGTACATCTAAGATGGACCTCGGAAATGCCAGTAAATGCCAGGATTGGGAAATTTTATGGGGATAGCATGAGAAAGCCACACAGAATGCACACAGTAGGAGATAGCATGAGGAAGCTGCACAAAGTGCACGTAGTATGGGGATAGCATGAAGAAGCTACATGGAGTGCACACAGTAGGAAATAGTATGAAGAAACCACACAGAATGCACACACTAGGGGATAAGCATGAGAAAGCTGCACAGAGTGCACACAGTAGGGGATAGCATAAGGAAGCCACACAGAATGCACACAGTAGGGGATAAGTATGAGAAAGCTGTACAGAGTGCACACAGTAGGGTATAGCATGAGACAGCTGCATGGAATGCACACGGTAGGCCAAGAATTTGCATTTTTCATGCTCCCACTCAAATCAATCTCTAGCCAAACGCACATTTAAAAGGTAGCATGCCTAGAGACTTACACTAAGAACTTTTTCTTTTATTCTTTTCCAGTATTATGATTATTGTCAATGAGTTATCAAAATGATGAAAACAATAAAAAAACCTACATTTTCTTCTTTAGATTCTTGAAGTTTTGGGCAAAAGATTGAAGATTCTTTGGGCTTTTCTGCTACTTAACTCTCAAGCTTGCTTGTCAAGATTAACTTAAATACCAAGGAAATGCCAGCCTATCATAATACTGGATATATGATAGACAAATATCGATCATTCTGACATGGTTATGACAAGCAATGTCTTTACATGAGGATTTGTTCACTAAGTTTTCAATTCACCACAGAAGTGCCAAATGCAATGTAGTACTGAATGCTTCTTTTTTCAAATACTACATTGTAACAACGGGTTTTAACGTTTGAGCTGCAAAAATTGATTTCAGTTTTCTGAGAAGAAAGGGAAAACCTAAGGTGAAATAAGGAAGAGGGTTTTTTTAGGTCAATAACTAAATATAAAAGTATTTCCAACAAGAACACTTTAAAAATGCTATCCTCAACTCAACTCAGATTGTGTGAGAAGTTAAAAGGACTATAATAGTCTCTATAATAACTGTAAATACACTATGCAATATTTATTATTATTCATTCTCTCTCTCTCCCACTTCCCCTCCCTCTGTGTGTGTGTGTGTGTGTGTGTGTGTGTGTGTGTACAAGAAGTGAAACCATGTATTTGCAAGGAAGCTTTGTCTGTGAAGGCCAGAGTTCAACTCTAGTTATCTTCTTCTATGTCTCCCTACCACATCTTTTGAGACAGTCAATCAATCAATCAATCAATCAATCAATCAATCAATCAATCTCTCCCCTCCCCTCCCTCCTTCTCCTTCTACCCCATCCCCTCTGAACTTCTGGCTCACCCTTCAGCTAGACTGACTTGCCAGTGAGTCTGTGAGAGTTACCTATCTCACCTTCTCCCTCAGTGCTTGCTGGGGTTACAAGAATGCCTGCTGTCATGACCAGCTCTTTGTTTACATGGGTTCTGGGGATACAAACACTTCAACCATTGCCCTTGCTCCCCTACCATTATTTTAAACACATCAGCCACAAATATCACAAAAATGAAACAAAGCAATAGGATAAGAGGCCATATACTATAGACGTTGGAACGGTGGGCCTGGAATGGTGGGCCTGGAATGGTGGGCCAGGACATAGTTCTCTTCCTCTCTTATGGAATTCTACCATAAACTAGAGCAAGCATAAGATAGTTTGGATTTATTTCACCATATGACTCATGAAAATAAACAAACCTACATTTACCAACATAAAACTGTGATATGCACTCCCAGAAAACTTTTATTAGAATTAACTCATAAAAACGAAATCATCTTCTAAGACTTGGTTGCTAATGGGCTAAAGAGATGGCTCAGGGGTAAGCAGCATTTGCTCCTCTTGCACAGGCTCTGGGTTCAGTTTCCCATACCCACATGACTGCTAACAACTGCCTGTAATGTCAGTTCCAGGGGATCCAAAGGCTCTCTCTAATCTCCACAGGCATGCACTTTGTGCATATACATATATACAAACACTCAGACACATGAAGTTAAAATAAATAACATGCTTCTCAAAAATAAACAAACAAACCTTGGTGACTAAAATAAATACAAGGAAGAAGTACCTTTTACCCGGAAAAAGCCTATACATCTCCAATGAATGAACTCAGGGAAGTGGTAAGAAAAAAATAAATCAGCACAGATGTGCCAACAGAAAACTCAAGTCCATCAGAAGGGGTGAGTGTGCCAAGGAATAAATGCCAAAGGCGCACAAAGAGAAGAGTGATTTGGTCTGACATTCATGTCAAGAATGGTGGAGCTGGGGCCAGCTACAGGCCTGCTCTGTTCTTTCCCGCACATCTGATCGCTGAGGTACTTATAAACACCTCCTTTCTTAGAACACAAACCACTGAACAGGGGCTCAAAAATCTACCCTGTGTCTTCAGTCGGAATTGTATTTCAGAGAAACCAACGGAGACTGCCAATGACAGCACGCTTGCCACTTCAGAAAGCTGCAAAGCCATGGTAGCAGAATGAGGCACTAGAGCAAAACAAAGCCTATGTGATGGCTGACGAGATAGTAAGGTGAAGATCGGGCAGCTAAATACTCCCTACTCTGAGTTGGCCCTTCCTGAAAGGTTCTGATCTAACTCTTCTCTTTACTTTCTCTACAATCCTCACAAGTGCCAACTCCTCTTGACCCAACCTTCTCTGTCAAGATTCCACTTGTAATTCACACCTTGCATGTACACAACTACTGCACCCGGTTGCCAGACAGACACTTGCTCCAGCCTCATCCTTACCAACATGTTCTAAGCTATCCCTGGGCAGATCTTTCTACAGTATGTGCTGGATCACCTCATGCCCGTGTTGACCAGGAGAACCTTCAGACAGCCACGCTGACTGCATATCACACCTATCTCTACTTCTTTTTTTTTTTTTCTTTTTTGATACTTTATTTACATTTCCAATGTTTCCCCCTTTCTAGGTCTCCTCTTTGGAAACCTCCTATCCCCTCCCCCTCCCCGCCTCTATGAGGGTGTTCCACCTCCCACCCACCCACCCACTCCCATATTCCCACCTTGACATTCCCCTTTACTGGGGCCTCTAACACCCTCAGGCCCAAGGGCCTCTCCTCCCCCTGATGGCCAACAAGGCCCTCCTCTGCCACATATGTGGTCTGAACCATGGGTCCCTTCATGTGTATTCTTTGGTTGGTGGTCCAGCCTCCAGGAGGACGGGGGGGGGGGGTTTCAGGCCAGTTGACATTGTTGCTCCCTCCATGGGGCTGCAAACTTCCTCAGCTCATTCAGTCCCTTCTCCCATTCCTCCATCTGGGACCTCACTCTCAGTCCAGCGGTTACTGTAAAGTGAAACTTGGGTATTTCAAACTTTTGGGCTAATATTCACTTATCAGTGAGTACATACCATGTTCATTCTTTTGTGACTGAGTTACCTCGCTCAGGATGATCTTTTCAAGTTCCATCCATTTGCCTGCAAATTTCATTAA
>CM052707.1:55153836-55170253 GCA_028551405.1 Uromys caudimaculatus | reverse complement strand
GAGTAGTATTCCATTGTGTAAATGTACCACATTTTCTGTATCCATTCCTCTGTTGAGGGACATCTGGGTTGTTTCCAGCTTCTGGCTATTATACATATGGCTGCTATGAACATAGTGGAGCGTGTGTCTTTATTACATGTTGGAGCATCTTCTGGATATATGCCCAGGAGTGGTATAGCTGGGTCCTCAGGTAGTATTATGTCCATTTTTCTGAGGGTCCACCAAACTGATTTCCAGAGTGGTTATACCAGCTTGCAATCCCATCAACAATGGAGGAGTATTCCTCTTTCTCCATATCCTTGCCAGCATCTGCTGTCACCTGAGTTTTTGATTTAGCCATTAAGACTGGTGTGAGGTGGAATCTCAGACTTGTTTTGATTTGCTTTTCCCTGATGACTAAGGATGTTGAACATTTCTTTAGGTGCTTCTCAGCCCTGCAAATTTCCTCAGTTGAGAATTCTCTGTTTAGCTCTGTTCCCCATTTTTTGATAGGGTTATTTGGTTTTCTGGAGTCTAACTTCTTGAGTTCTTTGTATATATTGGATAGTAGCCCTCTATCAGACGTAGGATTGGTTAAGATCTTTTCCCAATCTGTTGGTTGCCATTTTGTCCTATTGACAGTGTCCTTTGCCTTGCAGAAGCTTTGCAATTTCATGAGGTCCCATTTGTTGATTCTTGATCTTAGAGCATAAGCCATTGGTGTTCTGTTCAGGAACTTTTCCCCTGTACCCATGTGTTCAAGACTCTTCCCCACGAGCTTTGTACAGGGAGATAGGAATGGATCAATTTGCATTCTTCTACATGTAGACCACCAGTTTGAAACAGCACCATTTGTTGAAAATGCTATCTTTTTTCCCACCGGGTAGTTTTAGCTCCTTTGTCGAAAATCAAGTGATCATAAGTGTGTGGGTTCATTTCTGGGTCTTCAATTCTATTCCATTGATCTACCTGCCTGTCACTGTACCAATACCATGCAGTTTTTATCACTACTGCTCTGTAGTACAGCTTGAGGTCAGGGACGCTGATTTCCCCAGAAGTTCTTTTGTTGTTGAGAATAGATTTTGCTATCCTGGGTTTTTTGTTGTTCCAAATGAATTTGAGAATTGCTCTTTCTAAGTCTATGAAGAATTGAGTTGGAATTTTGATGGGGATTGCATTGAATCTGTAGATTGCTTTTGGCAGGATGGCCATTTTTACTATATTAATCCTCCCAATCCATGAACATGGCAGATCTTTCCACCTTCTGAGGTCTTCTTCGATTTCTTTCTTCAGAGACTTGAAGTTCTTGTCATACAGATCTTTCACGTGCTTGGCCTATCTCTACTTCTACTCGGGCTTTTCCTAAGTCCAATTTCCAAGGCATAGCTACTGAGAAAAAACTTGCCATTCTTCAAAGCCAGTTAACTGCCTCTCTTTCTCTCTCTCTTGGGGGCAGCCCCAGGTCTTAGCATGCCATGTTTTCTGCTATTATGGTATTCTACTTTTAACTCAAAGTTTAGTTTTCAGAGTTGTTATTTGTGCCATGGCACTGAAGCCTGGGTAAGATCACCATTCACCTTTAACCCCAAGCAATCAGCAACACATTGGCCTGCCCTGATGTGGACGCCTTCCTTGAGTGTGTTTTGTTTCTTTCTGACATGTAGGTGTACATGAAGCAGAGCACTCAAACAATCAATCAACCAATCAATCATTCAATAAATGAAAACATAAAGAAGTGTTTTCAATCTTGCATGTCCCAACTTAAGGAGGAAAGCTATTACATCTTCCTTCTTCCATACTTTTGTGGAATCCCACAATACATTAATAATAAATTAGAAAACATCCCTTTAAATCTGCTTCACTCCATGATCAAAGTAATACAAAAATTCTATACACTAGTAAAATATTCAAACACAAGCAGATATTTCTCTTTAGGTATTTTTTGTCATCGTATAGAAATATGCTGAGCACAGTAGCACACGCCTGTAATTCCAGGCCTTGTAAGACCAAGGCAGAAGGATCACAGCAGGTCTGAGGCTGCATACCTACATAGTGTGTTCTCGGCCAGTTTAGGCTGAAGAATGAGATGAATGAATGAATGAATCTGTGGACAGTGCAGACATCATAAATGACTTATTAAGCCATAAAACCATAATGACCACTCAGTTTGCTATTAACAAGCAATGATTTATTACAGTAAAGTTAGGACTTTATCTGAATGATTTGATATGAAAAATAATATGGGGACCCACTATCCTTCTCTTAACATAATATAGAATTTCCATGTAAGAGGCTGCCCCAAACAGTCACTAGTCTTCAGGAGGACGATCCCTCTTGTCAGAGAAGCAGGTGTGGCCTCTGTGATCAGGAACTCTCCCATCAGTCATGAATGCTTCAATGGTATCAGCAGGTGTGAAAAGTCCCTGGCCTGGGAAATGCATCTTAACTTTCAGGTCCCTGGCAGGCTGCTTGTGGGATATGCCCCTTTCAGGGAAGGGGGGGGGGGGGTTCTGCTATTCTGCTATACTTCCCCTGAAGCCAGCCACAATTCAGCAAGAGGAAATTCCACAGCACCATCCACTGCCTGACAACAGCCCACCTTTAACCACAATGCGGTGAGCATGCAGATTGTTCACCATGACCATGGAGGTGAGGGGCGCCCCTGTTATCAACAGAGGAAGGCCAGTTGCAATCTGTGCAGTTTCTGTGCAGAAACTCCTGAGGTAGTTTTTAAAATCACCAAGCCTCACAATATTGTAAGATACAAAACACTCAGCACATAAAATCTTCACATTTCCCTCCATGATCCCAAGGGCTCCCATGTGACATTAAGACTTTAAAATCACACAGTTTTCAACCTAGAACTTGTGACTTGAAAATAATTCAATTTTTGTACTTCAACAACTACTACTATTACTACTAGTACTACTACTACTACTTCTTCTCCTCCTCCTCTTCCTCTTCTTCCTTTTCTTCTTCCTCGTCCCCCTTCTCCTTGTCTCCCCCTCATTCTTCTCTTCGTCCCCCCTCCCTCCTCCTCTTCTTCCTCCTCTTCCCTTCCTCCTCTTCTCCCTCCTCCTTTTCCTCCTTTCCTTCTTCTCCCTCACTCCTCCTTTTCTTCCTCCTCTCCCCCTTCCTCCACTACATTTACTCATATGCATATGGAAAACAAAGGACAGCTTGAAGGAATCAGTTTTCTCTTTCTGTCCAGTGTGTCCAAAGGACAGCCATATTCAGTGTATTAGCCTTTACACACTGAGCCATCTCAGCAACCTCAGCTTATCGTTTCTTCCAGAAATGATTCCTGAGAGCAACGAATACTATTTTTAGGATATTTAACCAGAAACTATGAGCCTGGCTTACCCATTATAAGAAGGTTCAACAGCAAACTTGTAAATAAGGTTAAAGAGTCTAGTAGTTGTTATTGGTATAGACCAATTAGATCCTCTCTAAAACAGTTAGAAATAGGGAAAATAATGGACCCCATGTCAAATACAATATGGGTTTAATATTCCTTTTGCAAAATGTCTGGGGCTAGTGTTTCAGACACCACCACCACCCAGATTTGAGGGTATCTGCATCCATTTGAGGCATCTCAGGGGTGGGAATCAAACACAAATTTCACTTAGTTTTCACAGGTGCCCTGAGAGTCAGCATCATCTTGCAGCAGAAGCCCAACTATCAGGAGATCTGAGAGAAGATCAAGGCACCTGCCTGTAACCTTCAATGCCTGCATCACCTCCATGACTGCTGCTGCCATTCTTCACTAGCATCAAGACCAGCAGCTCACCAAGACCCCTCCAGGGTTAGATTAAGACTGCTGAGGTACACAGCTTCATGGATTGAACAGTTACCCAGTTCTCAGATGGCCACTGTTGTACACCCAGCCTGAATCATGTAGGCCAATCTAACAAATGCCCTTTGCAATATATACCCATTCTATCATTTCTGTACTGCTAAAGAACCCCAATGGGTAACACATGGCATAAGAGAATGTATGCCATGCTTCAGCAGTTTGTTGTTTTGTATAGAATTTACCTCAGGGCTAATAGGGCTTAAGTTTGAGCAAATCCAAGGCAACATGAGCACTCTATGTCTGTGTTGGCATGGCTTACCGCACATGTATGGGGCTGTGGAAGTGCAGTCTTCTTACCTCTAACTTAGTTTTCTGGTCAGTAGTTGGTGACAGTGTTCCTCTCAGACAAGAAAACCATCTGCGGGAATACATATCAACATGGGCTAGAAACATGGATGGATCCTGTACAAAGAGGGCCGGGCAGAACTAGAGATTCAGGAAGGCAACTAAAGATCCCAAGATGTCTCAGGATCCAGCAAACCAATCAGAGAGCAGACCTGAACATCCAGTGACAAACACCTAAATTCTTAAGCTCTTGTGTTTGAAGCAACTTCCCCAATTGTTCCTCATTTTCTTCAGCAGTCCAGAATGCCAGGACATTTTCTTATGCAGTTTTTGTTTTTCAGTACCAGGGAGCAACTCTGGGCTTTTACATGCTAGGCAGTGCTCTGTCCTCAGCTCCACACAGTTTTGATGCTGGAGGGGGCTACTGGAGAGCATCCAACTTAACCCTGTCTATCTGAAGGAAGACAGCAACCAGACAAGTTATAGGACATGCTCAACAAGATGTGGGCCAACAGGCAGTTCCTTGGGGGATCCGTCACCACACCCCATTCCTCAAGGGTTTCTGAGTAAGAAGGCACAACTCCCTCTTCAACTATTTATTGTTAGCTTACATGATATCCAACAATTCCTACACCCCAACCTCCTAAGTATTTTTTTAAAGAATTATTTATTTTATGAGTACACTGTAGCTGTCTTCAGACTCACCGGAAGAGGGCATCAGATCCCATCACAGATGGTTGTGAGCCACCATGTGGTTGCTGGGAATTGAACTCAGGACCTCTAGAAGAGCAGACAATGCTCTTAACCATGGAGTCATCTCTCCAGCCCCCTTCCTAAGTTTTTATACACAAGTGAAACAAAACAATTATGCAGCCTCTACTGACAAATTACATTTATGGTAGCAATGGCTGGACACCAGCACATACTATCTAGTCTTCAGAAATCCATAGTAAAGTACATACTGGAAAATGGTGTCTTATGATCAGAACCTCTTTCCACATGCAAGTGAGAAGCTCATTTTTCCCTTGGAAAACATGCCAAAGGCAGTGAGAAGGACAACCCGAAAGGGGAATTTACAATTTTTTTTTCTGAGTTACAAAAGTGCTTTCTCCTGACTTATGATACACTACAAAACAGAGCTGTGGAACAGTCAGTGATAACAAAAGCGTTCATAGTCTCATTTCAAGGTCTTTCAAAGAAAGCCGCATGGGCACTTTACTTCCCTGGATTGACTGAGTTAGATACAATCAGCCCATGTCATACCAGAGAAAGCTTGACTACTATTCTAACCACATACTCATCTTAGTTAGGTTCCTAAGGCTGTGATAAAACACCATAATCAAATCAACTTGGGGAGGAAAGGGTTCATTTCAGATTACAAATCCAAGTAACAGTTCATCACTGAGGGAAGTCAGGGCAGGAGGCTGGAGGCAGGAACTGAAGCAGAGACCACTAAGGAGAGCTGCTTACCAGCTGATTCCTCATGGCTTCCTCAGCCTCTTAAGCCATCTAACTCCCTAGGGGTGGCATTGCCCACAGTACCATACCCACATCAATCATTAATCATACACACACACACACACACACACACACACACACACACACACACACACACACACACACACACACCTACCTACAAACTTCCCTACAAGCTAATCTTATTGAAGGCAGTTTCTCAATTAAGATCTCCCCCCTCCCTTTTTTTAGGCAATTCTAATGTGTGTCAAACTGACAATAAACTAACTCTCCAGGTCAACTCTTTCAACTAACTGTAAAAGGAGAAATCAAAACAAAGTACTTCATATCAGATTAAATGTAGAACACTCTGAGAAGAACCTGGGAGAGTGTGTGTGTGTGTGTGTGTGTGTGTGTGTGTGTGTGTGTGTGTGTGTGTGTAAGTTGGGGGAATAAAGCTGTCTTGCTGGAGATAGAACTTAAGTCTTGGCATATGCTAGGCACATGCTCCTTCACTGAGCACACCGCGACTCCCCGGCTCATCCTCTTGAGCTACAATAAGACAAAGAGCATTGTTTGATCACTACCATTTAACTCTGAAAACAGATGCAAGCCTAAAGCAACTTAGAAACATTCTACAGTGCTGTCTACTTCTGAACCTGAAGGCGAGAAGCGTCTGTCCACATCTAAGTCTCTTTCATAAACACACAACTCTAGATGTTTTGATCTCAAATCAAATAATAGAAATAAAATTGCACGTTGCCTCAAAAACCTATTACATAATGCCAAGGAAGGTAAGCAGCAATTCTAGGAAGCAGACAGAGGAAGTGAACAGCAGGGCCAGGTCCGCTGTACCTCATCCACTGCCATCCAAACTCACACCAGTAAGTCTTCAGATGAATTTACCTACACACTTTTTCATCTGACAAAGATTTAAAGGAATCATTCCAAAAATCAAGGTAGTTGCACCATATGCCGTCAATCTGCCAAAGCAAAGTATTCACACTTCTTTCCTAAAAACTTCAGGTTAAAAGGTCTGGATGGATTGACAGAACAGGTGGGGGAATTTTAGTGCAAGCTCCTACACTGTCAGCCCCTAGACTTTCCTTCGGCGTTTAGCTTCCAAATACTTCCTCGGGCAAGCCAGACCCATGGACACATTTCTAAAAATGCTTCTCTGTGTTATAATCTTACCCTGCAGACAGCTGCTCATAAAATGAAAGGGCGGCTTCTGAAGATTGAGAATTACACCTCTCCGCAGGAAGCGGGAGGTGTGAAGAAATGGAGGCAGAGCCTCTAAAGGACAAAGACACTCTATCCACCATTCTGGCAGACAAGGTGGGACTCTGAGCAGGGCATGGATACACAAGGAAACCACCCTCCCCAAGTTACAATAAAAAATCATGATTCTAAAGTAAAGAGTGCAGGAAATCTTGAGTCCCTCTGTTGAAATCCTGTCACTACCAAAACTTTTACCTTGACTAAATTAGGAACAGACCAAGGATGGCATCTGGACTATTATTATGGCATCGGGAAAATTAAAGATGAAAGTGTGGATTTGTATCCATACAGTTCAGCCCGTCTGAAACCAGTGAGCACATCTCAAATATAGACTTAGAAAAGAATTAGCTCTAACCATTACCAGTCGTCAATAAAATCAGATGAAGAATTTTAAAAGTATATCATGTTTAGAGACAACTAGACATAAGGGTATGGTTTGGATATGGGCGGGCTCAAGCGACACCAGGTTCATTCTGGGATATGCATTCTGTTCTCCTGGCTTCTAACCTCACCCTAGTCAGACACTTGGGAGATACGGTACTAAGATCTAGTACAACTTTTTAAAATTATTTTTTATTGGTTATTTTATTTATTTACATTTCAAATGTTATCTTCCTTCTCAGTTTCCCCTCCACAAACCCCCTATCCCATCCCCCTCCCTCCTGCTTCTATGAAGGTGCTCCCCCCTCCCACCCACCCACTCCCACCTCACCGCCCTAATATTCCCCTATGCTGGGGCATTGAGCATCCACAGGACTAAGGGCCTCCCTTCCCATTGATGCCAGATAAGGCAGTCCTCTGCTACATCTGTGGCTGGAGCCATGGACCCATCCACGTATACTCTTGGTTGGTGGTTTAGACCCTGGGAGCTCTGGAGGGCACGGGGGGTCTGGCTGGTTGATATTGTTGTTCTTCCTATGGGGTTGCAAACCCCTTCAACTCCTTCAGTCCTTCCCCTAACTCCTCCACTGGGGTCCTCATGCTCAGTCTGATGGTTGGCTTCATGTATCCACATCTGTATTGGTCAGGCTCTGGCAGAGCCCCTCAGGGAACAGCTATACCAGACTACTGTCAGCAAGCATATCATGGCATCAGCAATAGTGACTGGGTTTGATGTCTGCAGATGAGATGGATCCCTAGGTGGAGCAGTCTCTAGATGGCCTTTCCTTCAGTCTCTGCTCCACTCTTTGTCCCTGCATACAACTTTTTTTTTTTTTAAGTTTAGATTTATAGAAAAAGTTGCAAAGATGGAACAAAGAGCCCCAACATGCTCTCTGTCCAGCTTCCTCTGACACCAATCTTCTTTGAGACAGCCATATTTCTGAAACTACCAGGCAGCACAGACCATATGAAGTCTAAGAAGGAAGACCAAAATGTGGATCCTTCAGTGTTTCTTAGAAGGGTGAACAAAATACTCACAGGAGCAAATAGTGAGACAAAGTGTGGAGCAGAAACTGAAGGAAAGGCTATCCAGAGACTGCCCCACCTGGGGATACATCCCATATATAGCCACCAAACCTGGATACTATTGTGGATGCTGGGAAGTGCTTGTTGATGGAAGCATGATATGGCTGTCTTCTGAGAGGCTCAGGCAGAGCCTGACAAATACAGAAGCAGATGCTCGCAGCCAGCCGTTGGACTGAGTGAGGGGTCCCAGGTGGAGGAGTTGGAGAAGGGACTGAAGGAGCTGAGGGGGTTTGCAGCCCCATGGAGGGAGCAACAGTATCAACTGGCCTGACCCCTCGGAGCTCCCGGAGACCGGACCACCAACCAGAGTACACATGGAGGGACCCATGGCTCCAGCCGCATTTGTGGCAGAGGAAGGCCTTGTTGGCCATCAGTGGGAGGAGAGGCCCTTGGGCCTGAGGGTGTTAGATGCCCCAGTGTAGGGGAATGCTAGGAAGGGAAGACAGGAGTGGGTAGGTGGGTGAGGGAGTACCCTTATAGAGGCGGGGGGGGGGGGAATAGAATAGGAGGTTTCCAAAGGGGAAACATTTGAAATGTATATAAAGTAAATAATCCAAAAATAAAAATAAAAAAAATAATATTCTACATTCTCTCCCATCCCTTTACTTTTCTCATGGTCTTGTTTGTTTATGCCAAGATCTAGCCCAGTCAAGCTACAGTCAGTTACAAGGTTCTTCTCTAACAGGAGACAGTGTCTCTGAGAATCCTGGTCAGGTACTTTTATCCCTCAATTTTGGTTTGATGGACAGATCCTTTTGAGAGTTCCAGGGGGGAAAGCAGAGAGGTGAGAGCCTGGCCTTCTCATATCCCATGGAGTGCTGAGTGTCATTGCTGACGAAAACCTGGGGTTTGGAGTTTAGGTAAGTTAACCACATTCTTCTGCTATTCAATCACTAATTGTGGTTGTCTATCTGTGTCCCTTTGGAATGAACTGTCAAGAACAACCACCTTCAAGCAGAAGGTAGTAAACTCTACCTCAGGGAAGAAAACAGTGCATAGCTTTGTGTTGAGAGCAGAGGTTCTATAAAGACATGTGTCTCTTTAGTTCCATCTAACTTTTTGAATTCAGTTATGGTGATACTAGTTTGGACTCATGGAGAGTTACTTTAGTGCAACAGTTCTCAACCTGTGTATCGCAACCTGTTTGGGGGCTGAACAATCCTTTCATAAGGGTCACCTAAGACCATCAGAAAACACAGATTGTTATTCATGACAGTAGCAAAATTATAGTTATAAAGAAGCAACTTAATAATTTTATGGTTGGGGTCACCACATGAGTAATTGTGATGGTTTGTATATGCTTGGCCCAGGAAGTGTCATATTTGGAGGTGTGGCCTTGTTGGAGTAGGTGTGTCACTGTGGGCGTGGGCTTAAGACCTTCACCCTAGCTGCCTGGAAGTTAGTATTCTGCTAGAAGCCTTCAGATGAAGATGTAGAACTCTCAGCTCTGCCTACACCATGCCTGCCTGGACATTGCCATGTTCCCGCCTTGATGACACTGGACTGAACCTCTGAACCTGTAAGCCAGCCCCAATTAAATGTCGTCCTTTATAAGATTTGCCTTGGTCACGGTGTCTGTTCACAGCAGTAAAACCCTAACTAAGACAGTAACCATCCTAAAGGGTCACAACACTAAGGAGGTTGAGAGCCTCGGCTCAAGTACAATGACATAATCATTTTGAGGTTAGTAAGCTGTCTTGGGTAATTTACATAGATAAAAGAAGGCTACGCGTATTGCTTTCAAAAGCAATACAACTAATAGGAATATTAAGAACAGAGAAAGAGACCCAACAAAAGTAGCAAGAAAGGGAATGGGAATCAGCTGACATAAGAGGTTATTAGAAATGATACTAATGAAGTTAGCACATCTTTTATGTTTAATTACGAGTGTGTGGGGGTGGAGCATACCTATGTGAGTACCCTCAGAGGGCTGAAGAGAGCAGCCAATTCCTGGGAGTGGCAGCTGTGAACTACCTGATATGGGTGCCAGGGAGGAAACCTGAGTCCCCTGCTGTCTCTCCAGCACAAAGTTAGAACATTGTGACCCAAGACTAGAACGATTAGGCCACAACAGACTTGCTGAGGTTTAAGACTTGTTCTAGTTTTAGTGAATAAAGTTGCTTATAAAAATTACGAAATACTTTACAGTTGGAAATATTCAACTTCAAAGGTATTTGGCCATTTATCAAACCTCAGAGCATACTGGAGGGTGGTACATTGTTAACAGGCCAGAATTTATTTTATCTGTTTATATGCTGGGGTTCAAACTCGTGGCCTCAGAGAGCAAGGCATACATTCTACCACTGAGCTAAACTCATAATCCCGAAGAATAGAATCTATTTTTCAACATTTATTTATTTAATTCATCAATTCATTTACGAATTCATGAGACACATCTCTAGCCCAGGCTGGTTTTGAACTTGCTAGGTAGGGAAGGATGGTCTTGAATTCCTGATTTTCCTGCCTCCATCTTCCAGGAGTTACAGATGTGGACTTAACCATGTCAGTTCTAAGTGTTGCTGAGGGTGGAACCTGGCCCTTTAGGATGCTAGGCAAGCAGTCTATCAACTGAAATCTATCTCAGGCCTGAGAACAGAATTAAAGGTGGACAATCTGAACTCCTGTTACAACTTCACCATGTTCAACCATTAGGCCAGTTATCTCAAGTCACCAAGGCTCTGTCTTCTCATCAATAAAGTAGGAAAAGCAATAGTACCAATAATTCAGAGGCAATCAATGAGCTGTAGCTCATAACACAGAGAACACCACACAGTGCTTTGAAATAAAGCTAAATGTGGGCAAAGTCCCACCCAAGACATGTGTAGCATGAAAATGCTGGATCTGAAGGTGAAACTACTGAGAAGTACTTGGATGCTTAGAAAGAGGGTCTTATGTGAAGCTTTGAGGTCACCACCCTTTGAGGGGACCAGACATCCCATTCACATCTCTGACTCCTAGCTGATAAAGCCAGTGGTGTGATCTACTGCAGGGTTCCGCCCTTCCCACATGCTCAGACCTACCCCATCCAGAAGTATGAGCCAAAATTAAACCTTGGTGTTTTTTATTTTCTTTAGAAATTGACTCCTCATCTACCTTGTTATAGTAAAGTGAAGTTGACTAGTACACATGAAGGCCATTTTTCTTCCCATGTTCCTAAAACCTAGGGGAGAATTCACCTCTCCAAAGGCAGCCAAAATAACAGCACCAAGGATGCTCCAAGATGAACCACATCGAGGGTACTCACTGGCTGGGCTATTAATGGCTGGATCTAACTCTGTGACATAAATAAAACAGTTAAATTTACAAGTTAAATCACCAAGTTTAACACAAAAACCAATTTTAAAAGATGAAATAAGGCCAAGACACTTGTAAGTGGATAAAGACTGAGAATTTTAAAGTCAGTATTGTCTACTTGGTATTATTTCATGGTCCATGCTTCCAAGAAAGCAGGCGTATCTGACTCGCTTCCCTCTGAGCTGTATGTGGCTCTGGCAGTATTCGTGAAAGATCCCAACTTCAGTCTGGATTTTTACTTATATATGATAAAGTATCATATCCCAGAGCACCTTTAAACTTCATAATTTTAAACACAAATTGTACTGTCTAAAGTGCACAGAAGCTGGCTATATCCTAAATGTAGGAGGGAGACAGATGAAATAGGGCTGAGGGTGGGACTAGGCGAACTCAGTACTTGGCTATTGTTCTGGTGATTATGACCATCACTAACTAAAAGCTCCAAGTGGCACTGAGTTGAATATAAAGTCCTTTAATACATAAACCAGAGGGGAACTCATGGGAACTCTTTAATAGGAAAAAAGTTACAAATGTTGCAAAATCCAGGTCTGAGCAGGACCTCCTTTTAGGTTGTCATGGGGATAGGGGTAAAGTTGTTTAGGGATTACTACAGCACCTGCTCTAAACTTAGCTCACAGATAGCTAAAGAACAAGTTCTTCTTCACAGCCAGCTGCTCAAGGGCACTAGGATATTATGTTTTATATACGTGTACACAAGTGCATGTGTATTTATGCTTGTGTGGAGGAATGAACCTAAATATATGCAGGTTCACATGGGTGGAGGCCAGAGGAGAACCTTGTCTGTCTTGTCCTGTCCTCAGACACTATCCATGGTATCTCTCATTGGCCAGAGGCTGAGCTAATAAAATAAGTCAATTTTAATTGATCTGAGTTTGAAAATGATTAAGAATATTATCCAAGTATGAAAAGAAGCTAAATGTCAATCTCTATCACGCTCCCATTTCTCAAAGAAGAAAAAGAGGTAACAGAGGCCTAAGTTAGAAATCTCCTTTCCAAGTGGCTATATATGTCAGCTAGTCTTACAAATATACCCCAGCATGGCCACTAAACAGAAGAAATAAGAAAGCTAAGGGGTAAGAAACATTCAAAAGGCCCCCCCCTGAAAAACCAATGCATTACTTAAAAAGCCATAGACAGCAGAGTGAGGTGTTTTTATTACAGCTCTCTTTCCCCTCCACTAATTAGATAAGGATCTTTCCTGGAAATTTGCCAACTCGAAGTTTCATGCTAAATCTACCGCTGTTTAATTTCTGAGGGAGGAGGTAAATGACTCATGGATGTGTCAATATCTCGTGGGAGACCTCTGCTTTCACACCACACTGTGGCAGTGTAGTCTTACCCACTGAACTGCCTGCCTGCAAGCAAGCTCTGCTAAGTGCCTCCTCATGCTTGTTGGTAGGAGGGTATATAGGTAGGTAGATAGAAGATTGATTGATTGACTGATTGAAATATGAAAATGTTTTATAGTACTAACAGCATATAATTTAAGTTTTTTTATATGTCTGTGCCTGTGGAGGCCAGAAAAAGGCAATGAATCTACTGCAATTATAATTAACAGACTCCAATTGAAAGCCACCACGTGGGTGATGGAAATCAAACCTGGGTCCTCGGTAAAAGCAGCTAGTGCTCCTAGCCACTGAGCTATCTCTCCAGTCCCCAGTATATAATTCACACAAGATTAGTAAATTAATCATTGAGAATTTAAACAAGAGAAACACAATGTTACCACTAACTCTATATATCCCCTGTGAAGATACAATGTCATCTAGGGGCTTTTATCAATCCAGGCCTTTCCTTTGGGAAGAGCGGCCATGTGCAACACCGAGCAATGTTCTGTGTGATAGAGAAAAGGCTTGTTGGATATGTCACCAATATGTCTTTCTAAGAAAGACAATTTTATATTCAAGGTTGTATACCCATATGGATATTTACAATGTGAGAAGAGATAGATAAAAAAATGTCTGAGAAAGGATAATAAATCAGAGCACATTGTACAGTGGAATATTTCATTGTTTAAAAATGTTCTCTAATAAAATTCAAATAGAAAAATCTTTGTAGTAGAAGAAAAATGTAGAAATACTGAATATGCAGGTATACAGAGCCAACATAGGAGGGTGTGTGTGTGTGTATGTGTGTATGAGAGTGTGAGTGCATTCGTGTATGTGTGTGTGTAAGTGTGTGTGTCTGTGCTTGCACACGCGTGTGCGCATATGTGTGTATTCGTTCACTGGTACCCCCATCCAAATACTAATCAAATCTAAACCCTCTTAGCCATGAGATCTGATAAAAGGCTGTCTAGGGCGGTGTGGCTACCCACCATTGACATCTCTATGCTGGAGAGTTTATATCATCCTATTCTCCTGGCTTCCCAGGTGTTTCACAATGACAGATACATATTATTTACTACAAAGGCAGAAGTGCATTTGGTTAATTATTCTAAGCGTCTCAATATGCCCCCTGCATGCCTTGCTCTGCTGCAGAAGTGGGAAGGAGGAGGATGGCTCCCTGGAGCCTCAGCAAGTAAGAGTCTGCATACAAATGATTCCACCAGTCTGAATCTAGTGGTGGGAAATTTCCCAGTAATTCTGAGTACTAAGGCCTTTCATGTTTCAAATGTGACAAAAGCAGATCTGTCGGCTGATACTACACCTGAGTCACATGCCAAAGATACTAACTGAGTCACCAACAGAAACCTGGATACACTCACATCACTAGCCTGCCAACCATGACTGGATGAAACTTAAATATTATTTTTAACTATAAACTTCGTTTGCGTATAAATTTGTAAGTACTACAGAAGTGAATTCTGACAAAAATTAAATGTCACGAGGCACATTCAAGGATGTGTTTGGCTTCTTTGGACAGTCCACTTCAATTCCTCGAGGGCTCAAGCTGCTCTAAATGAGAAAGCGACCTCATGACCTCATGTGGTTCCTCAGAGAGTCTTTGAGAGTAAGGCTAACAGCTAAATCCATGCACACCAACAACCCAATGCAACATTTCCTTCCACATTTACCCTTTAAGACTCTCGTTTGTTTGTTTGTTTGTTTGTTTGTTTGTTTTGAGACAGAGTTTCTCTGTGTAGCCCTGGCTGTCCTGGAACTCACTCTGTACACCAGGCTGGCCTCAAACTCAGAATCCACTTGCCTCTGCCTCCCAAGTGCTGGGATTAAAGGCATGCACCACCACTGCCCAGCTCTCTTGTTTGTTTTATTATTACATTGTCATCGTGTTGGGGACTGAAGCCATGCAACTGCTCTGCCTCAGAAATTATATATATGTATATATGTATAAATGTATATATGTATATATGTAAATATGTATAAATGTACATATGTGTATATATGTATATATGATGTATATATGTGCATATGAATATATGTATATAAGTGTATATGTGTATGTATATATGTGTGTGTGTGTGTATATATATATGTATATGCCCCACGGTTTTTATTGTCACTTGAACTAATACTAATAAAGACCAGAGTCTGGGGGTGGAGGCCTCTGCCTGGACCACCAAAGGTCCATAGCCAATGAGCACCAGGAGAAAGCTACCCTCCCAGGAGCATAGAAAAGCTCTGAGTGGGGTTAAGGCGAGCACTACTGCTCACCAGGACCCACCCGGAACCAGCTGGATACAGGGCCTGAGGAAAACTCAGGGACAGGAAACCCCTGAACCTTCCAGTTTCTATCTGTGGGTGGAGACCTCTGCCTGGGCCACAGGGCTCCGGGGAGAGCTGGTATCCCAGGAGTGCTGACACACCTTTGAGCACAGGCAAAACCACCACTTCTGTTCAAACTCACTGGATCAAGAGGGACCCTTGCACAGCCATCAGGACTCAGGAACTAAGGGACAGCTGGGGACAAGATCCTTCTGATTTCTGTCTGCACCCCAGAGTGGACCCTGTGCCACAGCTCTCCAAACCCAAACACCTCTCAGAGAGAGCTGGTCTTCAAGAAGTATTGACACAGAGGCCTGCAGGAGGGGCAATACACAGCCAGACAGAGAAAGACCAGATAACATCAGAGTTAACAAGATGGCAAAAGGCAAGGGTAAGAACATAAGGAACAGAAACCAGGGCTACTTGGCATCATCAGAACCCAGCTCGCCCACCACAGCAAGCCCTGGATACCCCAACACATCAGAAAAGCAAGACTGAGATTTAAAATCAGTTCTCATGTTGATGATAGTAGATGTGAAGAAAGAAATGAATAACACCCTTAAAGAAATACAAGAGAACAGAGATAAACAACTAGAAGCCTTTAAAGAGGAAACACAAAAATCCATTAAAGAATTACAGGAGAACACAATCAAACAGACAAAGGAAATACACAAAACTATCCAGGAGCTAAAAATAGAAATAGAAACAATAAAGAAATCACAAAGGGAGACAACCCTGGAGTTAGAAAACCTAGGAAAGAGAGCAGGAGTCATAGATGCAAGCATCACAAACAGAATACAAGAGATAGAAGAGAGAATCTCAGGAGCAGAAGATACCATAGAAAACATCAATACAACAGTAAAAGAAAATGCAAAATGCAAAAAGCTTCTAACCCAAAACATCCATAAAATCCAGGACACAATGAGAAGACAGAACCTAAGGATAATAGGTACAGAAGAGAGTGAAGATTCCCAACTTAAAGGACCAGTAAATATCTTCAACAAAATTATAGAAGAAAACTTCCCTAACCTAAAGAAAGAGATGAACATAAATATACAAGAAGCTTACAGAACTCCAAACAGATTGGACCAGAAAAAAAATTTGTCCTGTCACA
>CM052707.1:55137258-55153336 GCA_028551405.1 Uromys caudimaculatus | reverse complement strand
ACCCTCAGAAAAATGGACATAATACTACCTGAGGACCCAGCTATACCTCTCCTGGGCATATACCCAGAAGATGCTCCAACATGTAATAAAGACACATGCTCCTCTATGTTCATAGCAGCCATATTTATAATAGCCAGAAGCTGGAAACAACCCAGATGTCCCTCATCAGAGGAATGGATACAGAAAATGTGGTACATTTACACAATGGAGTACTACTCAGCTATTAAAAATAATGACTTCATGAAATTTGCAGGCAAATGGATGGAACTTGAAAATATCATCCTGAGCGAGGTAACTCAGTCACAAAAGAACGAACATGGTATGTACTCACTGATAAGTGGATATTAACCCAAACGTTCGGAATACCCAAGTTTCACTTCACATTAACCGCTGGACTGAGAATGAGGTCCCAGATGGAGGAGTTGGAGAAGGGACTGAAGGAGCTGAGGGAGTCTGCAGCCCCATGGAGGGAGCAACAGTGTCAACTGGCCTGACCCCCCCTCCCCCCGTCCTCCTGGAGGCTGAACCACCAACCAAAGAATACACATGGAGGGACCCATGGTCGGACCACATATGTGGCAAAGGAGGGCCTTGTTGGCCATCAGGGGGAGGAGAGGCCCCAGTAAAGGGGAATGTCAAGGTGGGAATACAGGAGTGGGTGGGCAGATGGGTGGGAGGCGGAATTCCCTCATAGAGGTGGGGGAGGGGCAGGGGATAGGTGGTTTCCAAAGAGGACACCTAGAAGGGGGAAAACATTGGAAATGTAAATAAAGTATTAAAAATAAATAAATAAATAAAGACCAGAGTCTGCTGCAATGTAAAACATGATTAAAAGAAACTTCACTAGCAACTTTCACAGAGATGTCAAAAAGTAAGATTTCAAGCTACGCCCACTTTGATAGTAATGGGACTGGCGCTGTGTAGTAACACCTTCAAGTTTCTCATGCCACACTGTATAAAATTGCTGGCTATAGTGAGACACGTTCGCAGACTCTTGTTCCGCAGATGCACCCATGAAAAATGAAAACAAGGCTCAAAGTTCATTAAGAGTAGAGACATGGCAGAACAGGAGGGTAGGGTTCTATACGACCACGTGATGAAGGGCACTGAAAATAAGGTTAATAGACTAAAGTGTATTTATTGGGCTAAGTAACAAAGGTCAAAAGAGCAAGTTGCACTCTGACCAGACAGCAAACTTCCACTCTGAACCAAAGAAGACTTAGGTTAAATGATAAAAGAAAGAGATTAAAATACCACAAAATGTGCTTTTATGCTTCTGAGTCTATGATGTTGTAAGTTCTTTGATACATTTTCTAAGCCAATGCAGGGATCTGCTCATTTGTGTATAAAATATCTCCAGAAGGTCATGCAGAAAACAGGAAGAAGAAATGCCTAGGAAGAGAGAAGAGAAAACCCCAGAAACAAAAAAAGAAAGACCCTTTATAGGGAACGCTTCATGTTGGAGTTTTTCTTCTGAAGTTGTTTTTATAGCTCAGCGTTAAAGAACTTTCCTGGCATGTTAAAGCTTTGGCTTGCATCCCTGGGACTGAGGGGAGGAGCATAGCCATGAGAAAGGGGAAGGGCATAGACATGAGAAAGGGGAGGGGCATAGGCATGAAAAGGGGAGATGCTACCTTTTTAATACTATGGATATATTATCATTTTAAAACATGGACCCACAGATGACTCTACTCAATGCATAGCACTGAATTTCATCAGAAAATTCAAACAAACCATACATTAGTGTCTCTACGCGGGGATAAGAAAATCACTAACATTCACACAGGGCCACAGCATATGCCCAAGAAGCACATGGCCACACTTGACTGGCACCAAGGACAGAAGAAGCCAAGGGTTACAGAAAGGAGGGGAGGTGTTTACCTTCCTGTCACAGGTTTTGGGACTTCCAGTAGTGTTCTGCTTGAGAAAGCCAGCTGTTGTGGACCAGCGGGTGGGGTTTTTCCTGGAGGGCTCCTCGGAGGAAAAGTTGTTATCACTGATGGAAGTGGAGAGGCCAGTTAAAGCTGGGTCGCTGCTCCGGCGGACATGAAGAGGCATATCTACACAAAGAGAGGACTGGACTTAGCAGAAATGAACACCACACTGGGAAAGAAGCATTCAATCCAAAGACTATCTTTTTTTAAATTGTGTAATTTAAGGATTAATCACATTTATCTATTGTGTGTCTGTACCACGGCACACTTGTGGAGGTTGGAAAACAACTTGCACTAAATGAGTGTCTCCTACCATGTGGGATCCTACAATTGAGTTCAGATCTTTAGACTTGGAGGCAAGAGCCTTTATTTGCTGAGTGGTCTTGCTAGCCCAAGTAATGCTTTTGAAAAGAGACAAGGGTTGGGCACTCAAAGACAGATCCTACTTGGCCTTCAAAAGCCCTGGTGGTGAGGGAGATGAAGGGGAGTCTAGCTCTGAACAAGGCTGCCTGGTCTGGTGTTTGGGTATTTGGGCTTCACCACCGGTTACTTAGGCAAGAAGGCCAGCTGTTCTCTAGTCATCTGCTCCTGAAATGATGACGAAATAACATCCTGCTTGACAAGGGGACAACAGGGTTGAAATAAGAGTCAGTGCCTGGTATGTGATAAATACCAAATTGAGAGCAACAACTGACACTGTTCTTATTTACCGGTATGCCTAGATAAAATATCCTAAACACTATGTAAGATAATTAACCAAAAAAGGAAACAAAATTATTTCATCTACCTTTTAACTGTATCTACAGAATTAGAAAGGTAGAATTTAGAAAAATGCTTGGACAGTCTACTAAAGAATTATGCTGAAGAGAACCCTGCTTTTCTTCAATAAAGTAAGATTGGAAAATGCAAAGCATCCAGTTGCTGCCTCTCCTTAGGACGATTGTGGTGGATGGTTTTTTTTGTTTTGTTTTGTTTTGTTTTTGTTTTTTGTTTTTTGTTTTTGTTTTTTGAGACAGAGTTTCTCTGTGTAGCCCTGGCTGTCCTGGAACTCACTCTGTAGACCAGGCTGGCCTCGAACTCAGAAATCCACCTGCCTCTACCTGCCAAGTGCTGGGATTAAAGGCATGCACCACCACTGCCCGGCAATGGTGGATGATTTTAACTGTCAACCTGAATATAGTTATCTTTGGCGTACCTATCATGATATATCCAGAAAGGTTTAAATGAGAATGGAAAACCTACTCCGAAAGTGGGTGGCATCATGGCTGGAGTCTTGGAGAAAGTGGGTGGAGCACCAGTCTCTTCCTCCCTCTCTGCTTCCTGACTGTAGACCCCATATGACCAGCTGCCTCTTACTGCTGCTGCCCTAACTTCCTCAACAGGGTAAACTGTACCCTCACACTTGTAAGCCAAAATAAGCACTTCCTTAGGTTGCTTCCGTTAGGCATATTGTCAGAGCAAGAAGAGAAACAGAGTACAGTGATCTTAAGAGTGCACATGAGCACATAGGACCTTCCTCCATATGCTCATACTAACCACTCCACGAAAGACTATTCTAATGGCATAAGCACGCGAATTAGAATGTATCTATATAGCTAACTGTGTTAGTTCAATCTGCAACAGATTCAGGCCAGTATCTGTTATGGTATCATTGAAGCATGTCAAACCACAGCGGAGGAGAAACCTAGGATACAAGTTTTAATCATTACCTTAAATAACTCTAACAAATGCCAGCACACACCTTTAATCTCAGCACTTGGGAGACAGGGGCAGGTGGATTTCTGAGTTTGAGGCCAGCATGGCCTACATATTGAGTTTCAGGAGAGCCAGGGCTACATAGTGAGACCTTTTCTTAAAAGACTAACCAATAGCAACAACAACAACAAAACCTGTAATATGTCTAACAAAACAGTTACAGGAAGCAGTAAGCTCACTTTCAATCTAATCAAAGCCCACAAAGAAGCCAACCATGGAAATAACAAACTTAATATTTGCATCCACACTGTGAAAACTTGGTAACAGTGCCACAAGCTGGGCAACACTACCCGGGGGGGGGGGGGGGACTCATTAGTTTAACACTGGTTGTAGCCACAACCAATGGAACACATACATGAAAATTAGGGGAGGTAATTCTGATTTTTAAGTGTATAAATTACCTGTGACAGCTGCCATTACTTAAATTTTGCAGTAAAAAATTAAATGGAGGCTAGGGATTTAGCTCCATTGGTAGAGTATTAACATACTCCTGTAATCCCAGCATTTGTGGAGCGGGCACAGGAGAATCAGAAGTTCAAGATCATCCTTGGCCACATGAGTTGGAGGCAGGCCTGAGCTCTCTATAAGACCCCATAAATACATAAATAAACCAAATGATTAAGAACTATACAGCCACTTTTGAGACAGGAGCATAACAACACACGTGAAGATCAATGTACTAATACTATGAGGAAAGTCCCTTACCAGAAGGAAACAAAATTATTCCCCAAATTAATGGACTAGACTAGCCCCAAGGTTTACAATGATGTCTGTTTTGGGTAATGTCAGTGCTGGGGTTTTTGGTTTTTCCATTTCTTAATCAAGTCTTAGCACCAATCTCCCTCCCCAGCTTCTAGTATGGGACTATAAATACCACACTAGCTCACAAAAGGTGTTTACCAGGGGCACAGCCATAAAGGATAAAACCAGTTCCCACAATCTGCTACAAAATGACCACAGAGAGTGATATTCCATCCAACAGCAAACTCAGACTTTATAATTTCACCGAACTTGCTTGCTCACATCAACACAGTGTGAGGAACACACTACACACAGAATTCTATTACATGATTACCTGGAACCGTCATTTCTGCCTAGACATGAGTGTTATGTTGACCTGTTAACCTGAAATTCACATCTTCGTGGCAATAAATAATTATGAAACTATCGCTTATATTCTAAGGAATTAGAACTTTTATTGGACCTCACAGCCAAAGTTAAAAATACATGGTGAGGTCACTTAAGACTCAAGATTGTTCCCTACTAAGCACTTGGTCTGTTTGTCTAACCTGACTGTTAAAAGAACAACCAACGTTACAGGCCTTCGCTTTCTCATGTATTCAACTTTTACACCCTAAGCTAAGGCTGTAATCTTACATTATATACTCTTCTATTCCCCTGACCAGAAGTAATACATGCCTGCATGTATGTTATGACAAAAACCTCAGGTTTCTGAGGCTTTAAGAGGCCATAGAGCTGGGTCATCACAACCCAGAAGCAGCATCCACTGTCCTAAAAGAGGAAAGACTCCAACATTATGGTAACTGAAGTAAGCCGGACACAGAGAAATGTAGCAAGCCACCTCATTCACAGGAAGAAGCTGAAGAAGCTGCTCTTTAAGGGGTATGTGCACTGCACGCTAGAAAGGGGGGGGGGGGAGGAGGAAACAGGTATGAAGCCAATCAGAAAATGCTCTGGTAGCTGCAGCCAAGAGTCATTTATTGTGCGTTTCAAAATAGCAAAAGTAAAGGATCCCAAACTTCCCCCAACACAAATAAATGAAGGGTGTTTGAGAAGATGCAGATGCTATTTACACTGCGTGTGTACACATACATCAATGCACTTTGTATATGCAGAGCGGTACCACATGACATTCCATGAATATACACAATAACTATGAAAAAACAAGATCCCAGCGCAGCTCTGTATTCACACTCACACAAAATCAGATCCAGCAGGAACTGATTATCTCTCACTATCAGCGTGAGCACTTGTAAGTTTACTGTTTTTTTGTTTGTTTGTTTGTTTGTTTGTTTGTTTTTCTTTCTTTCTTGGTTCTATAGCTGCATGAAAATCATAAGGCCTTTTTTTTTTTATGTAGCTTACATGAACACAAAGGTTTAGGAATAGCATATTAAAAGCAATGACTTCCCTTGGAGGGTCTGAATAGTTTTATTTTTTTAATGTGAGTTCTGTACTAGTCACAATAGAGAAGCATGTGACTTATTTCACAGATAAGCTAGGCTCCAAAAGACAACAGGAACAGCCAGCTGTGGTCACAGATCAATGTTCCAGACGAGAGCTCAGGCTCCTGAGCCAGGGCACAGTGACCACAGAAATCGGTAAGCTGTATTTCAGCAATGTATCAGAAAAAGCATTGAATTTCTACCTATGACTATAAATGTTGCTATAAGTTATTAAGGAGAAGAATGTTGTTGTCTTCAAAGCAGAACCATACACTCTGAAAACTACATATTCAGCAGATGGCCTCTTCACTTTAAGGAGGAGACGAACAGTACACTGATTATAAATGCAGATTGTAACAGCACACATCCACATCCCAAAAATGTGATAACAGAGAGGTAAAGGACCCTATTGGCTACTAGTGCAAGAAGATACATGGATGGTTTGGTGATAAAGGACAGTATAGATGAACAGGCTGAGACTGGTGTGGTTCTAAAACATTTACCTCAGGACCTGACCTCATCCAAAAAGGGAAGGTCAGGTGTGGAGATGTATGCAATTAATCCTAATACCACAGAGGCAGAGAGGCAGAGAGGCAGAGAGGCAGAGAAGCAGAGGCAGGAAGAACTGTGAATTTGAGGCCACAGTGAGCTCAAGGCTCAACCAGGGCTATACAATGTAACAAAACAGTAGCAACAAAAAAGTGAGTGAACCCTCAAACAGCTGTGGTTTGTGCAGCTCATGGCCCAGGGTGGTTACCATTTAATAAGTGAAATGAAAAAAAAAAAAAAGCTAAATATTTATTGGGTTTCTTTTCATTTTAAGTAACAATAATAAACCCACTACATGCTCCATAACAATTTAAATTTATGACAACGATTTTATGAAAAGCAATGCACATGTTAACAGAGAAGACAGCCACTGCTTTGTGTTTTATACAATAGAAGACACCTGGATCCCATATCTGCTTCTGCAGGCACTACTGCTGCAAAATGGAAAAGTACAGAAGAAAAACAGCATTATAAATGTGGAGCTGGATCATATTCTAATTGCCTTCTGAGATAATTGTGGAGATTCCTCTCCATACTTAAGGAATAGCAGTTTCTCAAAGGTCAGATGCAACATGGGTGTGAACTTTTCCATTACGTTAAAATCGGCTTGTCTATCTCACACTTTTAATGGACTATCTACTTACGAAAAAGTCTGTAGCCTTAGTCATCTGGAAAATATTAGTTATTGAGCTATGCCAATTTTCTCAATGTTGACACGTTCTCTATTCTCTTTCCTATCAGAAAAATCACATATATTAACGTCTCTACTGATCTCATTGGGAACGAGTTATGGGGTGGGGAGCTGTCAACAGGAGCAAGTTATGGGTTGCGAAGCTGTCAGTCATGCTCACAGTGGATGTGAGTTTCCAAAACCTGCTTTTCACCGTTAGGTTGAATTTTATATTTGGCAACAAACACTGTCCATTGCTGTTCTTGTTTGATGGACCTCTGTCATCAGATACCGAATTCTGAATATCCAAGGACCTTCTGCCCTTTTTGAAAGAAAAAATAATACTCCAGGGCTGGGGAGATGAGTAGGTGAGTCAAACATTTGCTGTGTAAGCAAGAATCCCCCAGTGCTGGTAAAGCAAGAGAAATGGATCCCTTGGGCTCTGTGACCAGCCTAGCCAGAAATGTTGAGCTCTGGTTCAGCGAATCTGTCTAAAAATAAAGATGATGACACCCAACATCAACCTCTGACCTGTGTGCACACACATATGTACGTACACACACACACACACACACACACACACACAATGAAATCTAAAAGGTTCCCAATCAAGCCATCGCCTCACAAGTTTTTTGAGATAGCTGAGATCTTTTATACTTCACATTCTACCATTTAACATCTGTGTACTTGAAGTCAGATGGAAGGAATGGCTTGCCCTGGTTCACTGAGTAACAAGCAGGGCTCTTTTTCAATGAGTCTAAGGGGCAAACAAAGCACATGCTGCCATATGCCTAGTGACCCTTTGGACTGCTCCAACCCACCTGCGAGGCAGGTAAACAATTCCACTAGGGTTCCTTACGCCCTCAGACTGGGGACTGAGACCACAACCTCAGTCATGGAAGCTGATCCTAGCACTATACCTCCACCCAGCCCAAGGGATAGATCTTAATAATAATGGAAATGTGTCACCCTCGGGCCCCCTTGAAATGGTGTCAGTGACTCATAAGGACCCATGAGCCAGAGCCTAAGAATCACTGGCCTGGAATTAGGTCCCCTTTCAAGGCTTAATTTCTAACTGGTAAAACCAGAGCTAACAGCTGAACCAGTCCCCCAAGGAGCAAACATGTGTCTCATACATGTCTATTGCCCTCCCCAGGATCCTCCATTAAACTTCTTCCTAACTGAACTGATAACCATCTAGCAATATGTCAAAAGAAAGTACAAATGCATTCATAGGCACCTCCAAATACTTTGCAATATTACAAGCACTACAGCTTGCAAATACCAAAAGCTGTGAAGACAGGTTCCAAGTTAGCTCCATAGTGAATGGAGGATGGGGTGCGGGCGTCTCTGAGCAAGCAGACAGGGTCTCAGTGAAAGTGATTATAATAGACTTGTGGTTAAGTCCTATGCGTAAGAGGCTTGCCATCTCTCCTCATAGCAATAGAACTTAGTGTCACACACAGAATACCATTTTAGATGACGTTTACCATCCATTAGCCCAAAAGTGCGGAATACCCAAGGTTCACTTTACAGTAACCGCTGGACTGAGAGTGAGGTCCCAGATGGAGGAGATGGAGAAGGGACTGAAGGAGCTGAGGGAGTCTGCAGCCCCATGGAGGGAGCAACAGTTTCAACTGCCTGACTCCTCCGGTCCTCCTGTAGGCTGGACCATCAACCAAAGAATACACATCGAAGGACCCATGGTTCGGACCACATAGTGGCAGAGGAGAGGCCCCAGTAAAGGGGAATGTCAAGGTGGGAATATGGGAGTAGGTGGGCAGGTGGGTGGGTGGGAGGTGGAATTCCCTCATAGAGGTGGGGTAGGGGGAGGGGATAGGTGGTTTCCAAAGAGGAGACCTAGAAAGGGGAAAACATTGGAAATGTAAATAAAGTATCAAAAAAAAATAAATAAATTACACGATATTATCTTTTCACAGCTTCCATAAAAAAAAAAAAAAAAAAAAAAGATTACCATTTTACCCTGGCCATCCAGGATGGACTAAAATAGGCTGCAGTAACCTGTTTAGTTTCATTTCCCGCTGCTGTGGCAGAGCACACTGACAGAAGCAACTTCAGAGAGAAGGTATTTGGTTCATAACTCCAGTTCACAGTCCACCACTGTGGGGGGACCAGGATGGTGGGATCAAGAGTCAGCTGATCACACCATCCCCAGTCTGGAGTGGAGAACAAGTGCTCAGCCCATGTTCTCCACTTAGGGAGACTGCATTTCCTGCCTAATGGATGCTTCTACCCACATTGAGGATTGGGTCCTCCTATTGAACTATCTTTATCCAGACAGTCCCCCCGACCCCCAACATCCCCACAGCCCAACAGGATCTTGGTAACAACTCATTGAAACTCTCTGTCAACATGATTCTAAAATCTGACCATCATAAGACTTGTATTACTTACAGAGTGACCCTGGGCTGGTGGCCTGCTGCAACATCATTAATAATCTCATGTACGTTATGCCCATTATAGTTATTAGCAATAATATAGGTGGTCCTTATCTGTTGAAATTCCTCAGCCCTAATTTTAGGAAAACAGAAGTATTTAAAAATATGATAATGAAACTTTCCAACCGAGCAGTCCTTCTGATTTATTTAATATATAGATGTTCAAAGCCTAGCCTCTAAAACCTTAAAAAGAAAATTCAAAGATGGGCATCTTTAATAATTAAGCTCCTGGCTGCAGCTCAGAGGGATGTGCAGTGGTCCTGGCCTGGGACAGCTGTGCATGCTGTTTGATGTCACCACTGCTTTGAAGAAAGGCTAAAGGAGCAATAAACTATCATCCCAAGATTCCAGACTCTCTGTAGTGCTAGTGCGCTATAAATATTGATTTGTTTTCCTAGGTCACGTGCTTTTTAAATAAAGCGAAGAAAGGGTAAATCTAATAAGGAACTGGAGCAAATGCTAAACGGGAGACACAAGCATTAAGTTAGACTTCCAACGGCCTCCTCCTCCTCGCTGCACCAATTGCTGCTTCTCTTAGTCCTTCCATTGACTCATGTATTATTTAACTACTTAAGGCGACGAATAAACTTGTTTCAAAAAGCCCTGCCTAAGCTGGCAAGGTATTTAATCAAATCTAAAAATAGCATAGAGCTACAAGGTTTCTAACAGAACTTGCTATACAAACAGCACAATCACTCGACATGCAACCATTTCCCCCATCTCCAGGACCACCACACAGTTCCCAGAGACACAGCCCACTGCGGGAAGAGTCAAGTTATTAACACATGCCCATATGTTATAAAACCTACCCTCCAATGACAATGACTGAACCAAGAATTCTCCACACGCTTGTCATGGCCCAGGTCTTAGCCCTACCCAGACTGGCAGTTCCACCAGCAGGCTCTGCAGGGAGATCATCCCAAAGCTCAGAAAGGAATGAATGAGGAAAGCCCATGGCTTTCTGCTTAGTTTAAGGTAGCACTCCAAGCTTGGTTTTATCCTTTGGTAAGCACATGTGATTTCTAAACCACCAATCAAACACTGGGGCTCAGCATTCTTGGACTGGTCAGTCCACAGCAACATTAGAACAAATCTTGGTCTCTGAATTCTAAGATCTATTATCTGAAGTTCCCACAGAAAACTTCCTTCATACCTTGACCCTTCTATACAAAGGCTGACGGACTAATCAAAACATCAGTGGCTGTGGAGGGCTAGATTGTTGCAGGTCCAGAGCTAAATGGTCCTGGGCTATCCTAGTCACTGGACAGGTACTTACTGCTCATCGATGTGTGTGACCTAACCTCCCCGTCGTGTGAAATGTATTAACAGACCACTAGCTTCCACCAATGCAAAGACTAAGAATATCCTCAAGCCGCATCTAAGGCCTACTGCTGAGAATTCCCGCTTTGCTGTAACCTGCCCACCTGGATTTCCAGCACCATGTTTGAAAAGTACCTTGATTTATGACTTTTTTGTTCTGTTTCTATAAAACATCATGAAAGTGTTACCATGTCGGAAGACAGAATTCGGAGTACCCTGAAGATGTATTCCTGGGCCGAGGTCATTCACATGTGGCTTCCTAATGAACCATCTCTTTATGCCTTTTGAGGTGAAAGTTGTGGTTTCTGCGAGGACAGGTCTGAACGCCTCTCTATGCCTCATGCCCAGATGTAACTGAACACTTGCTTGGATGACATTGATGCCAGAGGTGTCCCCAGGTCTGCCTTCTCTAAGAGGTTCCCACAGCTGGATGGAAGTTGTACTCATATGAACTACTCCAGCTAGAACTCATCTTCATGATTAAATTCTTCCTCCAGCACAGAAAGTGGTACTTGGAAATGTTTGCAAAAATGCTGGATTATAAATTAAACGTATGAATAAATGTGGCTTCCAGCTATCTTTTTTTATACCCGCTGTCTAGATCATAGTAAGGTCAATCTCTTTATCACAGAAGAAACGATCTATACTGGTAGCCCAAGGTGGATGTTGAATTGCTAGTTCAAGCGCTGCCAATAATAGATGGAATCCCAGCAATAAATAAAGTCTTTTCATCTTATTCTCTTTCCTATTAAGTTTGCATTGCTGTTCTTCATGCACAGCTGAGCCCCCAACAGGAGTGCCTGAGCGCCACATACCTCAGGTTAAAGCCTGACACTCCACTAAGAATTTTAGACTCTGAATCAAATCTCTCACATCTCTACAACTTTACTAGTTCAGGTCAACAATCATGTAATCAAAGTTGAAAATGATCAATTATATCTGACAAGAAATTTGTCTCTCAAAACTTGCCATTTGACTATTGATTAATGGAGAGGCCCATCCTCTCCTTGGCCATTTGTCTTCTATTATCTTATTAAGGATTTGCAGACTTCGTTAACTGTCAGGCTAACTTTTGAAAAGCATTATTTTCCTATCCTTTATTATTCTAACCTCTGACCTCCAATGCTCTAGGTAAGTGTAACAACTCCCCTCACCTAGGGACTACTAATCCACAACATTCACTGATTGATTTTCCATCAAAGGGTGGAGCAGACGCCACCATCGACGTCTAGTTCTAGAATTACTCCACCCACATGCTTCGTGGAGGCAGACTTTAAATCTCCAGTGTAGCATCCACACTCTCTTGTTGTTGTTACTGTTACTGGGTAAATTTATTTTTGTGGTGCTGGATGGACTGCAGGCTTCAAACCTGCTTAGGAAAATGCAGTGCAATATACTCCAGCCCAAATCGCTACACTTTATTACGGTCACAGATGGAATTTTTGTCTTAAAAATGGATTTTCACTAAGGAAGCCTGAGGACTCACTATACACTAGTCACTCAACTAGCTGCTGGGAGCAAACAGATTTCAGTGAGGAGAAAAGGATTACAAAGAAACACCGCACACTATTTCAGCGGAGATCGGCGTAAATGGCATAAGGGACAATGGGAAAGGAAGTGCCAGTTTATAAGAGGGAGAACAGGACACGTGCTGTCCGTGTTCCTATCTTGCATGTTCCACTTTCAGATCAATTCCTCACAGTGGCACTGTATACATGCTGACTGGTAATAAGCTTGTTTGGCACCAGGCAGCTGCTCCAAGCCGTGAGCAAGGCTTCATAGTCCTGAAGCATATGGCTGCATGTCTATGTGTATTACCTTCAATGGGTAGAGAGGGCTCACTGATAATCTAACGAGGTCATTTTTCTCCTTAAGGGGGGGAGTAACAGATGTGCTAACACATCCTTTGTATCTATAACAGGCACTCAGGGGTAGGAACACTGACACCGGCTAGACACTTAACTATGGTTAAGAATGTGAGGGAACTTTAACATGCTAGCAGGAATTCCTCAATGCAAGGTTAAAATAATAGCTGAAGTTATTCTTCCTATTTTAGAGGTAGGGAAGTTTGGTGTTAGAAGAATTAGAACTCCTGACTAGAGTTAATGTCCAAGTGACTGTGGAGGTGAATTCATGTCTCAGTCATCAGAACAAAGATGGGCTCCCACCCAACAAGAGTGGGATCAGAATCCCCCAAGTCTAGGGCCTGAACCCCTAAAATTCCCAGCATGGGAGTCCTCATCACCAAAGGGCAGCCATATAGCAAATACATTCATCAGACCCCACAGTAGCAGAATAGGAAAGACAGACACTCTCTCAGGATATGGCCCAACTGGGGCTTGAATATATGTATACGTTCTTGACAGAAAGAAAGGAGGTCCATGGCAAAGAATTAACAAGATAGTTTCCTATTAGGTAAAGCTAAGAAACAACAGAGATTCTTAACTGATCATAGTTTATTGTCTTGCTAGGAGACTTGATGAAGGAGTGTCATACTGAAAGAAAGGAACTTTGTCCTGTGTGTGTGTGTGTGTGTGTGTGTGTGTGTGTGTATGCTCTCGTGCCTGTGTGTTTCACTAGTTTGTCATAAAGAGGATCTGAGCTTATTTCATTAAATGCTTGGCTTCAGAGCAATACCCAGAAGTATTAAAGATTTAGTGCAGGGTGAGTCTAGGCGTGTTCTCACAAGTGCTGTGGTCATCTCTGGTGAGCATCCAATATGCTAACATATACTACAGGTCAGGTCTGGGGACCCAGCTAAGAACACAGATTCCAGTGCCAATGGCTAACAGTGGATCTACAATTCTGTGTTTTTTAGCAAGTCATCAAATTCTGCCCTGAGTAGTAAGACTGCTAGGCTGCCCCATACAGAAGCCACTGCCAGGGCTTATTTCACTCAAGTCCCTTTGGCACTAGTTCAAAGCTCAGAGGATATGGGAGGATAGTGATGACTATGCCATTCAGACACATGTCTCTCTGAATTTAAAACTCTGGTAATTCTGTAGACCAGCTAACTTAGCACGATGAACGTATAATCTCAAAACTATGGTTTGATGCTCTCGATTGTATTAACCTTTTATCACGCCCTACAGGACACGATCAAAGGTGACTCTGTTTCTTTCAACTTTACTTTGAAAGTTTAAAGATGAAATTGTTAAAGAATTCAGGAAAGAGGAAGGTGCAGAGATGGCTCAGTGGTTAAAAGCACTTGTTGCTCTTGCAGAGGACCCGGGTTTAATTCACAACACCCACATGGCAGTTCATAGTCATCTGCAGCTCAGACTACCAGGGTGTCTTATGCCTTCTTCTGACTTCTGTGGGCACTAAGCATGTCCATAGTGCCCATACATGCAGGCAAAAATACTCACACATAAAATAAAATGTATATATTTTTTAAAAGAAAGAAAGAAAAGAATGCAGGGAATAGAGAACCTAAAATTTCTAACATCTAATGGAATTTTTGTGACATATTTTATGTTTATATTCACACTTTGGGAAATCACAGCTCATATCTAGACTCCCCAAAGAAATAAACAAACATTTACATATGATTTTATCAAGATGCTATATTTTGCACTAACCCACTGTGATAATACAAATGTTATCATAAATCTGCTACAAAATAAAGTCCCAGTCACAATCAAAGCAGTTAACAATCCTCTGTTTAGTATGCTAAATGTATCAGAGTCGGCCGCTCTTTAATTGGAGAGATAAACCGCTTTAATATTGATGAAATATTTCAAAGATTTAAGTAGCAGTTTTACACCAGTAAATCTAAACAACTTTACCTATCACTCTGGCAGCCTGACAACCAAGCAAAAAGAATTCAACCCAATAGTGGTTTCCTAGGCAACAAGCAGAGAGAACCACTGGGGGAAAAATCGAAAACAAGAAAAAGGATTGTGGCATTTCCAGTAGGCTTAAGAAATGCATTCTAATTGTCCAAATGTCACAAAGACAACAATATTGAAAATCATTTCATTGGAAATGATTCAAAAGATAATGCCATTTTCATTGTAGCAAACGGGGTGTGGAGAAATAGAAAAATTAGATTCCCTTCCTTTATTCTGAATTAAGTAGGGTCAGTCATCAATCTTGTCTGATTTTATGAAATTTATCTACATTAGTACAGATTTCTAATATGCCTCCTTATTTCCCTACAGCAAGGATGAGCTGACACTCACCATACGAAGAATCACCCAGAGTGAGGAGACTGTAGTTTAGATAAAGCCTCTGGGCATCTTGGGGCACACAGAGGACCCCATGCATGCTTAAGTCTTCATTCAGAAGGAAAGCCCTTTGTAATGGTTAAATTGATTATCTACTTGACAAGCTCTATAATCAGGTCAAAGACAAACCTCTGGGCATGTCTGCAAGCAAGCTTCTAGATTAAGTTAATTGAAGCAGAAAGACCTATCTTAAGTGTGAGTGGGAGCCTCCTCTGGGCTAGCTAGCTAGCATCATGTACTGAATGAAAAGAAGACAGTGAGTACCAGGATCCATCTCTCTGCTTCCTGACTGCAGAGGCAACAGCAGTGTGAGGAGCTGCCTCAAGCTCCTGTGAACACACACCCTACTATGATAGACTGTACTGGCCAAACTAATCCAGAATGAACCACTCCTTCCTCCTCACAGCAGAGAGAAAAATAACAGTACAACTCTCCTTGAAAACGGCTGGATATCCTCTCTTGCCTCCTGTTTTTACCTCTGTAAGAGAGAGGGAACTTGGATTCAACCTCACAAACCTCTTAGCTTGGGACTTTTAGAGCTGAATTACAGAAGGGATGGTCAGCAATTCTGCTGAGGACACCAGTACTCTGCTCCAGGCAACTTGACGCTTTCTTTATAGGCCTTGAACGTTGGCAGCCAATCTTGAGAAAAGGATATTGGAAACACTATATACTACATAGCTAATTTAAGGTCTAAATGTTTGCCAGCGTCTATAACAATGGAGCATTCTGTCTTATCTCTATGATAGGAGTGTTTTTCTTTCTGGAATAAAATTTGTAAGGCATGCTCTCAATCTACATTGCATGGTACTGCCAGTATTGTAACCCAATAAACTTTCTCAGAGACATACTTCATTAATTTAGAAACTTGAGTAAAAGTTATCTAATAATTCAGTGAAAGCCATCAATTTAGTAGCTGCGGTCAAATATTACAAAAGTGATTTTCTGATAATTCACCTTTTGATGGTTGGTAAAT
>CM052707.1:55118394-55128484 GCA_028551405.1 Uromys caudimaculatus | reverse complement strand
GCCCTAGAACAGATATTGTGTGGGGTGCAGATACATGCAGCTGTGGAGCCCTAGAACAGATATTGTGTGGGGTGCAGATACATGCAGCTGTGGAGCCCTAGAATAGATATTGTGTGGGGTGCAGATACATGCAGCTGTGGAGCCCTAGAACAGATATTGTGTGGGGTGCAGATACATGCAGCTGTGGAGCCCTAGAACAGATATTGTGTGGGGTGCAGATACATGCAGCTGTGAAGCCCCAGAACAGATGTTGTGTAAGGTGCAGATACATGCAGCTGTGGAGCCCTAAAACAGATGATGTGTGGGGTGCAGATACATCCCAGACCTTTCAGAGAGAATGAGAGGAAGGAGGCCAATGAGGAAACTCACAGTATGATGCGATTTAAGAACAAATGAGGCCAACGGTTTGCACTTATAACAAGAGGCAGAAACAGCAGGGGGGTAGCAAAGGCAATTCTAGATTTAGTTCAGCTTTCAAATATAAGATGAAGATGTTGAAAGGACACATCAAATGCAGAATTCTGAAAGACCTTTATTACAAAACACCTATTTTCTAAAGAGGTTTTCTGCAGTGCATCTGAACACCTTACTATGCACCCACACTTCTGTGCTCACCAGCCACCATGTAATCATACATAATTAAGACTCTTTATGGAGCTGAAAGATGATGGTCTGCCTGTGGAAGCTGCAGTCTGGATGAGAAATGTCCCCCAAAGGCCTGAGATTCAGGCAAGGCTCACGAGCACTGCTAGGAAGTGTTAGAACCTTCTAGAAGCAGAGACTGCAGGGAGGAAGCCACGTCATTAGGGAGTGAGCCCTCGAAAGGTAATATCAGACCCTAACCCCACATTATCTTCTAGTTTACTTCCTGGCAGTTATAACACATTCACTGAACTCCTGCTATGTTTCACAGTGAGACTCACCCACAGGCCCAAGCAGCAAAATGAGATAGCTGTGAACTGAATCCATGAGCTAGAATAAATAATTTGATCAGTTATGGACACTGGTTATCTTTGGTGCTTGTCAGTGATAGAAATCTCACTCTCATGGTAGGCAATAAATTGATAAATAATTGAAAATCAATAGAGAACATTTTAAAACAAAATGACTTTGACATTCAGAGACATTTCATCCTTTAAAATGTCATCCCACAGAGACCATTAGTTACATCTAGAAGTGGAGGAGGTTACATCAAAGGCTTTTGCTCATCCAATGACTGGGACTGACTCAGTGGTTCTGAGACAGAAGAGGCGTCTCCAGCTGACCGCAAGAGCCTTACAGGATCAAATAAAACAAGGGATACGAAACTACCCCTGATGTTCAAAAATATTGCTCTGAGAAATATAAATAAGCAAACGTATCCTCAAGAGAAAACAAACAAGAGATCTCTGTCAACTACAGCAGAGAAAGAGATTTTATGTGCAGGCTTTCAAACGGACAGAGTAATCCACAATATGTGTATGATAGAAATTAAGAAATAAAGGATTGAGCACCCGATGCAACAGAAGACAAAACCAAAAAAGATACTTTGTATATGCACTATTGTACAGTTTATACAGAAACACTTTCATGTAGTTGTGTGTGTAACAACATACTTCATAGAGGATTGAGTACCAGACACAACAGAAGAGGGAAACAAAAAGATACTTTGTATTTTCACTATTGCACAGTGTGTACTCAAACACTTCATGTAGGGGTGTGTGTGTGGGTGTGTGTGTGTGTGTGTGTGTGTGTGTGTGTGTGTATAACAACATACTTCTTATTGCCATTGAAAAAGGCTTCTTACCTCTGATTTAAATAATACTTCCTAAACATAGCCATGACAACACTAACATCACAGATTTTCAGGTGTAAACAACCATTTCACAGTTTGATAGACAGGCAGCACAATCAGGCATATGGAATAGAGTCCCATAAAAAAGGAAGATCAAGTCAGTACCTCAAGGTCAAGAAAACTTTAATCATTAAAGACAAGAAATGATGGAAAAGTGGTTGCGCCATGGAGAAATCTTTGAGACACGAATGGTAATCTGTGAATGTACAACAGATGTGGAAGGAGAGAGAACTTTCTGTAGAAGGGTCCAATTCCACATGACATGCCTCTAATTTCAAAAGCAACTTCTGAAGAAACCTATGGCTCATCTCAGGAATACATGTCAAGGCATGGAGACCCCACATGTGACCTGAATCCCACCAGGTCAGTCTGTCCTAAGGGGGGACCAGAATGGTCTACAAGGTCAGAGTTATATGTGTTGGTACAGGGCACGAGAAGACAATGTTGCTTGGGCTATTGGACTGTTGATCACACACAGTGCAAAGCATCTTTATATTATATATGTTAGGGTGCATGTGTGTGTGTGTATGTGTGTGTGTGTGTGTGTGTGTGTGAACTTAAGCACTCTGTGGAAGAGGACATATTAAGCATGTACAAGACCACTAAAGCAACAAGCAAAGGTACTTCACACAGTCAAAAATAAAAGTGAGACCCTAATATTCATTCTACCTAAAAATGACTTGGAAAAACTGATGCCAGCCAGGAAGTGCAAAGGTACATTCTAATCAAGTTATCTGGAAATGAGGTAATTAACCAATAAAGATGTTTTGTCAGGTATGCACTGTCTGCCACTGTTACGTTCTCAGCAACGTTTCTTTTCTTAGATTTAAAGACCTAAGCAATGGTTGTGCCTTAAACACACATGTGCTATTTTATTTTAACTCATTGATCCTGTTGTCAAGAGATAGACATCGGAAAAGCAATGTGGGAATCTTCCTATGGGGCTGCATGTTTTAAAAGTCTGCCATCTTCAAATGTCCTTCACACAATGCAGTGTCCGTAGCCTGGGGGGCGGGGGGAGGCAGCCCCATGTAGACATGTCTCGGTGCTTCCTGGGTACCAACAGCACAGTACCCTGATAAGGCTGCAATGTCACTTTGAAGAGTTTCAACGGGATGATCACAGATGAGAGGCTGCCATCCAGTGACGCGAAGGCCATCTCCGGCTTACCTGTACGCTTTGAAGCCTAATAAGTCTTGGTTTTGAAGTGTGTAAATGTATTTTATTCATTTTTTTATAGATGAGATATGTAACCCGGCAAATATGAAAATGCTCTACAACCCAAATAGCCATATGTTGATGGCTGGTTATGAAACAGAAACCTTGAAAATGAAGCATACTTCTTTGTGATACCAAATTAGCACTAGGAAAAGATCTTTTTTTGTTGTTGTTGTTCTTGCAGTATTTAAACGTCATCCTTTGGAACAAACAATGTGGTACAGGCAGCTAGCTGCCATTGCCTGACAGCCTGTCTTATCTGCCAAATCGCTCATTAGGTTTGGTGATTTTCACCTGCTCCCCCAGTTTGTATTTCAGCAGACAACAGGCATCATACTGCTCTTACCATCGCTATAGTGACTTCCCAGCAGCCCTTTGCTAACAAGGCGCCCCTCTCCCCCACACCTTGACAATACAATCACTCTATGTACAATCCCTTATTTTTAAAATGTCAATTTGGTTCCCACCATGGGAGGCCAGCCTAGCTTCAATGGAACATTAGTATTGGAACAAGTGTGTTACATAAACCCATAATGCAGCACTAAGCACACTCAACCATAATTAACCTAGTTCTACACTCAAAAGCAGAACCCATAAACCATAGGTGTTTACTTCTTTAAAATGCTCATCTCAGAGAGTATCTCAAGTAGGTACCAGCTAAGATATGAGGCACTGGAGTCCTCTTCCCATTGGGTCAGATCATCCAACCTTTGCTATAGACCTGAAAGGAGAACGCCTGATTTATAAACAAACAGTGTCGGAGGCACAGCAACCAGAGTGGAGAGAAGCTAAGAAATGCTCGCCCTGAGCTTGTGAACGTGGTGGCATTTGGGGTGGATCGATACGTGTTGGGCAAAAATCACCAAAGATATAAAACAAAATGCCTGATACCCTATAAAACAACTTCTGATGGAATACTGGTTTTCATTATACAGAAGTAAAATATTCACTACCAACCCTGCAATTAGCTAGAAAATTACAATAATTACAGCAATTTTGTATCCCATCTCAAGTCCAATTAATAGATATATGACCTTGTCAACATGTAATAATCAGACTGCATCCACAACAGGGCTGTGGATGCTGAATGGAGCTTACTCAGTGAGAAGGCAATTATTTGAAATTCCGGGAATAGCATTTGTATGCCATGCTCTATTTTAACTGCTCAAAGCAAATACAATAGGATAGAATCTGTAGTTTCAATATATATTTAAATCAGATCCAAAAAAATAATGTTAATATCAGCTAACTGTTAAAAGGCTAGATCGCTAAGCCAAAGAGCCTTAGTCTTCTCTATCTTTGAACAAATCTTTAAGTAGATCTCTATATTCTTAGATAAGGAAAAGTCTGAGATCAAAAGGGAAAGGCAGAACAGCCAGACAGCTAAGCCTTGAAGGCACTTACTGCATGAGCCTGGAGATATGAACTCATTCCCAAAACCCACATAAAGGTGACAGAGAAAATAAGCTTCAGGATGTGGTCCTTCTGACCTCTGTGTATGTGGTATGTCACATCTAACCACATGCACATAGCATTCACATGAAGACACAATAAGAGTTTAAAAAAAAGAAAAGAAAACTTAGGAAAAGTGCAAATAAAGGAATTTACTTTATGAAATAATCTTTTAATAAATGTTACTTTGTCTGAATTAGTAATACCTTAAAAGTTAAAAGAACATTTCAGAAAACAATGATAATTTTAAGACTTAATATACTGTTAAAATAGTATAACAATAGTTTAACAATGTAAAGATTTAAAAGTCACTAAGATACAATGTAACTAATCAGATACTTTATCAAACACTTTACAGGGGCACCGTTTCCAAAAGCTGCAATATCAACAGGGCATACAGCATTCCCGAATGCACTGGAAACTTCCTTTGACTTCTAGCACAGAAATGAAAAACTCAATTCTAGAAAAAAGCAATATTGCCAGGACTCCAAAGATCCTTGAGCATTAAGAAAACGAAACCAGCATGTAAAAACAAACAAACAAAAAATACCCCTGAGAAACCTGAACCGCTCCTATCCTTGAACATTTCCTGGGGGAGACAGTTATGTCCACAGATATGCTTCTCCTACTTCCTCCTGTAAGAGCACCTGGCCAGCAGGATGTCAGAGGACTGCTGCATGCATGGCGGATTTCTATTTTCATGCTATGGGTTTCAGTCTGAATTCTTGGGCTATAGGCTAGACTCCCATTCATGTTTCAGTGTGACTTGTTTGTTACACTCATTAAGATCTAGGAATAAGCTGGGCAGTGGTGGTGCACGCCTTTAATCCCAGCACTTGGGAGGCAGAGGCAGGTGGATTTCTGAGTTCGAGGCCAGCCTGGTCTACAGAGTGAGCTCCAGGACAGCCAGGGCTACACAGAGAAACACTGTCTCGAAAAAAACAAAAAACAAACAAACAAAAAAAGATCTAGGAATAATTTTGTGAACAGGCACCTGTGTGTGTCATTGCACAAGGGTGCACATGCCACAGGACCTAAGTGGAAGTCTGAGGACAACTCGAAGGAGTCAGTGTGCTCTTTCCACTCTCTCAGGGATGGGACTCAGGTGGTCACGCTTGGTAGCAAGCCCCTTTACCCACTGAGCCATCTCAGGCACTCTCAGTTTCTAGGGAACTGGCATTTAAGGGTAAGACAAAGATCCCTTTAGCTCTGGGCTTCTCGGTCTTGGCTCTATTGATCTTTGTGTGTGTGGAGGGGGGTGTCTCTTCACTTTTTGTATATCAAGATTTTTACTTGTTTTCCTTATATACACATTTTGTTTGTGCTGGTGACAGAGTCTGGGGCCTGAAGTATGCTAAGCACATGACATACCAGCAAGATATATCCCCAGCCCTGATCTATATACATATTTAAGGTAGGGTAGTAAACATAAAGCTGGAGGAATTTAAGGACTGGGAGATGGACAGGAGTACTGTGAACTGCTTCTTCTGGACATGACATGGCCATTGCCCTCATGAACCCCTGCAGCTATGACTACTTGCACAAGACCTGTGGAAGATCAAGTCAACAAGATTGGTCAACATTTCAGCAGGCAGCATTAGTTGGAATCAGTAGGTTAGAGAGGGAGAGGGGGAGAGGAAGGAGTGGGAAGGAGGGGAAGGGAGGGGGAGAGGGAAAGGAAGAAGGAGGGAGGGCAAGGGAGAGGAAGGATCAAGGAACATGACTGCAGGAGGTTGCTGAGGTTGAGGGCTAAGTAGGAGTGGAGAACAGAGATTTGAGGATGCATATTATTGGATACACTGTAAAACAATATCAAAGTGTCAAAGAACACATGAAATTGCCTTAAAAATAAATAAAAAGAAAGAAACAAGATTTGGTGGGGAAACCAAGGATGTCAGAGAACAGTAAAGAGTTTGACATTTGTCTTATTTCATTTTATTTTCTGTAGAGATTTCCTTCATTTTAGGCAGGGTCTCTGAGAGAATTACAAGGACTTTTATCTTTTCACTCTTTGAATCTTGAGTGCTTAGTTTTGTACTCAGATTCAAGGTGCCTGCATATTTTAAACGTCAAGCTAAGACAGCTAGATAAGATAAGACAGATAAGGCAAAAAGCAAGGAGCAAACAAGAAAGGAGACACACTGCAGCTTACAAACAGGTAGAACCAAGTTGTTGAAATGCAACTGCTTATACCAGAGAGGGGAGAAAAAGGAATCAGAGTACATTCAAGAAGAATAAAATACACACTCTAAATAGAATCACCCATGCTGTATTTTAGATATTACATAATCAAGTATAGAAAAAAAAATCACTATCCAAAGACTCTCAGTCAGTAAAACCACACCAAGTACTCTATCTGAAGTAACATAGGGGATCTTAAGCAGAGACACCTAAACAAAGATAAATGAGCTTTAAATCTATTTCTTTGTGGAAGGAATGTGGGTATGACAGGGTCCCATTATGGCTACAACTCAGTGTTTCTGCCTCAGCCTCCTGACAGCAGGATTACAGGTGTAAGTCACCACCATGCCTTACCTAAGTTATAAATAACCTGAACAACACCTTGTTACCATTAACTGCAGCTCAGCTCTGAAATTTTACAAACAAGTATTATTTCTGGCAAATATATATATATATATTTCACTTTTCTTAGTAAACTGTCCAGAATGGTTACGAAATTCTTCAAACAAATGTCCTGAGACTGAGAGCCCTGGAACATGACACATCATGAGACTGTGTTCCTAACTTTCCTTGAGGTTGGCATTCCCTCTCTCCCAAAACTCCGCAGACAACTTTGGTGCCAAGGTCTCTTCTTTGCTAGGTCTCATGAAATACATGCACTGTGAATCATGGCTGCAGCGGGGTGGACTATGAGAAGCCTTTAGTTATTTCTATTTATAAAGATAGTACAGGGTAGCATACCTACAATCTATCATAATTTACCCTTAGTGAACAAGCAAAAGTCTCTACTAGAGACAAAACTAAACCCATCTATGAACAGGTTCATAACTGCTGGCTTCTTGTGTAAAAGATACTCGCCCAGGTTCAAACTGTAAACAACATCTGATAAACACAAAGAATTCCATTTGTAGGAGCAAAGACAGATAAAGAAGCTAGGGTGCCTGGGAATTAGGATGAAATGTGCAGAATACAGAGAACTCTCACTTACTTGCCCGAAGGACTGAAGGCGTGACCTCAATTTCACTTGTGGCTTGATAAGGCTGAAAAGCAGAAACACTGTTGGTACCCAGCTCACTGCCGAATACCTCTGGACTCTGGGTTCCCGTGGAGCTGGCACTGGTACCATCTCCTCCATGGTGGGGATCCTGCTCATCAAATACTGCTACCAGCTGGAAGTGACAGGAAAAAAATGGCACTTGTGAATGAAGGCATCAAAATCACTACCAAATACTCCACCATGCTGAGACAAACCTCGGAAGAAATCCTGACAGCGATGTATCCAAGAATGCTAGCTTTTTAGGAAGCACAACCTCAGGGAAATATTGTTTCCCTGAGGCCTCCCCTCCAGTCACACAGTTCTAGGAAGTGGGTTTCATAGCTAAAATTTCACAGGTAAAAATACAGTAAGACACAGTGACATCCCAGAATGCTAGGATAGGAGTTAGTTTAAATCTCTTTTTGCACAGATGTGCTACTAAGCATCAAGAAGATTCATAGGAGATCCATGTACATGCATCTATACATATGTTTTCTTTGCCTTCTTTTGTTTTCTCCCTCCGAAGGGTCTCAAGTTGCCCAGGCTAGCCTAGATTCACTGTGAAAAGCACAATTTCTAGTGTTTAAAATAAAGCTATATACTAAAGAACGGTCATACACACGCTATTCCAAGGAGTCAATTTGCTTCATGTGTGCATACAGTCTAGCAACTCCCACTCTGCTCACAAAAGCACAGATCAGGAATGAACAAAAACGTGAAAATTATTTTGGATGGCAAAAGCCGATATTTTCACTGTCAGAAACAGCAGTTGCCGAAAAAAAGGAGAAGCTGGAACGAGCTCTGTGGTGATGTTAGGACTGGAACTGGGGCTCAGCAGAAACTCCTGGCTCCCGTGCGTAAGCCACCCCCAGCAACACCACTTCATTACTGTGAATGTCACCATAGGTTCCTAGAGAATACCTACACTGACCTGGATGAATAGGCCAATCACTAGATGTGGGCCATTAATCAATAACACTGCAAGTACCAGGTGTATGAGGCCACTGTTGGCATAGTAAGGCATACTGTTGAACACTGAGCTTGTCTATAGAACATAGTATACTCTACAATAATGATAAAATGTACCATACATAATTTATCGCTATAATTGTACATGACTGGCAATGTAGTAGGTTCTTTCACGCCAACAAACAAGAAAACCATTATGCTACGATCTCACTGAGATAATGAAAATCCCTAGATCTGCTGTGGTCTAATAGGTAGCCAGTTAGAAAGATCATACGGTGGTGCACAGCTACAGGTGGCCGGGCACACAAAGAGATGGTATATATGACTGTTACAGATCAGCTCTAGTGGAAGAGGTCCCAGCATTGAGAAGCAATAGCATCTCAGAATCAATGAGCACACTTAATGCCCAGATCTAGATTTCTAATGTCATTCACTAATAAGGCAAAGCATCTGAAAAAATAGCTGATCAACAGTGGAACAGAGAAAGCACACATTGAGTATGGAATGCCTAGCAATGCTGAGAGCGAGGAAGTGTTCGAAAGACTAAAGAAGTACATCAAAGGGAAGCAGATACAACTTAAATTCCCTCTGTCCCCTACAACCATAGCTGGGATAACTTAGGACCAAATGAATAATTATATTAGGGGCTCATAATTGCAAAACAAATAATACATCTGTAAATCTGTGTTGGTGTAAGCAATGGTGGAAAGCTGAGAGCTGTATTCAAATACTAAAGACAAGACTGGGGTTGGGCATGGCTCATCTGTAGGTAGCTTCCCTAGGATACTCAGTGTCCCTCGTTTCATTCCCAGCATTACACAAACCAGACATAGTGGCAAAATCCTGACAACCCAGGACTTCAGAGGAAGAGGTAGGAGAATCAGAAGTTCAAAGTCATCTTTGACTATACAGCAAGCTGGAAACTGGTCTGGGCTCTATGAGGCTCTATCTCACAAGCAAATAAATAGATAAAGGAATAGATGAATACAAATAAATAAAAAACAATATTGATATGTCAGAAATGTTCATAGAAATAATTGCCATAGAAAATCTACCAAGAGGTGCCAATGTTACAGGATGAAAAGATAAAGAGAAGCAGAATAATTGCCTGTCTCAAACATGTTTCATTCTTGGCTACAGAGTAAGTTGAGGACCACCCTGTGCTATATGAAACCCAGTCTAAAAAAATAAATAAGTAGATAACAATGGATGAATAAGTGATACTGGGAATAAAGTTATCATTAGAAAATCCATAGGTATAATTCTTTTTTTTTTTCCTTTATTTTTGATACTTTATTTACATTTCCGATGATTCCCCTTTTCCTTGGAAACCCCGTGTCCCCTCCCCCTCCCCGCCTCTGTGAGGGAATTCCTCCTCCCACCTACCCGCCCACCCATTC
>CM052707.1:55093199-55117894 GCA_028551405.1 Uromys caudimaculatus | reverse complement strand
GTCTTGTGGGTTCAGGGCAGTACCTGGTGAGCTGTGGGGCGCGTCCCCGGCCCACTCCTGGCTCTTACGATCTGAGTGGGATCTTTGTCCTGGCGCTGATTAGCTGTGGAGCCCTGTGGCCCAAGCTGAGGTTTCCGGCAGTCCCATAGGTATAATTCTTACAGACAAAACCAACCAATGGATGCCAAAGTGGATGGTGAGAATAAAAAGGGAAGAGATATGTTTGCCTGTCTCAAAAGGCTTCCCATGTTATATGCCTCAACCAAAAGAAGAAGGGTAAGTTACCTCTGCTGTGAAGACGGTTGACAGGTACAACTCTCCATACATAAAAACTCAGCAGTGATTAGAACGCCACTCCTAAGAAGAGCAGAAGGCCATTTGTGTGGCTGCTGTTCTGGGCGAACATGTTACTTCAACTTAATCATAGAATATCAGGTAAATCTAAATTGAAGGACATTCCACCAAACAAATATTACTCTGATTTAGAGCACAATAGTCGTGAAGATCAGGAAAGAATGAGAAAAATCACGTCAACAGGAAATCACAGAAAAACAAGAAGTACATGTGATGGGATCCTCCACTGGAATTAGGGCCCAAAAAGACTGACCAGGAGAGGCAAAATCTAAAGGAACTTTGAAAATCAGCTGACAGGTGAGCTGAAAGTCAGTTTATACTGACGATGATTGACTCTGATTATAGATGACACAGAAGTTAAGGAGCTGACAAAAGGGATTTAGAAATATGGCGTAGCTATTTCACAACTTTTAGGAAATTTATAATTATCTCAAATGAAAGTTTTCAACTGTTAGTTGCCATCACAAAATACTATGAAAGATATCACTCTGGCTCTCCTCAGAACTAGCACAGTTCTTTGAGCACTACCAAGGTGTCCAGCAACTCAGTAGCTTTCCAGGAATGGAAGAACCGGGGCTGTGGCTGAAAGGAACCACCTGTCCTACTGAGGTATTGCAAGGTCCACACTCTAGAATTAAAAGACAGAGGGGTACATTTACAAAAATATGAGCAGCAGTTGTTCATTTCCTAAACAGCTTTACCATCTTAAGCAAATACCTGCTTCTATCCTTGTGTCACAGAGACATGCAGAGAAACAGGAAGCAGGGAACTCTGCTGCAGTGTGATGTGTAATGAACTGATTAATCCAGGGGGACCTCACGTGCAAAGGAGGATGAGATCTTGGGCCACTCAACCTTGTAATAAACAATGAGAAAAATATCCTTGAAAACTAAAAAAAAAAAAAGAAAACAAGGAAAGTGTTTGTAGATGTACTCCCAAGTTTTCAAATTGTAATTAAGTCTTGTTCTCCTGGTGTGACTGTTAGATCCCTCTACATGAGAGGCACAGAAGTCTCCTGACAACAAAGATCAGCATACTCTTTCTGAAAATAGATTCTTCCAGAGCTATGCTCCTGACGACATAGCTGCCGCAACTCTACTCTGGTACCATGAGAGCAGCATAAAGAACACATGAAGAAATGAGCATGGCTCTGTTTACACAAAACTTTATTTATAAAAATAGGCAGCAGATACAGTTTGGTATGTGGTGATATCTTTATTACCCTCCACACAAGGGATTCCTGTCTTTCTGTTGCCATTCAACTGTAAAGTTTCAATTTCCAAAATAAGGACAGCCAGCCAAAGGTACATTTGTAACCCTGATAAGCTAACAAAACCCATTTTGAGTTGTTCACCAGAACATAGGATTCCTACATTGATTTAAATATCATATCCTATGCAAGCTGTATGGCTCTTAATATGCGTTTTGAAGCTATCGATTTTTTGACATTTTTGATGTTTAATTGGAGATAATTAAAATTCAAGTTTGTTATTAACTATGAGATATTTTCTCAAGAATCTAGTGCTTTCTGCAGAGTGAAAATGGAGATGGAAAATTACAAACAAGTCTCCAAATGCCAAATATGGAAGTGCTTATACATGTATATTAGTTTCAATAATTATCTACAGCATTTTGAGAAAACACAAGATTAAGAAATCTGGACTGTGTCATGAATAAATGCTATGTGAATCTCAGTGGCAGAATCACAGTTGGTGATTTGCAATGTGCCAATAACATACAATTTTACAGCTTTCTTTTAAACCAAATTTTAAGTGCCAGGTGCAGAAATGAAGTAATTTTGTGTTAAATTGGGAAGGATTTATAATTTTAGAAAAGCTACTCTATAAGAATACATATAGAAACACAGCAAAAGAAAACGAGACCTCCACAAAAAACATCACAGATTCAAAATCCCTGAGTGCCCTTCAAAAAAAGTAAAATAAATGTAGTTTAAGTTTCTAAGACATGACTCAACTCTCTGTTTTAGCAGATGGAATCTTCACTATCCATGAACTAGATCATTCTTTAAGATTCACTTTGAAGTTTGTTTTTTAATTATGCTTGTTTTTTTTTTAATTATGCCCCTGGAGTGGGGGTGGGAGGCAAGCATACAGATGTCCTCAAGCATCCAGAAGAGGGTGTTAGGTCCCCTGGATGTAGAGTGGCTACAAGCCTCCTGGTATGGGTATTAGAAGCTGAACTGGGGTCCTCTGCTAGAGCAGCGCCTGTTCTTAACTAGTAGCCATCTCTCCAGCCCTGCAGCACCTGTTCTTAAATAACTAGGAGCCATCTCTCCAGTTCCAAAGGTTGTTACTTAATAGTTACTAGCTAATCTCTCTTCTGTTCCTTGCATCTGATAAGTACGAAGGGGAAAAGATGACCGGCTGAATCTGGTTAATTATGGGATAAGCTACATGTAAATACATCCTACTTGATACCACACATTCCCCACCAGAATCTAGTAAATATACATCACACATCACTGCAAACTACTCTGATGAGTAAAATTATGAGCAGAGTGGGCCAAAGCGGAGTGGCTAAATCCAGAACTGCATTTAAGAGCAGCTCGGGCTTCGTGGGGAGTGGGACTGGGGAGGTGGTGTATTATGGACCTCCACTTATCTCCAAATGCTTCCGTATTAGAAGTGGGAAAGAGGGTGATAGTTACAATAGGTAGAACAATGGCCTCACACCAAAATTATCATGTCCACATCTCTCACAGTGGTGAGTGTTAAGTGACTTGCCTTGACCAATACAACTTTATGAACAGGATTCAGGTTAGTGACTAGAAAACACAGAGCTAACCCAGGTGATGTTAAAATCCCCATCTAATCAGAGGAGCATGAAATTATAAAAGATCTCCCCTGACTTGAGTTGGAGATCTGTGATCATGGACAGAGATGCTGACCACTTGCTCCGAGGATGAAAAAGAGGGAGAGAGAGCCTTGGGCCAATGAATGCTAAGAGCACGAAGGGGAAAGAACGAAATGCCCCACGAGCACCAATGAGGACTGTGGCTCTGCTGACCCTGTGAAGGTCACTAAGGTCACCTCTCTCCAACTATAACTGCATGTGTGTAAGCACACATAAGCACACACACATGAAGCCTCTGGCTTATAGTGATGTTCCACAGTAGGAAGAAGAAACTAATGGTGACCCAGCAAGCACATAGCTGGTAGTCCTCACTTAGTTATACCATGGTAGTATATATACATTGTAAATACAAAAGACTAATGAAAAACCCAATTGGTATGGTTTGAATCTACACAAAAATAATAAATTTTTTGTTTTAAAAGATCACAAAAAGAAAGGCCACAGAAGGGGTAAGGAAATCTGCTAGAAAAATGTTCAGACCAACATATAACCAGGAAACAAAGTTCAAACCTCCCATGGTGTGTAACATTTCTCCTTAACAGAAAAGGAAAGGGAAGACCAAGGAGCTGGGCTATCCAGAGTGCCAGTAAAGCAGGGATGACTGAAAACCAAATCTCCTGGACCTGCAGTACTATATGTTCTCTATCTCCCTGCCTCTGAACACCTCCCACACTAACAATAGGCCCAACAGCCATAGTCTGCAGATCCCAAAGCCTCCCATAGTCTGCAGAGTCCCAAAGCCACTAGCTGGGGGTCTCTCGATTAACCAAAGGTGATAACCCTCACCTCAATCAATGCAATTCTGAGCTCACCACCTAAAACTTGCTGACTATGTTTGGTGAACATCAAGATAATCACAAACAATCCCAACATCATGATAGTGTGGCTCAGTATTAATCATGGAACTTAAAAGGGAGGGAGGGAGAGGAGGGAGAGAGGAAGGCAGGCAGGCCGGTATTTCAACTAAACCAGTCAACAAGCTGGGCAAAAGAATACATTGGAGCCAGTGCTGGGCTGTGTTGGGAACAGTAAAGACTATGTCAATAGTCAGACTTACCTCAGGGCAAGCTCAAACACACACACACACACACACACACACACACACACACACACACACACACAAACACACACTCTCTTCCAACACCTATAGTCCCTGTCATGACATTACTGAACTGTCAGAAGCAAGTGGGTGAATTAGCAATGCAGCATCTTCTCCTGTCTCTGGGATCTGACTTATAAGCCCATGACACAAAAGGATGCTCTATCCAGAAACCCAGAAGTGTTGTGATGGGAGGCAGTCTACACTCCCATCTCTTACACCATACTCCACTAGAAACTAGCATGATGATGACCCCATGCAGAACCACAACCCCATCTCTCTTACATCACTGGGTCCAATTGTAAAAACCAGAAACATGAAGGAACGGAGTTCTTACCAGTTGTCCAGGGTACAACTGAACCAATTGGTGACAGAAATAATCCTCTTGCCACTAAGAGAATCCTCAAATAAGTGTATCAAAACAACCAGGAGATCATGCAAAAGGCTAAACACATGACTTTTAATTCAACCGCAACAGCATATATTTCTCTACAAACAAGACTATGGACCATGCTTCCAGTCAAAACATTTCTTCCCTCCTTGTAACCAAAGTGTAGGAAGAATTTCTGTGACTTTTCTATACCTCTGTCTTTAGCCTACGTTCTTTACTCATTTGCAACATGTATAATACAATGTACCCTCTACCCTCCTAATCTGATTCACTAAGGGAAATTCACTATTCTGCAGTGTGTAGCAAAACATTGTTATTTAACCTTTCAAATACTTTGAACAATGTACCTTCAAAGGCCGACAAAATGATATACAAAGCTATCCTTAAAATACAGCTGTCTTAAGAAGAGTAGATGCATATACAATGTTTACTGTCCTCCCTGTGAGTCTGCCTCCCGTTACTCCACTTTCAATCTGTATGAGAGCCTTTTCTTAATGATTTCAGAAACATTATATCACTTCCACTCTGCTTCACACTAGCTCAACCTGAAATTCTTTTCTTCATAGAAGTGGTTACTCCAGCTTTCCCTCAGTAGAAGTCTCTGAAAGAACTTCCTGGGCTGTCTGCCTCTGCCTGTAAGTGCCTGTCTCTCTTTCAAGAGATTATAAAACTAAAGCTGTGATCCTTAGGAAGACTTACTTTATTCCTTTACTTCTTAAGCTAGTGAAGATCCCTGAGCCAGAAGCCTGCTTGTTTCACTGGCCAGGGACACTTCCCTTCTTGCTGGAGGCTGCACTTGGCAGGCTGTGCTGGATCAGAGGTCTTTGAAAATACAGGTGACTTCCATCTATGTCTAGGAACTCAAAGAGTGTATACAGTCTATCCAGGAACATATATAAAGAATGGAGGTAAGTCACAAAAACTTCCTGCCAGTTTAATCTTATTCACTCTAAAACTTTGGTGGTTTTTGGTTCAGTGGTTTTTGTTGTTGTTGTTGTTGTTTTCAGGGGGAGTGGGGGAATTAATACTCAAACACTGTCCACCCCAAATTAGAAAACTGAAAAATCACTTAGTTCCACATTTTGGAGACGGTGGTTAACCAAGTTTTTTGGTTTGTTTTTTTTTTTTTTTTTTTTTTTTAAAAGTACGGTGAACAAGGCTGTTTGTTGAGTCAGTCACAGGAACAAAGTCACAGAAAACCTCAACTCAGTGTCAGGCCTGGGATGAAGCAACAGAAGTCAGTAGAGCATCCTCCTGCACTTAATACAAGACAGCACTTTCAGTGCAGAAACCAGCCTGTTTCCAAGGCAACCTGCCACGTATATGGGAGATTCACTTGGGAGTCGGTAAATCCTGCGAGTGCAGAGTTCACTGTTTGAACAAGACACCCACTGGCAACTTAGCTCCCTCTAAAAGCATGACTGGAAAATAAAGAGAAGTTTAACTGCTTCAAAGGATAAAGGAGATTCACACAACTCTATTAAGATGTGGAGATGGGCAGATAAAACGAAATGGGTGACCTTAGATGAAAAGGAAAAATTGGTTTATTTTCAAGTTCAAAGGCACCAATTGTGGGGAGTGGGTGGCAAGCCTGTCCTACTCATGTTCGGGAGGCTGAAGCAGGGGGATACTCAAGGACAGATAAGCCATTGCATACAGATCCAGTCTCAAACCCCCCCAAAAGGCACCAGGACATATATTCGGTTCAGAGTCCCCACTGAAAGTTGGAGATGACACATACTGAACGGTCAGTGTACACGCTGACAACCAGGAGCCAATATTAGCAAAAGATCCAAGTCCAATCAATTTGTTTTATAAAAATCTAAGCCCCTTGTTACACTACAAAACGACTTTCAGATTAATTTGCATACAAAAGGAGAGAGAAGAGGGTGGGTTTTAAATATCCACCGGGGCACAGCTGGGAAGCTTCAAACACTTTCTGAAGTATTTGTTGCTCTGTTCATTGTTTTAGCGTCTTCTACAGGATAGATGAAGATGTCCTTGACATTAGCTTAAATTATCTCTGGTGTACAGTACCATGCTGATTAAATTAGGCTCATTTTAATCATCTGGCAGGTGTATTCTAAAAGCAACCAAATAATAAAAAATGTTAATCAACTCTTCATTAGCACAACCGGTTCAGCAGTACTTTAAAAGGTAAACACACTGTAAATACTAATTGTGTGCCAATCCCTCCCTCCCACACATATATGAAAACAATAGCATACAAGCATCCCGTGTATGTGGTAAAAACAAAAACCAATAGCTTAAAAGGACTCCATCCAGAGTCACTTACAGCCTTTGTCGCAATGCAACTCTCCTTAGGAGTAAATACCACAGAACTTAATGAGTCTACCTAAGGAAAAAAAATCCAGAAGCTACATTTTAAAGGAAACTGATTCTGAGGAGAACAGGCTTCAACCTTGCCTAATGTCTTGAAAATGTCCCAGAGGATGACCTGAAACGGGTGAGGCACAATGTCTCTCCCCAAAGTGAGTGAGGGGCAGGAAGGTGACCAACCAGTTGTGTGGACCTGAACATCCTCTTACCAATCTGAGCTCAGTACTGGGGTCTGGTACTAGTGATGGGAAAACGAATTGGGTTGGTTCCTGCAAGCAACAAGCGCACAGGTCCTTAATAAGCTACCATTTTTTCAAGAGGAAGTTTCAGACCTGAGAGTCTGGTCAGAAGGTGGTGACAACTCTGGTGATGGCAGCTAAGCCATATAAACTATATCCCGAAGACCAAGTCTTCCTTAAAGACACACCATCTCATCTGCATTTTTTTCCTATGGAGGGTTTCAAGGGGTGCAGACAAAGGGCCAGAAGAGGAAAACATTCACAGCCTGTTACTCCAATAATGAAGAAGTCACCAGAGCCCAGATTAATAGGAAAGCAGTGGAGTGAAAAGACAATTAAAATGTATAATTATGGAAATACAGAGCCCAGACTTATTTAAAGGATTTGGCATGTGTGGTGTGGTGTGGGTAGTACCACAGAGGTAGGAATTGCACGTGGGGTTTGGTCTCCCAGAAGGATGGGGAGGTCCAAGGACATACTGGTGACTAACAATCGGCTTATAGAAACACTGAGGGGAAGAATAGAGGGCTGGGGGGAAATTATCATAATTCTCATGGATATGAGAAGAAAAAGGAGCCTCTCAGCCTGGAGTCTGGCTGAAGACTCTGCCAGATAAAATTCAGTGATTCCAGCACAATTAACCCTGGCTGCGAAGACTGTCAACACGAGACAATAGGTCTGTATACAAAACTATTTTTAAGGAAATGTTTACATATCAGTCAAGTAAGCTAGATGCAGGCTTAAATATGCAGGACCTTATCGATAGGGCCTTTATTTGCCCTTAAATGTTTTCTAGGTGTCTCCCAAACAAAACTGTGAATTTTGTTTACATGAGGTGAACTAAAGCTCCGTGAAACACTCTGCATCCACAAGGTTGATAGCTGATGAGAACTCAAGTGACCGGAGAGGCTGAAATGTCACAGGACCAGACCATAATTATAAATTATCTTGAGGAGGCAGGGAAATGGCTCTGTGGGTAAGAGTGTTTGTTGGGCAAGCATGAAGACATGAGTTCAAGTTCCCTGGAACCATGTAAAAACCTAGGAGTGACTGTATGTATCTGTAACCCCAAAACCAAAACCAGCCAGCTTCTATTCAATGAGAGCACCTCTGTGTGTGTGTGTGTGTGTGTGTGTGTGTGTGTGTGTGTGTGTGTGTGTATTATGTGAGTACACTATCCAACCTTCAGACACGCCAGAAGAGGTCATCAGATCCCATTACACATGATTGTGAGCCACCATGTGGTTGTTGGGAATTGAATTCAAGATCTCTGGAAGAGCAGTTGGTGCTCTTAACCACTGAGCCATCTCTCCAGTCCGAGAGCACCTGTCTTAAATAAGTAAGACAGAGAATAACAGAAGAAAATACACAAAGGCCACCTATGGCCACCACAAACACATGCATAGGGTCTGACACACATGTATATGCATGGCACATACATAAATATACTCAACTAAAAATTACTTTCAAGTGAAACAAAACACCATCCTGTACTCTCCTTAGCACCTTAAAAACTCTTCATTGCCCACCTCTGTGTGTGACCTAACATCATTGTGATCAGGGAAATCCTTTGCAATATCAGATTCTCTAGCTCCCACCAACCTAAAGAGAAGACAGCATCTGGGGCCTATTGTAGACTGAATCTTGCTGTATCCTGACTAGCTAATGTTCTCACCAATGTATTTTTAAAAAGCAACAATTTATATCTTCATCTATTTCTATAAAAACTTCATTAAGTGATTGCTACATTGGAACATGGCATTTAGGGTAACGTGTATCTATGTTCCCGGGCCATGGTAAATAAATACTTGGTTCCTTTGGGGTGATGGGTGTGTTTTTCCTATGCTGTCCCTTGAGATATCCTAACTTCATGCCTGCAGATGAATGATTGCATTCTGTACTACCACACAGACTGCTGGGAGTTCAAATCCCAATTGTTACATAGCAAGACTCTTTAGAAACAAAACAAAACCAACAAGTATTGACCTCAAAAGAAAGGAAGCAGCAGCTTAAAATGTTGTAAAGTGTCCACTGAATATCACAACCCTGATCTCAAAATAATCACTGAGCTTGCCTAAAAAATATGAGCAAGTCTGATATAAACAAGCCATTGAGCCTGGAACCCTCCCTGGGGAAATGGCACTGTTGGTAAACTGCTGCCACTTCAGAACTGACCTGATTCAAATGTGTCAGACAGTAAAATACATTTAAGACAGTGTCAAATCACAAGAGGAAAAGTCACATCAGAAATGGAGATCTCGCCCGTATAGGACAGAGGGACAAACAGTGTACCGCATAGCAGAGCTGTGGCCTCTTACCTGGAGCATTCGTTACTCACCAAGCAGGATCTTAGTAATCCAGGAACTTAGTAACACACAGCAAGGCTGTGCCACCTTTCACAGCTCTATTCACCCAGTGAAATCTAAGGTTAGGGCTGAAGAGGTGGTACAGTCGGGAAAGGGCTTACCATGCAAGCCTGAATGAAGCCCTGAGTTACATTTCTAGTACCCAAGTGTGATAAGCCAGGCATGGTGGAGCACATTTGGAATGTCAGAACTAAGGAGGTGGAGACAAGCAAGGAGATAGAGAGACAAGTAGATCCCTGGTGACCACTGGTTACCTAGCCTACACTACTGGGGAGCCCCAGACTGAGAGAATGTAGTTTTAAGAGGGGAGAGTAACAGTGGTCAGTGCCTAGGACACCACTCAAGGATGCCCTCTGATCTCCACATATACAATAATACAGCAGGACTGTGTGTCACTAAGTTCCTGGGTCAGTTCAGACTCTGCTTGGTGAGTAACTTTGCTGGGTTGTCTGGAAACTCAACTCCAATGCCAGGTCAGCTGTTCAGAGGTAGCTTGGCATGCATTTCCTTCACAAGTAAAAAGCAATGTGATAGGAAGCTGTGTTGAGACTGGAGAGTCACGTGGACTTGTGTGGAGCATGAGGAAGCTATAGGCAGAGTGACAGGAAGAGCTGGTCCGGAGGGCTGGGAAGGTGGTGGGAGTCACAGGGGTCAGCTTTCAGGCAGGCCCACACAAAGGCAAGATGAGCTTTATTCCCCCCACAGGGCAAGGAAGAAAGCAAGCTGAATGCCTACTCCCTTTACACTGAGAAAATGGACACAATGGCTCTCCTAAACCAGGAATATCACCATGACTTTTAAGTCATGAGACAGGCCTAGAAGGCCTTATCCATAGCAACAAAACCAAACGGCTCCAAAGAATAAAGTTTTCTTGATAACACATTTGTAAGCACCTGAAAAGAAACTTTGCAAGAAGCATATTTAGTACAAAATCAAACCTGGACACGTGGTTGTTTACAGTCATTTGTAGAGTGAGTGTTCAAATATTTTCCTGCACAAATACCAGTGTTTTCACTACGTCTGAGAGACTCTGCCTCTGATGTCACAGGGGGTGCTGCATTTTATGATGAACAGGAAACACAACACAAGGAAACACAAGGAAAAGAGCCCATGAGCAGGCACAAGAAAGAGACCCACTGGTTCCCTACAGACAGAAATCGCATTAAAACATTAAGTGGGAAGCTATAATATATATATATATATGGAGGACCTGTAGGGTAAAAAGAGAGAAGAAATAAATAAATATATAATAATAATAATAATAATAATAATAATAATAATAATAATAAACAACACAAGATAAAATTTAAAGGGGGGGATGCTTGACACAGTCATATGAGACAGACAAGAAACTTGCAAGGGTGTTACTGAGTTCATTTTCTGTCAGACAGCTAGCTACTTCTAGGCATGAAGCCTGCCCTTAAGAATAGTTTGTTTTCCCATGAGACATCCTTGGAAGAAACTAAATTTTCATTTTCAACCTATAAAAATCATGTATAGTCACTACATGGAGAACTGTGGAGCTTTAAAGAATGAAGCAGGGCTAGTTGGGTGGCTCAGCAGGATCTGCTACTTACCCTGATGACCTGATCTCCCTTGGAGCCATATAGTACCAGAAGAGAAGCAAGTTGACCTCTGACCTCTGTGAGCGTTCGGATAGTACCCATGTGAGAGTGAGAGCCCGAGAGTGTAGATAAATGTTAAAAATGAAGCATGTTTTCATACAGTTTTAGGAAGGGAGATGGCACCGTCATTTCTAAATCTCCTGCCAGAGAATGACACATTCTTGTGATACACATTGTGAATAGGCTGGGTCTTCCCCACCCCCCACAGTTTTTGTTAGAATTCACCATTTTCACATAGCGCTAATGATAGAACGACTGTTCCTTCCATCATCTGGAATTGACTCGAAACATCCTAACATTTGTGCCTAACAAACGGTTGCTTAGTCAGAAAAGCTCTTGCTTTGTAAGCATGAGATCATGAGTTCACTGTCCAGAACTAACACACACACACACACACACACACACACACACACACACACACCCCCCACAGAGACAGAGAGACAGACAGACAGACACAGATAGCCAGACAGACAGACAGCAACCCAGCCAGCCAAACAGACAGACACATAGAAACAAGCACATGCATGCAGAGACAGACAGACAGACCTACAGACAGGCATGATAGCGCATGCTGAGGAAGAGGCAGAGTGGTACTTGTAGGCCAGTCAGCCTAGCCTACCAAATGGGCTCCAGACAAGTCTCATAAATAAAAAAGGTGGATAGTGCTTGCACAACCCCATTTGAGGTTGACATCTGTCCTCTACAGGTGCGTACCTGCCCCACCCACCTGACTAATGAGACAGCTAGGAAGAAAACATTAAAAAAAAAAAAAAAAGGAAAACCACCAAACCAGGAAAAATTAGAAGTCTCCCAGCTATTTGCCACACCTGCTGATTTAGACCACAAGGTGACCCTGGTTTGTTTGAGAAAGCTGATCTTCCACAAGCAACTTATCTGCAGCCAGATCATTGCCGGAGCAAGACCAAGGCTGTGAGAGACTGGACATGATAAACCAGCTGTTCTTTGTCTTCCAAAGTCTGGAGACCAAACATCTACCTACAGCAGACAAACAAGCTGCAAAGTCTCCAGTTAGGGACCTTTTCAAAAATATAGTTTTTAATCACAGCCTCGTAAGTCTTCATCATTATATTTAAGAAAACTCTAATTACAGGGAAAGAAAAGTGGATACACACATCGGCACTAATGGGATCTCAGGACATGGATGGTTTCAAAGCGGCACCTAGCAACCTAAGATGCATTTTGAAATCATTTGCATTAAGCACGAGTTTTATCAGAAGGCAAATTAATTGTCAATTTAACAGCTCTGTGGAAAGAGTGCTAAATTAAGTGTGTCAACACCATATATTTGATATCAGGGCCCATCTCATATGTGTCAAGAAAATTACATGAGTGTAGGAAATTCTCGGAGATGAGAGCCATCAGTGGTGACTCACAGCCGTGGCTGACAAGTCCAGTTGTTTTCAACATCTGGTAGAGATGATGCCATTAAGAGGAGCCCAGTCTCTGTAGATCTTTCATGGAAAGTAAAGAATAAATTAACTCAAGTTTCCAAGGAATAGTTTTTTAATTATGGAAAATAGTAATCCCAAGTTAAGTGACATAGATACATTAGAAACTAATGTGTAGTGTTAGTATCTTATAAAAATAACTCAATCATTTTCATTAAAATTAAGCCAATATTCTATGTATGCTATCAAAAATCTTCAAAGCCTACATTATCCTAGCCTTCCATTAGTCAGGTCATTCTTACCCTCATCCCTGTAATGATCCAGACAATTCATGCTTGGCTGCCTTGGGGAGTGGCTTACAAATATATATATATATATATATTTCCTGGTTCAAAATATCACCTAACCTTATAACCCCACACCCAAAAGCTCTCCAGATGTGGTTGCTGCACTACTTGGAATTTGTTAGAAATGCAAATATTCATACCCACTGAATCAGAAACGTTGGGGCAGTAGCTTTAGGCACCTGCCATGCAAACTTCAAAGAACAAATCTCACTGGAGTCCTTTTAAGACCTGTTGTTTAAAGTGACAGCCACGATGCAGCTTCTTAATTCAGGTTATCACACTGAGAGAACCATTAGTCTCACATTGGTGTCAACTCGAGTCACTCAAACTAAGCAAAGTGTCAAGACACAGAGAAAGGTGAAGGTGGGGTTTGCTATTAATCATGGCATCCTCCTGTTATCACACTGGAATTCATGTTCTGCTGAGGGCATCAGGGGGCAAAGAGATTCCAGACTGTAACTCTGATGACAGACTGTTGGCGCCAATGTGATCTAAGGGCAAAGATAGTTCTAGAACTGGGGCTGGTAACCTAGGATGCAGTTGGACATCATTTTCGTTAAGCACAAGTTTGATCAGAAAACCAATGAATAGAAATCACATGCACTGTCTTAGATTAATTTTCTATGGCTGTGACAAAATATCATGAACAAAAGCAACTTGGGGAGGAGAAGGTTCACTTCATATTATAACTCTCAGGTCACATTCCATCAAAGGGAAAATGGGAGGAATTGGGGCAGAAACTCAAAGCAGGAACCTGAAAGCAGGAACTGAAGCAGAAGCCATGAAGGAGTGCGGACTCTCTGCTTTGTTAAATACAATTCAGGACCTCCTGCCTGGGGTGGGCACTGCCCATAATGGACTGGGATCTCCCACATCAATCATTAATCAAGAAAATGTCCCACAGGACAATCTAGTGAGAGCATTTTCTTCACTGGGGTTTCCCCTTCCCAAATGACTTTATCTGTTTGCAAGTTCACATGCAAACCAGGACATGCAATGATGGTATGCCCATCTCAAAATATTGAGCAGGTAAAACATACCAATGAATTCTTCTTCATCTGCTTTTGATTTAACTGCTTAAGTGAAGATAACTTGAACACAGCCCACCCTGCTCCCTTTGCAGCCTGCTAACTTGTTCCAGGCAGTTTCCCTAACTAGTTAGTTCACTCGGATCTCAAAGCCAACACCCCCACCTGAAAGTCTGAGCTGGGCCAACCAGAATGAAGTCATTCTACGAGAAGACCTTTCCAGTGCTGTCCCAATTCCAACTTATGGAAAAATACATAAAGGCCAGACACCATTACTGCCCAAAACCTCATCTACAGAGGTAAGCACAGGGAGAGGAGAACAGCAGTAACCAAGGACCATATGCAGTACATAGCTCAACAGCAGTGCTCAGAGTTCACCCAATCATCCCTGTAAGAAATCTACCAGCATAGATGCTGAAAGGGAAGTTACTATGTTGCCTTCATTTAAAAATCTCAACAGCCTCAAATACACATTGGGAGACTAATTATGAGACTAATAAATAACTACAACATGTGGAAGGTGGAAGCAAGAAGGTCAGGAGTTCAAGTACCACCTGGGCTGGATGCCACCCATTTTGTGTATGAGTGTATGTGTGTCCATATGCATGCACACATAAAATGAGACTAATGAAAGAATGCTATATCCACATTACTCAGAGCATATCTAATTCCAAAATATACATATACATTCATACATTCATTCATTCATTCATTCTTACACACACACACACACACACACACACACACACACAACCTCTAAGACTATGGAGAAGGGGCAAAAATTCGCCAAATAGCAACACACTTATGAGATAATCAGTACTACAGAATTGTACTAGGGGCATCTTCTACTGTGCACTCCTTTCATTCTTAGTTCTTATTATTCATAGAAATGTGCTTTTAATATGAAAGTAAATTTATAGTCAAGTAAAATCAAGAATATAATAAATATATGTTCTCTAAGAACCTAGCAAAATATCAGCATAATAGATGATATCATTAAAAATAATGAAAGATTTTGATATTCGAAATTGATATTTTATATTAAAATTTAAATGTGACATGTTCGAAGTATACTTTTATGCAAAGACATTAGAGCTGCGTGGATCACAGCAATAACCCAAACCTATCTCACCAGCACATTTCAAACCCTCTGGGAATAGAGATAGCTCTTACTTTCAATGGAATTTACCAAGCTGGCTTTCTTCATCTTTCCCACTGTTTTTGATAATTAATGTATTCTTCAGGCTCGACACAATGAACAAGCACATTAGAATTTAGAACCACTCTAGACCCATGACAGCTAGATAAAACGTGGTTATCACTTTCTAAACACGGTTGAGACCAGCTGAAACAGCAAGGATTTACTGACCCATCATATGGTTTTGAAAACACACAAAAGCAAAAAATGCTCTTAACCATTTAGCACACTCTCCTAGCATGTTATCTTATAAAATTTAGTTATTTAACACTTGATAGTAAGAACACAAAAATGTTCCTCATTTGAGGACTTTCAGATGGTACGCAAATTCATAGAGTAGGGGACAAGAATGGATGGTTAATCAGAACTTAAGGGTAGGCTCTCATCATCAGCCTAACCCCATTAACAGGTCAAATAAAGGGACAGCAGCAATCAACAGCAAGTGACAGGAGATACAACAGATTACACGTTCTGCCTCAACTCTTTATTTCCACACTTGCTTTTAAAAATAGAACAGCAGGAGTTTCAAGATCCAACATTTTTTTTTTTTGCCATACATTTTAAATGTAACATAAGTAATCAGCCAGAATCATACCACATCGTTCCTCCCTTTGGGAAGATTACGCATATTACATGTTCCACATGTATTAAATAATTATGACTGGAAATCATCACAGCACGACAAAATACAGGTGTCCCTGCCAAGAATTCACCCAGGGATATATTACACTGAGACGCACGCTTTTAAACCCAGGAAGAAAACCACTCGAGTTCTTAACATTACACAGAATAATAGCCACAGATGGGGAAGGGACAATAAACACTTGGAAGAGTTCCCAAAGGGACAAATAATTACTGGGCACTTTCCTGTCCTTCGGACGACATGCGGAGTCTCCAACTTAGATACCACTGCTCTGTGATCACAGAAGAAATGCATCGTTCAGCCTAGAAAGACAGACTTGGGACAGTGACTATGTTTAAACTCTAATTAACTAGAACATTTGACCATTGATGGTAGTAGCTGCTGAAACCTTAGCCTGTATTATCAAGTCTTCACATAAAATACCTCCATGATTTCCTGTAATTGTGCTTCATTGTGCTGTAGCTAGCCAGATGGAGACAGGTAAGCTATACAATGGGGCTAGTCTCTTCAGGCAACTCAATTTATCCTGAACAAGCACACAATCTTCCCATTTCATTGTTTAGCTTATATCATTGAGCTCAACGACATTTTAAAAACCTTATTTATAGCCAACAGCATCTACCAATCATTTAAACTTGGTTTTCTATATGTCACAGTCGGTCTTTATCTCCCTTTGTTCTACACTTCCTACACAGATCTCCATTAATAAAAATGAGAAATTCACTATCCAACAACAATGACACCTCACAGGACATGGTGGTCCCCAAACCCCAATCACCCCTGTGAAGTGTTGTTCTTATCGATTCCAAGGCCAAGAGCAGAATGAAGGTGACCTGTGAGGCACCTCGAAATGGCTTCACTTTGGCAAATACTTTGAACAAAAGACCTTGTACAAGTCTTTGATACTGTCTCCATCACACCTCAAACCCAGTGACTGCTCTCACAAGTATCCCCCCTTTGAAGACCAGTACTCCAGGTCCAGTTGTTCTCAGACTTTACTTCAGCTAGTCACAGTCTGTTTGCTGATCCTTTGAAAGATGGCTAAATTTCCTGTGTGTTGGGTGAGCATGTAATGTGTTTTGGGTGGGCATGTAATGTGTGTTGGGTGAGCATGTAATATGTGTTGGGTGAACATGTAATGTGTGTTGGGTGAGCATGTAATATGTGTTGGGTGAACACAGGAATGTGTGGTGAGTGAGCATGGTTAAGAGAAGAAAGCCTGCTCACAGTGGTGTTAAATGGCATCACTGGGAGATATGTTCCACCGTCAGTGTACTTGAACCAGACCCCATGGAGAAACTCAAGCCTTGTATTTGGTAGTGGGGGGTGTGTGGGTTGGGACCTGACAGTACAATATAAACCTCAAGGAAATTATGTTTACAGAAGCTCAAGGAGAGCAATTGTAAGGTCTAGTGTGGTACCACACGCCTCTCATCTCAGCACTGAGGAGGAAGAGGCAGGGTTCTTCAAGCTCCAGGCCAGGGGACATCCTAAGCTCCAGGCTAGCCAGGACTACATAGTGAGACTCTGTTTTGAAAAAGTCGAAAAGAAAAAAGAAAACAAATGTCTCCCCTTGGGTCCTGTGTGATTTTACAGTCACTCCATATTTGGAGATAATTAGGATTTTCTTCCAACTCAGGAGAAAAAAAAAAACATTTTGTTTTGCTCTTTTAACTATTAGTTTAAAATAAAACAGCAGGAGTATGATATTAAAGGTTTCACTTCAAAAACAGAATGTTTTACATTATTTAAATGATCCACTCATTTTTCATTTATTCATTATTCTTTAGGAAAGCATATCTTTATAGCCCACACCTTCAGCATCAAAGACAAGGACTCACATGCCTGCACTCTAGAACAGAGTCCCACCTATGTGTACCAACTTAATGCCATAAATATGAAGGAAGTCGCTCATGTTTACCCAGGTCTCCTGAACTCCAGCTATATAAATCTGTTAAAATTGATTATCTACTACAAAATACAAGTAAAAGACAGGGACCCTGGATCAGATGGAACTGCGAATGAAAACTCTGTATAAACAATATGAAGACTAAGATGTAATTTTTCAAGGTCACAAATGCACATCAAGGAAGGGGGGAAATGTCTGTGCTTTGAGTCCATGGCTGACTAGCTTGGTACTTCCAGGAAAGGTATGAAGTCAGAAGACACAGTCATCAGTACCAACAATCCACACACACACAGGAAGACTTGGGGGGTGGGAGGGAGGGTCAGAAAATGATGACCTCAATGCCTTTTGGTAGACTGAGTATTTTGACCTGAGGGTAGCCTCAGACACAACCCTGTGGACCTCACCCCACCTACCTCCCCAGAGATGAGTCACAGAAACCAGACTTCCTCTTTTACAAGGTAGGCAAAGACATTCCAACTCCTTACCCCAGAGCCAGCTGTGGCCCTAGAAAGAGTCTTCAAACCTTCCTTCTACTTTTCTCTGTAAGAGCTGGTCACAAAACAATCACCCCACATAACCTGCAGTAGGCCTTGAGGTTCCCCATTCCACAGAGGCTTTGCCACACAACCTGGGAATAGTAAGAACTGCCAGTGAGCAATTCACTGAGCTACTTCTGCCTTAGCCCCGCCTCTCTTCCTTCCTCCAATCACATTTGCACATGGAGGCCATGAAGTCATCCAAACGTTGTCCCTTCTTAACCTGTTCCCGAGTACATCAGTGTCAGCTGTGAGCAAGATGCTACCCTGACACAGGCAACGATGTTTAACCAGCTAAGGCTAGCGCACAAGCCATCAACATGCCATTATAGGCATGTTCTCTCACATAACTGACTTGGCATGCACAGTCTCTTAAAGCAGTGGTTCTTGACCTTCCTGATGCTGTGACCCTTTGATACACTTCACGTTGTGGTAAACACCAACCATAAAATTATTTTGTTGCCACTTCATAATTGTGATTTTGCTACTGTTATGAATTATAATGTGAATATCTGCATTGTCTCATGGTCTTGGGGGACCCTGTGAAACTATCATTTGGCACCCATCCAAGAGGGTGTGACCCATAGATTGGGAACCCCTGTCTTAAATGACTAGGGATAGCAGGATTAACAGGTTGTCTCAGTATCAAAGGGCCTAAGAGTTCATGACCACACCTTCCTTTTGGCTGAATCCCCCTCCCCCAAAGGGCTTGAGGCAGGCCAAGGTTACATTTGGTCTGAAGAAACGAGCAGCTTCCTCCACAGACAACTCCACTCCTCTGAACCACAACACCTGGTTTAGTCAGGGTTTCTATTTCTGTACAAACATCATGACCAAGAAGCAAGCTGGGGAGGAAAGGGTTTATTCAGCTTACACTTCCACATTGCTGTTCATCACCAAAGGAAGTCAGGACTGAAACTCAAGCAGGTCAGGAAGCAGGAGCTGATGCAGAGGCCATGGAGGGATGTTACTTACTGGCTTGCTTCTCCTGGCTTGCTCAGCCTGCTTTCTTAGCCCAAGACTACCAGCCCAGGGATGGCACCACCCACAAGGGGCCCTCCTCCCTTGATCACTAATTGAGAAAAATGCCTTACACCTGGATCTCAAGGAGGCATTTTCTCAACTGAAGCTCCTTTCTCTGTGATAACTTCAGTTTGTGTCAAGTTGACACACACAACCAGCCAATACAACACCCAAGAATCCAGGAGGAACAGTAGCAGCTGTTATAGAAGCCCTCTACCCCACCATGCCCCAGCAACCAACTGAAGGACACAGGGTGAGCCTCAGAGAATCACAAAGAAATGCCCACTTCGAAAGCAGAAGCAAGCAGGGCTTGGCCCTATAAAGAGTGGGAATTGCATGCATCATTTACATATAACTGATCAATCAGGATTAAACACTCATGTACCCTCATTGCATAAGCGGACTGGAGGGGGAACGGGGGTGTGAACCTTCTCCAGGGAGGCCAGCTTCCCTGCGCTTGAGGTGGTATATGCCTACTTGGTGGGTTGGTCTTCTGGGTTCACAGACTACCTTGTTTCCTTACTTCCCCAGTCAAAGCCTTCCATTTCCTTAAAGCCTTCTCTAGTCAACTTCACAGTCAGACATAGAAGGCCCAGGATAGACAGTGGGCGTAGCCACATTAAGGGCAGGAGCCAACCCTGTCTTTTCCTCAGAGATTGTCATGCTGAGCCAAACCCCACCAGACCCCACAGGCAGAAGGAATCGTGACCTAACAAAAGACAACATGGGGTTTAGCCAATATATTATGAAAAGTTTAAAAAGCCTACTAGGAAAATGGATGTCAATTCAGTCTCATGGTCAGCTTCAAAGTCTGTACACTTTGACCGTGGAAAAGAAGAGGGCAAGGCAAGAGAGAAAAGAAAGATGGCGCATAACCATGGGTGTTCAAAACCATGCTTTTGGTGACTGTGTTACAAAAAACACCCGCAGTGACATCTCAGACTCATACTGCCACAAAAGCAAATGAAACTCTAAACAAGAGACAAAATGATAATTTAAGTCTTAATATAAGCTTCAAGGATCGGATAGCTTAATTACTGCTTATGGCAGGATTTTAGTTTTAAGGGACAGTAACAAACAGAGGAAGAAGCATTTAAGATATGAAAATAGCTAGCATTATGTTTACCCATATCCATGCTGACCTGGACTTTAAAACACTTCAAACACTCAAATAACACACAAAAGGATGTGGCACCATTCCAGTGAAGTACTCTGAAGCCAGACTTTGAAGGAGATGTGAACACAGCCCACGTGGCTGATCCACACTCTGGGGAGTCTGAAGTGGCCAGCGGCACTCAGCCCCTCCAGGGCTGCACACACTGAGCAAGCGTAACCCAGGCAGGAAACAGCATGCTAGAGTCAGAACTATGAAGAGGCTCTTTCTGATCCTCCAGATCTCAGTGCCGGGCCACAAATAAACTGTCCCTGGAACTGTTGTGCATTCAGAGAAAAGTAGGCCTTGAAAAGTCTCCCAGTAGCAATATACCAAACGCTCAGCCACGCAAAGGTGTAACTGGAAAAATGTTAGATTAGTGGCAAATTCTCAGGGAACCCAAACATATTTGTAGGAGAATAAACTGGTGTGTATTAGAGGTGCTCACCCTGAACAGCATGTTCAGGGCTCTGACATGTACAGATCTGACGCTGGGAACAGCAAGTTACAACATAAGGAAACTTAGATACAAGCATTGACACTGAGGGGAAATGGAAGATCATCTGTGTGCATTCAGCAAATGCCAGGGGCTTCGGAAGAAAGGTGTGCTCTGTTCAATCGAACGGCTCAAAGTAATCACGGCGGGCGAATAAGGATGGTTTTTGTCTGAACAAAGTCTCTCAAACCTTCATCATAACTAAAGAAGTTTTACCAAACTCTGCCCAAGCATGTTGATGGCTCACATCCTGGGGCTCTGGCGAGGTAAGTCCGAAAGTTACCAACTGCTGTTTTATGTATCTCACTATTAGACTAGTATACACTTAACACACAAATGCCAGCAATGCCAGAAAAGGATACAAAAATTTATTGTGGATGTGCTTTTAAGTTAATGTCAGTTTACTATCCGTCAGCTCTTCTAGTGCCAATTAGCACCTTTAAAAAAAAATGTGTAAATATTTGAAAAACATGTTTGCCATTAAAAAGAGGAAATATTACACATTAAAATCAGGAAGAGACTTTAGGTTAAATGCTGGAAGGTAGCTGATTCTCAAGATATCACATTTTCACAGCTTAGCAGCAGCGGTATATCCACCCTGAAATAAAATACAACATGCAGCTCCTACTTAAAATTCAGCAAATGTCAATTATTGTTTACTACTTCCAAAGCTAATAGGTTCTCTAATTGAATGTAAGAGGTTTAAACTCAGGGCATCATTAACTTGCATGCCATGTCAGTAATGAAGTGTTGACAAGCACTTTCAGTACCAACATGGGAAAGTTCCAGAGTTCTTTGTATTAATTTTTAGTGGCTGCCCCTTTTTTAAACAGTAGGAAAAGTCAGTGTTCACTACTAGACTTAGAAGCAAGCTTTATTCTTAAGAAAACTAAAAGGAACAGAAAATTGCCAGAAAACATAAAAGATAGAATTTCTAAAGAAAAACAGAAAGAAAGAAAGAAGTAGGGTAATCCAAAATAAATAATATAAGAAGTTACAATTGAGCCCAACAACAGCCATTCACCCTGAGTCAGAGTATCACATTACTGAGACATGTCGTTTAAGTTGTTGGGCTTTGAAACTAGGTCAAAATTACTAATAGAAGAAATAGTTATTTTTTATTGAAACAACAACAATTTCTCATGTCAGAAAGGAAGTCAACAGTGTTCATTCATGAAGAAAGGTCTAGCCAGCAAGCAAATATTTAAATAATGATTCCAGTGTTTCAGGATCTGGGTGAAATAGACAAATTTAGACTTAACCTTTTCAGTCAGACCTGACTCCCACAATTTATCTACACACACACACACACACACACACACACATATATACACATACACACACACAGAATTTTTTTTAATTTAATGGTAATTCAAGCAGGGTGGGGTGGTGGTAGACAGAGTTTTGGAGGCAGTGAAACCATAGCTTCCAGTTTATAATGGTGTCATTTTAATTTGTACAAACGCATACAACATACAACATCAAATGTTCTCTAGTGTAAGTGATAAGACCTGCAGGCCCATCTACAGGCAAATACAGTATGGTGAAGATGCTCGTGGTAGGGGTGCTGGGCAAGAGCAGCCAAGGGGACAAAATCTCTGCACCAGACACTCTGTTTTATATTAACAGTAATTAATGGAAGCGTTAGATTATGATCTGACCCCCTACATTCAAACAGAACGATGAGGCTACATAGCCTATGAAAAATGTCAGGAAGGTTTTGTACCATCTCAGATTTCAGTTAGAAGACAGATCTTTAATATCCATACATGAAGAAACAATCTTTAAAAACCGAATTAGAGTGTATTGGCTGGTTTTGCGTGTCCACTTGACACAAGCTGGAGTTATCAGAGAAAGGAGCCTCCCTGGAGGAAATGCCTCTATGAGATCCAGCTGTAAGGCATTTTCTCAATTAGTGATCAAGGGGGGAGGGCCCCTTGTGGGTGGTGCCATCCCTGGACTGGTAGTCCTGGGTCCCATAAGAAAGCAAGCTGAGCAAGCCAGGGAAAGCAAGCCAGTAAGTAACATCCATCCATGACTCTGCATCAGCTCCTGCCTCCAAGTTCCTGCCCTGTGTGAGTTCCGGTCCTGACTTCCTTTGGTGATGAACAGCAATGTGGAAGTGTTAACTGAATAAACCCTTTCCCCCAACTTGCTTCTTGGTCATGAGGTTTTGTGCAGGAATAGAAACCCTGACCAAATCACAGAGTAAAACAGGAAAAATTTAAAGATCAAAGAATGGTGAACACTTCTGTTCTTTATTGTATTGGCCGGTCTGAGAAGTTACAAGAAGGCAGACTGTGACTTTCATGTATGTGAAGCAATCTTACATTATTACTCTACAATACTTTTGCATGCCCTTAATGCTTTTATCTTTTATTATTTCAAACTCAAAAGGCTATCTGGTTCCACTACCGTGCTGCTTGCTATTTTCTGAAAGATACTTCTAACTACCCACATGCTCCCCACTGACGATACCCTAAGGAGTAGAGTCAGCCTGGTAGACACAATACGAGTGACTTCACTCCACCACCCATGACCAAGCTGTTCTCACTGAGAATATGCCGTTGATAACTTTTTTTCCGGTTATAACTTTGAGTGGCCACGCCTTCGGCATGCGGCTAGTGGGAGACCTTTCAAGGTTGATTTTCTCTGAACAGACAAAGTACTACAAGCAATGAGGACCCTTCTAGGCGCCACGTGTGAGAACCAGATCAGGCACGTGATCTAAGATGGACGAATAAATTACCTCGCTCGGAGCTTTGGGGAAAAAGACAGGCGTGTCTCTGGGCGGACAGAACCCTTACAAGGAAAATCCAGCAGTGGCAGTATGAAACAGACAATGTAACGGACAAACAAGGGCAGAGACAGTGCCCCCCCCTCCCCCCCCGCGCGCCCAAGGTAAAAAAGATGCATTACAAGACGGGAGAGCTGAACCAGGCAGACACTGGGACTTCCAGAGCCAGGCAGACACTGGGACTTCCAGAGCTCCTGCTGCCTTCCTCTTACACCGGTGATCATCAGCTTCCTGTGCTGTTCAGAGACAGGAAGAGCCCCGTGGAGGGCCGTTCAGAGCCTATTGCTATTACTTTTGTAGGAAGCTACGTTGACTCTGCTTCTGTGATGCGCACTATAATGAAAATGCCTGGATACTTCTAACATCTTACAAACAATGAGGACTTAATATACGAAATGGTGCTGCATTTCTTCAATCCCAGCAAATATCGATGAATGAAACTGGAGCATTTAGATTTTTTATTCATGTTTGCTTTGACAGTGAACCCTGAGTATTAACCAGCCCCCAACGCCAACCATTTCTCCGCTCAACATGGCCTTAAAGTTCAACATCCTAAGTATCTATGAAAGAACATAGTTCACAAACTGTGGTCACTCTTACACTAAACCTTTCTGGACCCAGTAATTTACTAACCCTCCCTCCACACAAAGCCAGGTAGAATTTCCTCCCTTAAATGCCCAGGGGGTAAAGGATCTTTCTACCCATCCATTTCAGGGTCTCATGATCTGTTTCCCTTGGAGCATGCCTGCTGCTATCGTTAAAATGTGTTTCCCTCAGTTATACAAAGGTATATGTTTATCTCCCATTTCTTGAAGGAAAAGAGAGATTTAAACCCACTAAACCAACAAGGGTTGTGCTTTATTCACCT
>CM052707.1:55065129-55092699 GCA_028551405.1 Uromys caudimaculatus | reverse complement strand
GGCTCATCCTACAGCGGTGGTGCAGCCTCAGATCTCACCCTTACGATAAGAGTGTGTGCCTGGCAGAAATCACCCTGGGCTCAGTTTTAGTACCACAAACCCAAAGTTATTCCCCAGAGCTGAGCTGAGATTGTGCATGTTACATAGAACAGGCATTTAACATGTGTTGGTAGAAAGATAGGGTGTTTTATTTCTTGAGCACAAAACTGTGAAGGCTTAAGAAAGTCTGCCACTGGCCATGTGCTTTCATTATCACCAATAATAAGCACTATGCCTCCTGCACATAGGATTTCAGAGTTTTTCAAAACAGTGGTAAATGGTGGTCATCCAAGGAAAAAGAAACAACTGACTTTTAACACTTGGATATAAAAACATCATAGGTTACTCTGACTACTAAAGAAGGAATTAAGAGCCCAGAAGAGTAGCTTGTGAAACATTTCCTAGAATTTCTGAAAGGCACACCTGTGCACATCAGCAGTATGTCTCAGACCTCAATTAGTTATGATTCAAAATTTAGTCCATGTAGAAAGATTTGACAGTGCCACAGATATTCCTCATGAGCAAGTATTTGCATATATCAAATTAACATCCAGTGTGTGTAAAGGTTTTGTGAGTGATTTGTTCAACACCAAGGACATAATTATGAAGAAAAGACTGGAGCCGGGCAGGGCCATGCCTCCGGAGGTATTTTCAGTATTTCCAACTAGCCAGTTTCAGAATTCAATTTAGTTGGTTATACAATTAACAATGATTCCTATACTTTGAAGTTGCCATCTATAGAGGAGGAATCTCATTTTTGCAAGAACCAGGGCTGGCTCCAGATAACGTAGGTGATGTTAAAGGAACAAGAAGACAAAAAGGAGAAACTTCCCACTGTGTAACTTAGGTCTTCTGTGGACACAGTGATGTCAGACAGGTTCTGAAGGCATCTTCATGAGATGGCCAGCAGAAGTCCATGCTAGAACCTCACACAGATCTGTCACAGTTGTGGTGTTGGGCACTAACACAGCTTGATCAAGAAAGGATATGGGAATCATACTTCCAATCTCTGTCCTTCCCCAGAGCATGTACTTGGTGAGGATTTGCTGTAAATATCCATTGGTAAGGTTTGGTTTCTTTTTCATGTGTGTTGCTGTGTGCTGGGAATGAACCCAGGACACACACACAGACTCTGCCACCGAACTGTGCCTGCAGCAATTTAGTCAAAGCAAAGTTTTCCTGGCAGTAAAATAGGTGCCTCTGGCACTTAAAGTAAGTGCATAAGAGCTGATTTTCAAGGCAGGAGGGGTGGGAAATGTTGTTTTGCTTACTGAGAGTATCCGATGTAAACTGCGACCTAACTACCATCTCATGAGGGTACAGACTGTGGAGTGACAGAACTGAGAAATCAGAAGTTCACCGAAATCCCGTCACCATCACCCCCAACCCTTTCTGCTCTCCAGGAATTAAATTGTTCCTAACTGACCTTACAGCAGCCACCATGACAATTACTGAGGAGAAAGGATGAGAATCTTATTGCACTAAATCTGCAATAAAGTTTCCTTCCAATCTGTTCTAAGTCCTATTAATCCTTACTCAAAATTGCACTTAGTAAAGTCAGGTGAAGACTGTGTCGTACACTGAGTCTGACAGGTCCCTGAAAGAGCCTCAATAAGATGTTACTGGGAGGCAGAAAACCTTCCAAAAGGACACATATTAGGGGGTCTCTGGAAGACAGCTATGGGGTGCAAGCCTCTTGCTCTTCCATGTCTGAACTATGAGGTGAACAGCTCATCGTGATGTGCTTGTGGTCTCATATGGGCACTAGGAGAAGAAGGCTACCAGTCAGGACGTGGGAATACATCTTTTTCCTTTACGAATTATCATCTGCTATAGAAACTGATAGCTTACAAAGCAAAGTTAGAACAGTTATGACATCAGGCGTCTTTTTGTGAGGTACTTTTAGACCTATTTACTCAACTCCTTATGGTAACCCATTTCTGCAGGCTGATGCAGGACCTCATTGCTCTTCTCTACATCAATGGCATGGGATGCACACAGATATCCTATAGTTCTGGTCAGAGTACTTACTGTCCAGTTCTCAAGGTAGAAATTTTATAGAATTTTATTTTTATTTTTTAGGTCTATCAACATTAAAACTGTGTCTTAAGCCATGTAAAGGATAATTATCCTCAGAAAAGTGAAATATCATCTTCTGGAAGAAAGCTCGAAAGATATTATCTTCCTAAACCATTGGAACATTTTAATTAACGTGGGAAAAAATGTTGTTCTACACACACACACACACACACACACACACACACACACACACACATGCTCGTGTACATACACCATACAGCACTACACCAACCCTGGCACAGTATCCACCAACTGTGTCCACACACAACCTGATTTTGAGGGACATCCTTCAGTTTACTCTGATTATAAAAATAATGCTATGTTTAGTGTAGGGAAAAAATAATGTTTTTTGGTTTTATTTTACTGTCTTGACAACTAGCATTTAAAGTGTATGCTTTTTGAATGGGTTGAAGTCATGAGACTATATTGAAATGATTAAAGGTTATCAAAGGCCTCACATCCCCATTATGTTTAATAAGGAAACATTGATCAGGAAATGTGGTTTATGTGACAACATAAAACATTGTATCTTGGAAATAATCTCTTCTCAGTACATAAAATCCATAACCTCAAAAATAACGAAGGTGTATCAGTGGTGTAACAATATCCTGAAGGTGAAGGAACAGGGGGGTGAGGGATAACATTAGAGCAGTGGTTCTCAACCTGTGGGCCATGACCCTTATGGGGGGTCACATGACCCTTTCATAGGGATGGTATGTCAGATATCCTACATATCTGATATTTACATTATGATTCATAGCAGTAGCAAAATTACAGTTATGAAGTAGCAATGAAAACAATTTTATGGTTGGGGGGTGAGCACAGCGTGAGGAACTGTGTTAAAGGGTCACAGCAGTGAGGAGGTTGAGAACCACAGTACCAGAGTGTCATATCCCACCAACAGTCCCTTGTACAACAGACTCGCATCCAGGAAATAAACACTCTCTGTCTCCCTCCCCGTTCCCTCTCTGTGTGTGTACAGCCCAATATTTGTCCTTTTGATTTCTATACAAACAAATCCCACGAATCTTTAAACGTAAAACAATATAGCACACATTGTTAATGAAGTCAAAATCCTTTCCCTCCTCCTTCCTCACTCACAGATGCAAACTGTTTTCACACAGCTACCTGCTGTGTTTGGCTACCCGAGTCACTTCATTCCATTTGCAGAATTTACTATGAAAAAGCAAAGTGGGTTAGAGCTCCATGTTCTCAGGAAAGACTGGAACTCTGGAAACCGCAGCTAGAGAAGAGAGGTTTCCAGGCCAGCCCAGGCAATAGCAAGGCTCTCACTCAAAACCTAAAATAAAATTACATAAAAACAAAACAAAAAACAACAACAACAAAACCAAAACCTTCCAGCCTGTGTGGGTAACACTCCTGCTCCCTCTGTCTCTGAGCAAAAGCAGGTCCTTCACAGAATCATCGAGTTATCTGAGATTCAATGGTTATGTAAAACAGGCCCCAGACATCTGAATCCCTTTCACTTGAATGTTCTAGTGCTTGCATATGTATCTGCAGTAAACAGTTGAATTGTGAGAATGTGTAAAAATTTTACTATCTTGGTCTCTGTTTACAAGTCATGAATACGACCATCTAGTATTCATTTTAAAGTAAGACACCAAACACTAATTCACTGTAGCTCATTTTTAAAAAATTTATAAGGTACATGTATCTTTTATCTTTATTTTAGAGATGAGTAAACTGAGGCCCAAGAGAGGCAAATAGCTTGCCTGAATTATTAACCTATGAAGATTACGGTCAGGCATGCCCTTGACGATGGTAACATCTCCTCTAACAAGTGAACAGCAGTTTGAAAAGTTGGAACATTGCGGATATTAGTCGCTGTGCAAACCTTGGGTAATTTATTGTGCAATTATATCCCATTAAGAGAATAAGTTTAATTCTATCAAGACAGTTCATCTGGTCACTTCTGAAGACCATCTGGCCAAATTAAATGCATGGCATTCAAAAAGAATCAAGCGTACAGAACCCGAGAAGCAAGTCCTCTTCATGCCTAAGTTTCGTATGATCTGTATTTCCAAGAGGTGATTCTGATGCACAGCGCACCTGGGAACAGACCTGACTTGCAGGTCAGATCTCATCCTCATTTAGTAAAGGCTGTTGCACCTTTATCCACCTGGATGATACCATCCTCTCCTTTAAGACCTTATGAAAGCATAGAAGTACACTGGAACTCTGGAAACCGCAGCTAGAGAAGAGAGGTTCCCAGGCTAGCCCAGGCAATAGCAAGGCTCTCACTCAAAACCTAAAATAAAATTACATAAAAACAAAACAAAACAACCACAACAACAAAACCAAAACAAAGCAATGAAAGATCCAGGGGCAGGGACTGGCAGATATGCCCCAGTTCGTAGAGTCCATGCCTAGCACGCACAAAGCACTGGGCTTGATCAACAATAAAACCAGGCATAGTGGGACATCCACTACAAGGCTGCCCTGAGCTACAAGAGACCTGGCCTCCCCACCACCCCCCAAAAAATGACTGAGGAAATTTGCAATACTTAAAGGGATCAATTTTTCCCATTTAAGTTTTAACAATTTTATCCTTGAGCACTGAGTTATTTACATCAATTCTACTCCTCCGGCTCTTCTCAGGTGGCTCCACAAATTCACGACCACCTTTTCAATGACTGTTACAAGTGAATGTGTATATATAAGTATAGCCATTCCATGTGCTTGTTTGAGAATGCATTTAGAGCTGACTGCTTGGGGTTGGGTAACCATGGGGAGCCGGGGGGGGGGGGGGGAGGACACATCTCTAGAGAAGACCAATTCTCCCAGTCTCAGAAGCCATGAATTGCCTGTGGCACTTCAAGGTTCCTTTTTAAAAAAACATTACTTGTATTTTTTATTTGACAATGTCATATGTGCGTGCCTGTTTTTTTGTGTCATATACATATACATGCATATATATGGCATTTTTATATTCACACCATTATCCTCTCTTATTTTCTTTTCTCTCTCAATGTAAGCTTCTCAAAGTCCCTCTCTTCTTTCATATCTTCTTGTATGAGAAACTCCCTGAGTTTAATTAAGGTTGCTTGCAGGAGCATGGGTGGTTAGGGGAATCAAGTTCTTTACTGTGGGCAGGGGGATCCAAACCATAAATGTAGGCAATAAATGCCAAATGTGAATTATGGCCATACAGGGCTTTTCCTAATTTGCCCCATTTGTTAAATTCGAGAACAGAAGGATAATGTCTCGAACTGCTGGTGACTCAATGGAGGCTGATGAGCTGACAACACATAACCTGACATCATCTATCTCTTCTCCTGGTCCTGGGGTGTCTGTAATGACAGTACAAGGAATGGGTCCCCATGACTCACGGGGCCGATGGCTGAATCACGCTTCCTTACGATGGGAATGAGGAAGAAAGCGAGAAATGGCGCCAGGCAGTGCATGATGGCGTCTACTTTGCAAAGTCTCGAACTATTTCTTAATCTCCAAATATGAAGAGCACACGTGTATCTCTGAAGGGGATGGGAAGCCAGGTTCCTAGACATGCATCTAGGCAGGCCACCAAAGATGTCTGACAAAAGGAAAGCCCTTCTGCATCCTTGGAGTATAGCTGAATCTACTTTGAGTAATGTCCAAGACATACACAATCTTCTACAAGAAGGACTTAGTCCTCTCTGGCATACAACTGCAAGAACGAAGCAAATGGATCCTCACAGGCATAAAGGCTAAGTATAGAGGAAACACAGATCCACAGAATGCAGGACACACAACCAGAAATGTGAAGAGAACAAAGATGTAGCAAAACCTTGACTTGCCTGCTACCAACCAAAGCAGCGGGTTTTACGCACAAGTCGTAAGTTACTGTCATTCCGTGATTCATACAAAAGCTCCTGCTCTTTTGCCTATACACCACGAACTTATGTAATAAAGTGCCACAGTAGCATCTTATGGAATACTATACAGAAATGGATTAAACAGATTAACTGAAGCAGAATGTCTGGCTTTGTTTTTATGGTTGGTTGCACCCATTTTTTTTTCCCAAGCAGGCCAAATAAAACAGGTTACTGATCTGATGCTGCTAAGGCCAATAGACTCCTGCCCCAAAACCCACACTAAGCTGGGACACCCACAGAGCCCAACTGACATGGGACTTTCCCACTCTGCTGGAGCTCCAGGTCAATAGATTTTTAAAATGAGACAAGATCTTTAAGTGTTGGGAAGTTACCTTATACAGTAAAGTACTTACCCAATGATCTGAGCTCAGTCTCCAGAATTTATGTGCAAAACCCATGGTGAGGCTGGTGAGTTGGATAGCTCAATGGATAAAGGCACTCACTGCCAAGCCTGACAAATTAGTTCAGCTGGGACCCATGTGTTGGAAGGGAAAAATCAACTCCCTCATGTTGTCCTCTGCACGTGCGCACGTGCGCGCACGCGCGCGCGCGCACACACACACACACACACACACACACATTCATGTACAGGAATAGATTGATAAACAAACAAAATAGTAAAAACAATGTCTTTTTAAAGTCACAATGGTGCATGCCTAGAACCCAGCACTGGAAAGATGGAGACAAACCAAATAGATCCCTGGATACATTGTCTCAAAAAAGTGAGAAGGATGGAGCCTATGGATTGACAGCATCTCAGATTAACTTTAGGCTTCCACATACAAGCACACACAGGTAGTGTACAAATACCCACACATATATGCACACATGCATACACAAAGATAAAAATACATCTTTAAAAGCTCATATGGAATCACTTCAAGATGTTCTATTTTGAGAACTATAAACAAACAAACATTTCTAAAACTGTCCAGATCCATCCAGCACTTCTTTTAAATGTATGTTAAACACAATTTAACCTCTCTATTTATAGCCACTTCCTCCATAAAGATGTGGGCATAAAGAGAAGCAGTATTAACAAGTCAAGAATGATTGCGACACAGGAAACTAATAACAGGAAATGCAATTTGTAGCTGCTCGTAGAATGCAGCCCTGCAGAAACCATGAGGTTAATGGGTCTGCCTAAGAGCCAGCCTCGCAGATGGGATTGCATGAAAGAGTGCACATACACACATAAACATATACACGCACAGTATATATGCGTGTATGCACACATAAATATATGCATGTACACATACATAAATATACATATACATATGCACACACATAAATATACACATGTACACACAAATATATATTCACATACATGAATATACACATGTACATAAATGAATATATACATGCACACACATAAATATACACACGCACACACATAAATATACACACGCACACACATAAATATACACATGCACACATAAATTACACGTGCAAAAATATACATATGCACACACATAAATATACACATAAATACATACATGTACACAAAAATATACATGTACACACACACAAACATATACATCTACATATGCACACACATAAATATACACATAAATACATACATGTACACAAAAATACACATGTACACACACAAACATATACATCTTTGCACAAATAGACACACCTATACAATATACTCACAATCACGTGGTCACCAAGTCATTTGTGAAATAAGAACCTAGAGAAAAACTGTGCCCTCAGGGCAGACACTGGTTTAACTTAACTGTAAACAGACCACTCAGAACTGCCACCCTCACATGACACCTTCATCTGAAGAGCACTCCTTGAAGCCCATTAGTCCACACAAGGTCAGAGATGTGTACAGCAGCAATGTGCATCTCTGGCTGGCCTGGAACTAGCTACGTCAGTCAGTCTGGCCTGGAGCTCACAGACATTTGCCTCCCAAGAACTAGAATTAAAGGCAGTGCCACCACACTCTCAGTAGCTTTTAAAGAAGCAATGGTGTGGTTATTGAAATAAACAGATAAAGATGTAAGAACAGATGCTAATAGGTAAAGTTGGATATCTGCCTGTCTGCCATTGTGTTACCAGGATTGCTAGAAAACAGACCTGATATTAACATATTCAAATTTATGCCTAGACTTCTTCCTCTGAAGCACTTCTTCTCTGGGATTATGGTGAGACCTAGATAGCATCATTTCTGTCCCCTGGAGGTGGGTTCCATACGAGAAACAGCAATGTCTTCTGTGGCTGTGCACCTTGTATCCAAGTGGCCAATCTGCAGGCATCACCTAGCACCCCGAGCACACTCAAAACTGTTGTGTGTGGGTATATGGCAAAGTCAGAAGGAAAGAAACCAACCATATTTAATTAAGAAAAAGAGAGACAGTTTTCATTGTTAAAAATAACAAAGTACTGGTTCTAAGAACAGTGATTTAAACAGAGCTATGCAACCAAGGTGCATTTGGGTAACCTACTTCCCTCAAAAGCAGCATTTTGCAAGGATTGAGAAGAGACATGGACTCCAAGGGATAACAGCCAGATTCCAGAAGCTAATCACCATCTGGTGCAGGCAGAGTCACCTGTGTTCTCTCGACAGAAAAGAATGCGCTCAAGTCAGTCACCCAATTCTTTTTCCTAATGTTTGTTTCAAGTAATATTCAGCTCTTCACATTTCCATAGATGTCTTCATACACAAAAGCAAAAAAAAAAAAAGTGTTTGATTTGTTTGATTTGCAACTTATGTACTAGAAATTGAGCACAGGGCCTCTTGCATGCTAACCATAACCCTCCCCGTACGCAATGACCTACACCCTCAACCCCTTCAAAACAATGCCAAGTCCAGATAAGCAGAATTCTTAAATAATAATAACAGCTATATTTTCCTTCAAAATAAAGTCATGGTTAAGAAATTTTCAAGACAGCCACACAGCACCAGCCAATGAAGAAAATGTACACTATCTAGAGGCACAGTCACAGGCCAATGGAAGCTGCACAGAATCACAGTCACCTCATGAAGCTACAGTGGCTTGGGAAGAACCAGATCCCAGCACAAGAAACTTCGCATGGGACGTGAAAGCTGATTTTGATCCTAAAGTAGTTTCAAATAGGAGAAATTATGTTTGAAATAAATTTGGAATGCTTAAAAACAATATTGTGCTTTTTAGCAGCAATGTTCTTAAAGGAAAGCCAACAGAAATCATGACAGACTACAACCAAGTTTCCATTTCTCTGTTAATGCTAGAAAACAGATGAAACAAGGTCAGCTTTGCCTTTAAGTGAGGACTGAATGATGCCAGCTTCACTGAGCCTCTCCTTCTGACTTAGGCAACTAGACTCACGAGACTACACGGATTCCCTATTTCGTTATTACAGACTATTTTCTTCCTAAGATAAAAATAGGAATAGGTAATTCCAAAAATAACAAGGAATGTTTCTTTCACTTCATTCAAGCAAAGATTAAAAAAAAAAAAAATCAGTCTCAGAGGAAATTTTTGCAAAAATAGAAAAAGTAAAGAAAAAGTATGTGTGTGATCTTGTTAAGAACTCTCAGCCTGGGCAGTGGTGGCACATGCCTTTAGTCCCAGCACTTGGGAGGCAGAGGCAGGCAGATTTCTGAGTTCAAGGCCAGCCTGGTCTACAGAGTGAGTTCCAGGACAGCCAGGGCTACACAGAGAAAGCCTGTCTCGAAAACCAAAAAAAAAAAAAGAACTCTCAGCCTAAATTCCTAGAAAGCTGTCTATTCCCCTGGTTAATGTTCAAATACTCTAAAGCATGTACAATCTGCAACCATGGTTTAAATTATTCTGATTTGTATATTGCTTTTAGAGTTGTCTGTTTTTATTTTAGACAAGTGCTTTGCCTACATGTATGTATGCACACCAAGTGGATGTAGTGCCCATAGAGGTCAGGGAAGACCTCAGATGCCCTGGAACTGGAGTTACGGATGGTTGTGAGCCACCATGTGGGACCTCTGCGAGAAGAGCAAATGCTTGCCATGACTGAGATGTGTTTAGAAGCACGGTCATGTCCTTAGTACTGAAGGTGGAGTGTGAAGAGTAGAGGGGGAAAGAAATGAAACCAGGAACTAAAAATGGATGCCCCTCTTTAAATTCTATAATGTTGATCCTTTAGTTGCTGAAAGGTAGCAAAAAATAAGCTTTTGTTTTGCTTTGTTTGAAATGGGTTTTATGATGTAGGCCAGACTAGTCTGAGTTTCTCCATCTGCTTCCCTCCTTCCCAAGAGCTGGGTTAACACAGGTATTCACCACCATGCCCAACTAGATTTTCTTTTTTGTAATCCAACAACAAGAGTTAAAAAGTTCCACATACCCTACAGCAGCAAGTATAAGGGACTCACTTCTCTCTGGCTCTGAAACAAGTTTACAGAGCTTAGGAATTTCAAGCCTAAAGAATCCAAATACCACAGGAGAAACTGAAGCAGAAAACTTGGAAACACAGAATGTACAGGCATGTATTATATACATTCTCTCAATCAGCAGATGGTAGTTTCTAGAAAAAAGTGCACTGCATACTCTAGAGGAGAGGGGAGGGAAGGGGAGGGGAGGGGAGGAGAGAACCAGTAGCAAGTATGTGAATGTAGTCACCAGGACAAGATAGCCAAGACAAGACCACTCACAAGGGTCCAGAGGATGCCCAAATTGCACCCACTATAGTACAAGACCCACAGGACAAAGGTACCAAGTCTCTTGATCAGGAGAAACATAAAATTAGCAGCAGGAACAGACAAAGACACATCAAGGTTAAAATGAAATATCACCGACAAAGGCAAAGTTTTTACATTTCACATAATAAAACGTTTGAGCATTGATTAAGGAGAGCACGGAATGGTATTGATAATGCAGAGGGCATAGTCTTCACCCCTCAACAAGGAAACTTTTCTTCACAACATTCGGAGACCACTACAGAAAACCACAACTGATTGAAATGCAGAGTTGTATGTATCGCTCAGTCCCAGTGGATACATCTACAACACACTCTGGAACCTAAGACTCAGGAACACTGTGGAAGGAGGGGCAGAAAAGGCGTAGGAGCCAGGGGATTGGGATGTTTGCCATAAGACTGTGTGTCCTACTAATGTCAGAGGCTACACTCAAAAGGGTTCACCAACATGACTGCCCAAATGAAAGCCGAATAAACCTGACATCAATGAACACGCCAAACCAGACAGAGAATAGTCCATGAGCCTCAATCCTACCTATACCAAGAACTATAGGCAACTGAGGAGAGCTGGGAGCAAGAGAGGTCCAAAGAAATGAAAACCAATTTGTTATCCAGTGCCAAATGGCAAGCCTGAAAACACACATGCAGGTAGCATTATACAAAGTGAAGAGGTTACATTTAGGAATATACATGCATGTATAATATACATATATAGGGGTATGGGGGGGGTTAGAGGAAGGAAGGTGTACTGAGTGGTTTTGTGTGCCAACTTGACACAAGCTGGAGTTATCACAGAGAAAATTTTTCAGTTGAAAAAAAATGCCTCCATAAGATCCAACTGTAAGGCATTTTCTCAATTAGTGACCAAGGGGGGAGGGCTCCTTGTGGGTGGTACCATCTGTGGGCTGGTAGTCTTGGGCTCTATAAGAAAGCAGGCTGAGCAAGCCAGGAGAAGCAAGCAAGCAAACAAGCCAGTAAGCAGCATCCCTCCATGGCCTCTGCATTAGCTCCTGCTTCCTGACCTGCTTGAGTTCCAGTCCTGACTTCCTTTTGTGATGAACAGCAGCATGGAAGTGTAAGCTCAATAAACCCTTTCCTCCCCAACTTGCATCTTGGTCATGATGTTTGTGCAGGAATAGAAACCCTGACTAAGACAGAAGGGGAAATGAAGAAATATTATAATTAGATTATAATTTCAAAAATTGAAATATGTGTGTGTGGTGTGTGTATGTGTATATCTGTATGTGTATGGTGTGTGTGCATATGTATGTGTGGTGTGTGTGTGTGTATGTAGTGCGTGTGTATGTGTATATGTGGTGTGTGTGTATTGTGTGTGTATGTGTGTATGTGTGGTGTGTGTGTATGTGTGTATGTGGTGTGTGTGGTGTATATGTGGTGTGTGTATGTGTGTGTGTATGTGTATCTGGGTGTGTGTGTGTGTGTGTGTGTGTATGTGTATCTGTGTGTGTGTGTGTGTGTGTGTGTGTGTGTGTATGTGTATGTGGTGTGTGTGTGTATCTGGGTGTGTGTGTGTGTGTGTGTGTGTGTGTGTGTGTGTGTGTGTGTGTGATGCCATCAGTGAGACAACACTGGTAACAATGAGGATAACAGCACATTAACTTTTGATCTCCATAGATGGTAAGCACTGTTCTAAATCATTTTCATATATAATTTATTTGGATTTTACAACCCAGTGAATCAGGATTAAACTTTGTATATCATCGGCCATAAAATATGAGCAGTCGCAGGCTTCTCCTTCAGCATGTGTCTGCAAAACTAGCAGTAATTCTAAGTAAAATCTTATGTATCTGGGAAATAAAGAAAATGACACACCAAAGAATAATAAAACCAAGGAGCAGATGGAATGTAAACTTTGGAGAAAGCAGGGACTGATCCAATTAAGAGTGTGACCGGCCACACTGTGATTAAACTAACAATTCAGGTTTTGGTACACTGGTTTGTGAAATTACTTCCCCATTTAAGTGTAGGCTCTTGTATTTGATGTCATGTGATATGTTTCACTTAGGCAAGGTTAGCAATTTGGAAATTAAGAATATTAGTCTTCTAAGTTATTAGGAAAAATGAGGTAGGAGTCTAGGTTAGGGAGAGAAAACAAGCAAATCCCACTGGGTTCCAGCTGGTCAGTTATGTGCTCTCAGGTCACCCAAGAAACAATTTCTACAAAGGAAAAACTCCCTCCAAATTATGATAAATATGAACACTTGGAGCAATGAATTCCTAAACAACCGCTAACTATAAATGCTTTCCACATTTTTTTCCTATCCTGAAAATACCACTGAAGGGCTCCACAGAGAAGAGGGAATGGTTTTACTCACAGAACTGAGAGATTCTTGGTAAGCTTTGGCTTGAAAACAGCACCCCAGGTTTGGATGAATTAGCAGAAGGAAGCTGAGTTACTTTCAGATGCAAGAGCATCTCACTTACTATTTTTGGTTGGCCTCAGCTTTTACACATTACCTATAAATGGTAATTTTTCCCTTTACAGAGAAGTAGACTACTCAAATGTAACTACTAGTTATGTTATTAAAAGTAAATGATGGGGGAGTGAGATGGCTCAGCAGGTAAAGGAGCCTGCCTTCGAGTATCATGGCATGAATTCGGTCTCTAGGACCCACATGGTGGAAGGAAAGCACTGACTTCTGCAAGGTGTCCTCTGACTTCCACACATGCACTTGGCACATACATATGTACACATACATCCATACATACATATACATAATTAAGGGTAGAACACACATACATATATACATGCACAAAACTGTGGAATGCACATATGTACATGTGTACATATATACATACATGTAATTAACTGTGGAACACATACGAATACATACATGTAATTAACTGTAGAACACACATGTACACTTACATACATACACATAATTAACTGAAACACATGTACACTTACATACATACACATAATTAATTATATACACATAACACAAGTGTATACATACATACATATAACTGTGGAACATACATATGTATGTGTATATATACATACACTTAATTAACTGTGAAACACACATCTGTACACATACATACATACACATAACTGTGGAACATACATGTACACATACATACATGTATGCAATCAATGGTGGAACACACATGTGCACATACACATATACATATATATGTACATACACACAATTAACTTTTTAAGGTCACTGATAATGGGGACTGGGGAAATGGCTCAGAAGGGTGAGCCAGTTCTGTACTTCAAAGGCTCGAAGTTCAGCCAGGCCGTGGTGGCACACGCCTTTAGTCCCAGCACTTGGGAGGCAGAGGCAGGCGGATTTCTGAGTTCAAGGCCAGCCTGGTCTACAGAGTGAGTTCCAGGACAGCCAGGGCTATACAGAGAAACCCTGTTTCAAAAAACCAAAAAAAAAAAAAAAAGGATCCAAGTTCACACCCTAGTATTCATGTCACCCAGTCCACAATTGCCTGTACTCCAGCTCTGGGGCAATCTGATGCCTTCAGCCTCTGCAAGCACCTGCATTATTACACACCACGCACTGAACATACACACCCCCACATAAGCACACATATACACAAGTGAAAGTAAAGTTGCCCTTTTAAATGAATGACAGTAAAATAGTCAGGTAAAATGAAGCACAAATGGCCCCTCTTCTGAAAGAGGTTACTTAGTATCTCCCTTTCCTAACATGTTGGGGAAGGCATTGCAGAACTCGCTGGTACTCCAATATATTAGAGATTTAATATGGCTCTGTACATCATGTCAAGAATTTCAGAATACATTACGGTCATAACTTAGAAGGAACTCACAGTGTCAACCTCAACACTATTTCTAACTCAAGTGACCAACAATTAGTGTGAAGAGAATTGGTTTAGTACAGAGATGGTTTCAGGAGTTATTGTGTTCTTTGCATTTGTCTTCTACTAGCTAATTAGCCTATACTATAATGTATCCTTTCTTTAGCTAACATAGGTTATCACAATAAATGCTAATAGAATTAAGGGCCTTTTGAATTCTGCTCATGGACTGTATTTAGGGGTCGGTGGCTTGTTCAAAGAACTGTAGTTCCAGACACTAAAAAGAAAGGATTCCAGGACTCCTAACCTGGGAATATGCTCAAAATGGAAACGATGGATTCAATGTGTATCGAACCAGATGAAGTGCTGTGCACTGTCACTCAGCACTTAGAACAAGGCAACAGAATCACAAGTTCAAGTCCAGCTTGATGACAGTGACACCTTTAAAAGGGGAAGAGAAGGCTATAGAGATGGCTCAGCAGCTAGATCATTCACTGCTCTTGCTAAAGACCCAGGCTCAGTTCCCAACACCCACTTAGTAGCTCACAAGCTGTAGCTCCAGTTCCAGAGCCCCTCTTCTAGCCTCTAAGACCACTGTATATACATGGTGCACATATATCCATGAAACATTCATACTCATAAAATAAAAACAGTAAATGTAAAAAAAAACTGCAATAATAAACGTGTCAAAAGAAATTGAAACAAAATCCTGATGACTCACGTGAGTCTCAGAGCAGAGTGGGTGTATACTTTATTTTATGAGATGATAATATATAACATTACACAAAAATGCAATGGTCATAATTGAGAAACATAAGCATAAATTTTTAAATGACCTTATTTCAAAGTAACCAGGACTTCAACATCAAGTCCCCAGTGGATGTTAAAACCATACAGTATCAATCATCATTAGGAGAAGACTTTGCTGTTTTTCTTCAACCTGGATAGAGACAGCAATAACTCGGGAGCCAGCCATCTAATTCTGCACACGGGAGCACTCCATGGACTGGAATTAGTTTTTGTGGAATGGGTGTTACTCATTCATTTTTGTCTTTAAAGACTGTTGACAGCCCAATCAAAGAACCTTTAAAAATTAACTTAAGTCCAATCAATTCACCCATAGATACGCATGGCATTCATTTTATTAGAAGTTGGGACAAAAAAAAAAATATTTTAAGAGAACTACTTAATAAGAACAGCACGGAAAAGCAGAGCCTGACAGGACAAGTGTAAAATCCCAGCTCTCTGAGGCTGAAGCAGGAAGACCCTGACTCAAAATAAAGCATGGGGGGGATAAAGAAAGGTTTTTCTGAACCATATAAACGATCAACCAATAACCAGACAGCTGTTGATTTTCATTTCATTCCTGAACCAGCCCCTAATCAAGTGTGTCACCCATGGACGGCACTAGCCAGAACCCCACTGAAAGACGTGGCTATGGGAGTTTACAGGAACCAAATAAATCATGGCAAAAACCGTCTCCAGAAACCAAAGATAAGCCCGTGAGCTGACCAGAGTCAAGATCAGCATATTAAAGCACACCATCAGACCTAGCTGCTGCCATGAGACTTTCAGTCCCCATGGAAAGTGTCGCCGTATAGCTCCTCTGCATCTAATGCATAAATATGAAAGGAAATATACTTCCAACCTTGCATTTCCACTTAAACAACCTGCAATCAATTAACTGTTGTCAGCAGCCAAAGCCAATTTTCTCTGTGCATGTGGAGGAAAACGTGCAGAAGAGGTTGATAATTCCCTGTGAGCGTGTGACCAACCTGTTCCATCATCGCCCCCAGTGAAAACAAGGGAAAGAGTTTGAACTGCAGATGATGGAGCTCAGAATACTAATGATGAAGCAAGAAGGAGCAGTTCGCCACAGAGCTATGGGAAAACTGGGAATGGCTTTCAGCTGAAAATAAACTCTGGTTAAACATTTGTACGCAGGTCATAGAGACAGCCCAACATGAGCAGATTCTGTGGCTGTCCATCCAAGTTAGTGTGTGCCCATTAACACACCTGGACAGATAGTTTAGCGGATAATGATGATGATGATGGTGTGTGTGTGTGTGTGTGTGTGTGTGTGTGTGTGTGTGTGTGTGTGCTGGAAATCACTGTGGTGTGGAGCACCCTCCAAATATATGCACTTACTTGCTATGGGATTCACTTAATCCTCTGGAGAACATTTAAACTGACAACATTCTTATATTAGTGTCTCTGTCCAAGGGACATTGCATGGTGGCTGTGTGCACAACGCTCTCTGACAAGCTGAAATGGAGCTATGAGCCTGCGTTAGCAGACAGCCACCGCGGGGGGCAGCACAGAGCAGCAAGCTAGCAAGGTAACAAGAAAACCCACTCCTGTTCTGAGGGAAAAGTGCTCTCTCCACAGCTGTACCCAGATAGGCACCACATCCCTCTCCTCATGTCTGGGAAATGAAATGAAAACAACCTCCCAAAAAATCCCCATGAGGCTAAAGGGAAAATGTATGTTCTGTCCTTACATTTTAAATCAGAGCTGTGTGCTATCTGTGGAGAGGAAGCACTTACGCAATGAGGCAAGGGATGTAATAATAAAAGTTTTAGAAACAGACTATGTGAGCTGGAGAGATGGCTCAGACAGACAGTGCCCACCACTCAGCATGAGTGCATGAGTTTGGAAATCTAGCACCCAGTTAAAAACATATGCAACAGCATATGTGTGGGACCCCTGTCCAGGAAGGAAGGATTCCTGAGGACCTCGAATTCACTGGTCAACCAGTCTACGCAAATCATTAAACTCTGGGTTCAGTGAGAGACGTAGTCTCAAAAGGATAAGTTTGACAATGATAATGGAAGACTCACAAAGATAACCTTTGGCCTCCAGGCATGCAAGTCGTAGCCACATAGTCACATACACAACAGCGGCACACATATCTGGTGGGGTGGGGGAGAGCAAAAACTCTTGTTTGAAGAACAAGAACTATTGTTCTATAACTGGAGATAATTATATTCCTAGGTTTTGTGTGTATTTGATGTCATATATATATAATATGTAGATATATAATATATAATATAGTATATCTCACACACACACACACACACACACACACACACACACACACACACACACACACACACGGCATGAATGTAGCAGTAAAGCTGCCTAAAGGGACAAAACAGAACAGTGGGGAGAGCAGGAGGATATGAGAAACATGCTCAGCAAACAATGTATCCATGCGAGAAAGCTTCAATTGTTTTAATCTCAAGAAGAATAAAAGGATTTCAGCTGTGTCCAAAGCACAGCAGTTACGTGTAAACACTTCTGTATTGTGGGCAATTCCACAGATTTTTTTTTTTGAACAAAGAAGCCATAATAATATGCCCAATACTAAGAATATCTTCATTTCTTTACAGAGTTCTTAAATTATGCCATTTTTTTTTTCTTGAGTCAAGTGACCTTGGTTCAGCTACCCAGCACACATATAGAAGTTACACATGATGGGTGGTGCCTGTGACCCCAGCACTGGGGAAGCAGAGGCTGGAGGATCCCATGGTAGTCCTGGCCAGCTAATCTAGCTGAAATCATTTTCAGGTTCAGTGAGAAATCCTCACAGTAGACAGTTTAAGTTCTATCAGCTTGTTTACTATATAAGGGTACTGCAGGCAGGATGTGGTCATTCACAACAGAAGCTTGTGGAGGCAGGTTTTCTATCTAAACAGTCTGCCCTTTCCAGCTCACATGAGGGATCTGAACTCCTTCACTAGGAGCCAGTGCCTGAGGAAGCGCCTATTCCCTATACTAAGGGTGGCACTGTTACCAGTCCTTCAAATAACACACCAGCCAGATGTTTATATGAATGATATTTTTTTTTCTTTTGAGGTAGAGCCTCCCACATAGCTTAAGCTTAGGCTCAACCTCACTGTGTAGTAATGGATACCTTGAAGTTCTGGTCTTTCTGACTCCACCTCTCCAGTGCTGTGATTACAGGTGTTCACTACCACATCTAGTTACACATAGCTGGAGATTCAACCCAGGGCTTTGTACCTTCTAGACAAGCACTCTGTCAAGGGAGCTACATCCCCCACCCTTAATTTGAAGGTTTTTGACTTGCAAACCGTTTGAGACTGAATTAATATTACTTGTGGGGAGAGGTGCTAGTAAAGGAGGAAGCATAAATTGGCAAACAATATAAGATTAAGAGATCTACTTATACAAGAGAAAATTATAGGCTATGATATAACTCAGTGTACAGCACTTGCCCAGTATGTGCATGTTCCTCTGTGATGCATGCGATCCACGGCATCAAACACATGTGGACATGCATACACATAGACACACCCACACAGAGACACACACACATCCACTTACACACACATATCGACAGATACACACTCACAGACATACCCACACACACAGATGCAGACACAAAGACACACACACAGAGACACACACACACACACACACACACACACACACACACCATGAAAGAATACCAAGCACTTTGGGAAGCCTGGAATTGCCACATGGTTGAGCAGAGAGTTGGGTGCAGACAGAAGATCTGGCTAGCTGGTTCTGAGTAAGCAGCATGATGTCACAGTAACAATGTTGCAGGTCACCCTTCCACTGCCCAGAGCTGCTATTTAGAATGCCTGCCAATGGAGACATGCATGAGCTGGCTCACTGGCTAACAAACCACATTCTTTATATCACAGCAAGCTATTTTCACATTAAGTCTGAAATCGAAGGAACAAAAAGAATAGAAATCTGCTATCAACTGTTTAAAAATTTACACCAAGAACCAAAGAATTCCCCAGTAGAGTATAAAGACTTGCTGGAATTTTCATTATGTGAATTTATTGCCAATTCAGTCATCTTAAAAGTTGTGCTATTAAACATATTGTCCTTTGCTGTTCCAAATAACATTTGGGGGAGAAATGACTTTCTGAACACCATCACTAGAATGTTCTTCCATCCTCTGAAACCACTAGGCACGTAACAGAATGGAGAGCTGGAATGTGTCCATTGTTTTCCAGTTATTAGGTGTCCTGAACTCTGGGGGAGGGGCAGTCACAAACTGCTCCAACAGGAAGCTGCTTGTATTTCTTCTCAAAGACTCTGAAGAGAATGTAGATCTGAGCTTAGAAGCAAAACAGAACCTAATGTTAGTGTTACTAACTCAAAAATGGTTTGTAAAAGCAAATATGTTCTCTCCTGTGTTGTATTCACGCGCGCGTGTGTGTGTGTGTGTGTGTGTGTAACATGGATTGACTGGAAAGACCACATCTTCATACTGGTCTACTCTGAAAGCACTAATGGATGCATGCCACTGTGCTCTCTGTCCTTTGTCAGGACACTGGGCACCACCTTTCACCAGGTGTTTCCACATCAGCTCTAAGTAGAAACAAAGTAACAGCTGAGATGCTATGTGGCACTTCATAGAGGGCCTTTCCTGTCCTCCCCTCTGCTTCCAAGCACATAAACATTATGGCTGAACCTGAGAAGCCACCTTGGACCAAGAGTAGGACACTAAACAGAGACAATAGCGGGGCAGGCATTGACACTGGGTTGTGACACATACAAGCCCTGGCTGCAAAGTGCTGGACTTACCAGACGAGAGAAAAAGAAACTGTGGTATATTTGAGCCGCTCTGCTAATATTTGGAAGTCTTAGGATCATATATCACCATATGTATTTAACCCCAAGTAATAGAGTTAAATGCTGCGCAAAAATCCCCATACAAATAATTAACTATGACAAGAAACGTACTGACAGCCTGCAAGAGCACGAAGTTCAAACCTTTAATCATAAACCAGTAAAGCACTGCATCACTAATAAGATACAGAGTTGCTCTGTTACAACACCGAAGCTGCTACCAGAAGTAACAGGACCAGCAATGCCCAGCTTCCTTTATCTTTGTGTCCTGATTTTCTGTCTTTGAGAAAACAGGTGAGATTGCCACTCAGACAATAAGTGTAGCTTTTGCTACTCAAGACCTCTGAATACTCTTTATCCTAGCTTTTTGGAATGTTCTTTCCAACAGTTAATCAGCTTGGCCTTCTAAATTGATAAAATTGAACCCCATCCATCAACTTTGACACAGAGTTAAGAAACAGACATTAAAAAAATATAATTAAAAAATGTCATCTTCTAGAGGTCTTCACACAAATGAAATGCAAAAGTACACAAAAATCTACTTTTTAAACACATACAATGCAAATGATTTCAGTATTGATTTTGACTTAAAATAATGAGGACGGGAAAATGGACTGTTTTCTCTCCCATGAGCAAAATCATTTTAATTCTCCCAATATTTTCTTTACAAGTTGACATTTCTCTTTAAAAAATAAAATCAACACAATATAGGGTCTAATTTTAATTCTTTCATTTCTAACAATTTAGCTTATATCAATAATGCTATAACTTCTAGATATTTTGCTTACTAGCACCTGGGTATATATAAATAATTCAGTGTAACAAATTCTTCTATCATTCATACTACAAAACCCACATGGAGTACAAGAACATGAAGCTATGGAGACAGGTACTATGCCTTACTGAGTTCTTAAACTACTCTATCTCAAAGGGTGTCCCACCACGATAGCTTTGATGATTGAAACACCCTCCTTATAAAGGTATGCACATCCTTAACATGAAGAGTGTATGCTGAAACTATCTTCCAGACCCTAAAAGCCAATGCTCTTCTTAAGCAGCTGGGGTCAGCCCACAGAACAATAGGGCAGCCAGCAGGTCAAAACGGTCCCATAAACTCAAATGGTATCTGACTTGTCCAGGTTTCACTTATCTACAACGTGCCTTTTTCTTCCATGTTTTCTTTTGAGACACATTTCGGTTGGAACGGTCCAGAGCTGAGGAAGTTCATGGTTTGTTCAATCTTAATACCACCTAATTATGGTTGATAATTGGACAATATTGGACAGACAAAATATATGATTTACCAAAACAATTGCTTAGTGTTTTTTCATTATAGAGACGAGAGAACTACACGCTAATTGCACTCAAAGTCTATAAGCATTCAAAATAATCAACTGTCGTTAGATTTCCATTTTTGGAAGCACCTCCTGATCATCAGCTATTTCCTTCACTGATCTCAGAATTATCTTACTTCTCCCCAGACAATATCAATCTCTTTGCATAAAATAACCTTTTTTATTTTTCTGTTGTTTACACTTGCATTGCCTGATCCCATTGCTCAGTTATCAAAACAAAGGAGAGCACTCCATTCACCATTTAGATTTCATTAACACACTGCCTCATTAATCCTTCAAGGCTACTAAAGAAAATAAACGTATTACCCTGGGATTCCCCTCAGTTTGGCCTGCTTTGAGTAATCATATATCTTGGACAATTTATCACGCACTTACCTCTGCTTTATACAATCCAATTAATTTCGCATGTAAGATTTCAAGATTTTGGATCTCAAAATTATTATATCTACCCGTGACAGTCTTTTTCTTTCTTTTTTTTTTTTTAAATCAAGTAATTCTATAAAGCCACTGAGGAGAGCAATCAGGTTTTCAAGATGATTGACACTCTCCAGCATTGCATTTTTTTCAGTTATCTTACAGATGCTTACACATTCTTGCTAATGTTTGCTTCATTTGTCTATTAGGAACTGAAACCAACTAGATGATAATTTTTTCTTTTTAAAAACAATCTGCTATATTTGTCTCATGAGTTTTTGTATTTCTAGCAGAACTCTGGGAAGCCTCAGCACCATCTATATGGGAAGAACAAGGCAATCATGGTGTGCAGGTGTGACTTCCTGTGCAGGTGTGACTTCAGAGGTGCTGGGCATACACACACACTTCCTATCATTCAATGCATGTAGGTATGACTTCCCAGGTTGCTGAACACACACACACACACACACACACACACACACACACACACACACACACTCTCTCTCTCTCTTCCTATCATTCAAATGCATGTAGGTGTGGCTTCCCAGGTTGCTGCACACACACACACACACACACACACACACACACACACACACACACACACACACACTTCCTATCATTCACATGCTTCTGTTCAGCTTTACAGGTTTTGTAACTCTCTTAACACTAAGGTATTCTTGAGGAAAGGTGGTTGTAGACATGTACTATGAGGAAGATCATGTAAAGACCCAGGAAGCATGTAGCCATCTACAAGTTAAATAGACAGACTGCAGAGGAGTCAGACACTGCCAGAACCTTGGCCATAGGTATCTGGACTCCCAGAGGCAATCGACTTGCTGTGGAACTCTGTTATGGCATGCTTAACAGAACTATCTGACCTATAAGACAAAAAGAGACAAAGCAAACCAAAGGACGTGAAGTTTCCGTTCTGAGATGTCCTCAGAACATGCCCACCGATGAGGGGGGAAAGAGGAAAATCAAGATTCACTTTAAAAATTCTCTAACTGGAGAAATGACTGACTGGGTAAAGTGCTGACTTCAGATCCCCAACACCATGGTGCACAGCTGTGGTCCCACAGCTCGAAGGGGCTGGAGAATCCCTGAGCTTTACTGGTCAGCCAGCTGAGGCAGTCAGGGAGCTTTAGGTTCAGTAAGAAGCCCTGTCTCAGAAAAGAAGGTTGAACAATTGAGGAGGTCGCTTCAACTGACTCTCCATACAGACCAAATACACATTACTGTTTATTCATAACCCCTACACCTAAAAGTGCTTTCCTTTACATGAGTTTCCTTGTGGCCTGGAGAGAGGGCTCAGCAGTTGAGAGCACTGGCTGCTCTTCCTGGGACACTGCGTTTGCTTTCCCTCAATGCAGTCTCACCCAGGAGTGCACTGTGAATGCACCCACAACCGGACTCTGTTCAGACCCTTCAGGTGCAAACATGAAGAGGATGGAAGAAAGTGACAAGTGTTTTAGAAGGGTGAGCTGAGAGGAAGACGCTAGGTGTCATCATCAGTGTTAGCCAGAGGCAGAAGCACTCTGAGATAAGCAGAAAGGCAGGGTGACAAAGGACAGAACACCAGAGAGAATTGATGGACAGGGGAACTAGAGTCACATAACAGAAGTTCATACCATGAGGGCTCAAATTTAAGTACTGCAATCATTTAATAATAGGCCTAAACATGCACCAGAGTCTATGTCTGTGTGTATATTCACACATAAATACATACATGTTTATTTAAAGGGTTTGTTTGTTTTATAGGGGTGTTGGAATTGGACTAGGGCCTTAAACATATTAAACACAAACATTCCATGGATTTTATGCTCAATGTTCCCATTTAAGGACAACTTCAATCCAACCAACATTTCTTTAGGACTATGTTATACTAGCTATATAAAACAATGAGTGAATCACAATAACAGATCAGAGAGCACATTACTTCAAAGTGTTAGCTCAGAATCACTGAGTGACTGCCTGGCCATCGTTTGTCTGGGTGCTGCTTAAATGTAGCAGTGAAATCTTGTTTATGTATGAATTCATTTTTGCTATTCCTGACTTGATACTGTTCCCCGGCTAGATATCATGAGACCAGAGACTTGTGGAAGGAGTAGAAATCTCCCTGTTAAAAAGACGGATAATTCTTACACACCATGAGCTCCAGAGAGGAAGACAGCTGTGTGGTTTTACAAGCCTAGGCTTCTCAGCAATTTAAAGCCAAACATTTTTCATGGATTTACATTTATTAGAGCTCACAATTATGACTTATGCCTCTCCCCAGAACTCAAATAATAGCTTCTTTTGAACCTCAGATAGAGCAAAGGAAAGGTTTATTACTCTGTCGCTTGTAAGCCCTCGGGGCACTCAGAGCACAAAATGCACATTCTGTAAGTGGGAAGTTTCTGTTCAGTTGGAGCACACTACTCTGAGGACACAGAATAGGTGTATCAATTTGTCTTTGAAATGCCCTACAATCCACACTTAATTTAATGGCAATTAGTTTTTAACTCCTATTTCCGACTACTAGACAGTCTCAATAAAAGCACACACAGTCACTCCGGTGTGAAACGAACCCTTCAGCCTGTGTCTGAAGTCATCCATCCAGCTACATGCACGAATACAGTATCTGCTCTTCCCTACTCCCTTCCTGGGACCCTGTAAGAAGCCAAGAAATCTCCAGAACGAGGAAAGAATGACCCCAGAGGAGTAGTACAGGCAGGATCACTCTACCCAAAAGTCCTTTGGAAGGCTTATAAAGAAAATGGGATTTTTAAAAAGAGTTTTATTTTATTACAGTAGGTTCTATAAGGCCACTTTTATTCAGTATAGACTGTACGCTAATCATGCTTCTACCCCCCAACCCCCATCCTTCCTCTATCTACCTTCTTCCCAGGCCCCAATAGTCTCCTTTGTTTCACTACAGTTTTGCTGGTTTCCATGGCGGCTGTACATACACAGTTGTGTGTATCAATATAAAATCTGGGGGCCTCAAGTGACGGAATCTATGTGCTATTTGTCCACAGGAAAAAAAAACTATGGAGTCTGTGTGCATGTGGTTCACGCACAGTGGGTAGATTTGTGGAAGCCAAAGAAGAAAGCCAGGTACTCTACTCAGTTATCATTTTCTTCCTTAGTCCTTTTCAGGCGGGGTCCATTACTGATCCTGGAGTTAGGCTGGCAGCCAGCAAGCCAACTGAAATGTCTCTGGCCTGACAGTACTGGGTTTGCAGGAATGCCCACGCCTGGACTGGAATTTTTAAATGTGAATGCTGGGATGCAGACTCAGTCTTCAATCTTGTACAAGAAGTGCCCTTCTCCACTGAGCTGCCTCACCAGCCTGGCCTTTGTCTGACAATCACTTAACATGCTTAATATAGTTACCTCCGGAGCTTACATCTTTCTACAAAACTTTGTTCTTCTTTATGGATTAAAAAAAAAAAAAAAATCTGCTGTGTCTCCACATTTTCCTTACCCTCTCCTTTGTTGTTGAGCATGTAGATTTGCTATTGTAAATAATGTTATAATATACACTGACAGAAAAGGAAGATGGAGAAATGGCTCGGGGATTAAGAGCACTTGCTGCTCTTGCTGAAGATGACTCAGAACTGCCTGTAACGCCAGATGCAGGGATCCAGCACCGTTTACTGGGCTCCACAGACACCTGCAGCAAACATGGTGCACAGACATACACTCAGGCACACACACAAATACATAAAATAATAAACAAATCTTACAACAGAAACCAAGAAACATTAAGAGTGGGTGTTTAACACGTGAGCCCTACACTTTCCCTCCGGTTTTGACATTTCCGTGAGTCATCTTTGTGAGAAGTCTTTCCTGTCTTACAGGGTCCCTGGAAGACACTCCCTCCAAATTAAGAAGGAAATGTATAAAAACACAGGGCCAATTCAAATAAATAGACAGGCGGTAAAGGACTTCATGACCGTGACAGACAGTTCAAGGTTATTGTCAACCTGCGTAGACTGAGAAGCACCATAGAAAGACCTATACAAGGATGCGTGTACACATAGTGTATCTACAAGGATGTTTCCAGAAAGGTTCACCTGAGGTGAGAAGGTCTATCCTAAATGTGGTGGCATTGCACAGTGAGCCGAGCTTATGGACCAAATAAGGAGGGAGTAAGCTGGCCTGCAACATGGATCTTTCTCTGCCTCCTGGCCGCAGACACAGAACACCCAGATGCTACTTACTTCTGTCTTTCCTTCCTTGCGTTGTTCCTGTCAGGGCCTTTTGTCAAAGTAATGAGAAAAGTGACAAATAAAATAACTACTCTGCTTGTTAAACATGCCTAACCTGAGCGTAGGATCCTGCTATTCAGAAAGGGAAAAAAAAAAAACTTTCTTTTAGGTTTAGAAATCAAAACATCAGGCTCAGGTCACAGTTCAGGGGCTCAGATCATGCCCAGTATGTAGAAGGCCGTGGGCTTCGTCCCCAGCACTGAAAATGAAAAACAAAGATTCCAAGAACAGTAAACGGAGTATTAGGATGAGAGGTCCAGGGTTAGGCTACAATTTGCAAAAATTCTATCTGTGCTTTGTATTGCAACTTAGGGGAAATAAAATGAATCTGTGCATAAATCATTTTAATAGGAAAAGGAGACGAGAAAGAAGGGTAGGGACATTTAAATAGCACAGTGAAGAATTCATGTATTAAAAATATTAAACTTTTATCAGGACAGAAATCACCATTTCAAAATGCTGACTAATGGGCTGTGTACCGAGTATCCCGATTATAAAAAAAATAAGTCTTTTGAAGACCTAAGAACAAAGGATGTCTTAATACTAAACAGATCTTTTAAGTCAAAGGTAAAGAACTACATAGTATATGCGGTTTCTTACACCACTTTGCAAGGCACGGTGCTAACAACCTAGCTGGGCTCTAGGCTGACTTCACCATGCCTTCGAATCTACCCTGGTTCTCTTTGCCAATTATGGAGACCCCTTCCTATCTTTCCTCTATATAAACAACAGAATCACTTTCTTTTAAAAGGAGAATAAAGCTCATATATCCTGCAGTAGAAGTTAAGATTTTTTCCCATTTAACGAGACACAACATCTCGACACTTAGCTATTCAACTATAAGTAGTTCATTATGTAGGGCTTAAAACCCTGTAATGGTTTCTACATTAGAATTTCCAATCTCTTTTCTGTTCTTACCTCTAGTGCCAAGGAACTGATAGAGATAAAAACTCAATTTAAAGCCAGGCATGGTGGTTTGTGACTATGACTCCCGCCCTTAGAAAACTGAGGGTAGTGGATTGCAATGAGCTAATGGCCAGACTGGACAGCTCTATAGGTAAGCTCTAGGATATCCTGGAAATATGAGTGTACTAGCTGGTGCTGTGTGTTCACTTGACACAAGCTGGAGTTATCACAGAGAAAGGAGCCTCCCTTGAGAAAATGCCTCCATGAGATCCAGCTGTAAGGCATTTTCTCAATTAGTGATCAAGGATGGGAGGCCCCTTGTGGGTGGTGCCATCCCTGGGCTGGTAGTCTTGGGCTCTATAAGAAAGCAGGCTGAGCAAGCCAGGGGAAGCAAGCCAGTAAGGAACATCCCTCCATGGCCTCTGCATCAGCTCCTGCTTCCTGACCTGCTTGTCTAGTCCTGACTTCCTTTTGTGATGAACAGCAGTGTGGAAGTGTAAGCTGAATAAACCCTTTCCTCCCCAACTTGTTTCTAGGTCATGATGTTTGTGCAGGAAT
>CM052707.1:55051448-55065029 GCA_028551405.1 Uromys caudimaculatus | reverse complement strand
ACACACACACACACACACACAGCTTTACCCTCATGCTGCATATTCATTATTCCCTTAGGAGGCAATTAAATCATCAGAGGATGGCCCAGTGGGTAAAGATGCTTCTCTCCAAGCCTGAGGACCCAAGTTCAAATTCCAGAACCCACATAATGGAAGGAAAGAACTGATTCCTACAAACTGTCTCCTAACCTACACACACACACACACACACACACACACACGTAATTTTAAAAACTAGTTTAAAAAGCAATTTACAAGTAGAAAACCTACTACTCTTTTAGACCCAAACTTAACTTCCAATCAATTTCTATATTACTTTCTAAACTCTAAGACAGGTTAAATATAATGATAGCATTGCCACCGATTGGGTAAGATGGAATACATTTCTACAAATAACCTTAGGAGTATCCAAGTTTGACAGGAACTTGTACAACCCACATGTTTGCTCCTGTGCAATAAAGGGCACCTGCATAGTTACACATACCCGCATAGCTACATCGCTCTATCTGGACTCTCTTCTGCCACAAACACAGAGTGCTCAAGCCCTTCAGAAATCACCCGTGTGCACCACAGGTGTCTGAGGCAATTCTGAGAGTTGGGATGGTGATGAAGGAAAGGAAGGGAAGGGGCTTGTGTTCCTTAATGCCGCAATCTCATGGAGCAGTTGGGGGTTGCACTACCAATTTCTAATGTATTATCTAAATCTTCAATAAATCTAGAGAGAGACTGCTAAACAGAGCAGAGATTTAATGAGCTTCGGGCATATAAATAAGAAATTGCTCCCAGCTGTAGTTTCAGCAGAGGGTGGGTAAGTTTTACAATCCCAGAGGCAAAGGCATTTCAAGGGTCTGCTTTATCAAAGGAACAATGAAACTCTCAGTCTTGAAAAGCCTACAGTGATCAGGAATGGGGCTCTGAGCTGGGAGAGCTGTCAGGTGAACAGTACTGTAGCAAGCCTAGGTGAGCACAGAAAAGCCAGGGTATGGGCAGGTGTGAATCTGTAGGGACAAGGGTGGCTATGGGGGCCTGGAAAAGCCAGAATCCTAAGAGACATTCCTTCTCTGCCTATATCTGCTTTCTCTACTACAACAAGCTTGCTGACATTTCTGTATAACTTTCTGTATATTTTGTACTTGGGATTTTGTTTTTGTTTTGTTTTGGGTTTTTTGGTTTGTTTGTTTTGTTTTTTGCTTGTGGGACAGGGTTTCATGAAGTCCAGGCTTACCTCTAACTCATGATGTAGCTGAGGATGACCTTAAACTTCTGATCCTCCTTCCTCTACCGCCCAACTGCTAGGATTGGAGGCATGCACCACCATGCCACCTTTATAAGGTATTAGGAATCAAACCCAGGATTTGGTGCAAGCTAGGCAAGTGTTCAAGCAATGAGCTATACACCAGAGGCTTTTGTTCATGTCTGTATTAGATATAAAATATTATAGCTACAATATGCTGATTTTAGTATATGCTATGTGTTACTTGTAATTTATGCTGTTTTATTGACACAAATATCTGTTTTGAAAGGCAAACATCACATTGCCATCATTTAAAACACAGTCTCTGGAGGAAATGACTCTAATTTTCTGTAAGATGATATGGTGGTGAACTGGGATACCCACATGGAGAGAAGAAAAGGAAAATACACTCCCAGGAGTGCAGGAAGGCCATGGTGACTCTCCTCTGCCTCTGGCTGGTTTTCCCACAAGCTTGGCCAGGTACAGCCATCTCCACAAATGTGAGAGCACACTGTTCTGGAAGTCGAGGTAGGAAAGCACAGGGGATGGCTTAGCCACTGGTATTCCATTCTGCTTAGCTATGTATGCAACTCACCCTAATAATAAACTTGGCAGCCCCCGGTCCTTTAATAACAAAGCACCTAGCAGCTTGTTAACAACCTAGGGACGCCCCCCCCCCCCAATAATAGCATAAGCATCCCTTCCTATTAACAGCCAGCAAACTTAGATTCTGTTCAGTCACACTCCCCTTATGTCTAGTACCAGAGCAGGAAGGCTGATCCAGCAGCACAGTAAGGCAAGGCTGCATCCTCAAGTGAATTTTTAAGGCAAATCCCCTATGTACCATTTTATGCCAATGCATAATTGGGCAGGCATATGATTAAAACCAGATGCATTGTGGGAATGGAACATGCAGAGTGGGCTATGGCTTACATAATCTAAATCTATCAATCAAAACAGAGAACTGCTCCTGCTACACCCCTTAGCAACCAAGCGCTCACTCACGCTCGCTCTCTCTCTCTCTCTCTCTCTCTCCTCTCTCTAGAGCCTCATAAAAGGAAATCCCAACAATAATTGCAGCGGGCCTTGAGTGCCTTGCTCTTTTGTGCTGTATTCTGATTTTTCTTCTATTGTTTTGCTTTAAATAAAGTTCTCTCTCTGTGAAATCTTATGGGCTTTGATTTCCTTCTTGAATAAAAGGCCAAGAACTTGGAAACACCCAGTTCAGACAGAGTCCCCATAAGCAACTGAAGCTTGAAAGTCCACCCTTGCAGAGGCAGAGGGAGAGAGAAGGGGCAGGGACTGAGGCTGATTGTAACTTTTCCCACTGGATCTCAATAATGATCTGTTCAGCACAGTTCATAAGCAGCAATCTCCTTTCAACCCCTCCACTCTCCTCCTCCATTAAGGTCATATCAAACCACAACCCAAGAACTCAGAAACCATTGTTCCTTGAAACTTTACATTCTCCAAGTACAACAGGGCTGATCAGTCAGTATAATGGCTGTTGCCCAAGAAAGGGCACCTGGGGATGATGCCTGGAACATGAAAAACTGGATGTTGTTCACTGGCCAGTCAGCCGACCTTATCAGTGAGCTCCAAGCCAGTAAGAGGCCTTGCTTCTAAAGCCAAGATGAACAATATACCTGATGTTGATCCCTGGCCTCCAGACACACACACACACACACACACACACACACACACACACACACACACGAGCACAAGTGAAGTCTACTACTTATAACTATCTGCTCAGGAACTAAGGAGAAATCCATAGTTGAGATGTAAGCAACATACTAAAACACACATTCATATCCTCTTAAGTCACTGAAGAAGTGGAGAAAATCCAATAGGTTCAAATCAGCAAAAAGAATTGCTAAAGTTCCTGATGAAGGTAGGTGAGATTTGACAATTCCCACAAGAAAGAATGATACTAAGATATGATTATGAAAACTACACATTACAAATATAGAGAAACCCAGTGCTGGGTAGAATACCTGCCATTCCTGGGTCATTAGGTTAAACCCCCAACAGCAACAAAGAAAACACATTTTGTCATGTAGGAATACTGGAATTTTAATTACCTAAAATACCTAACCATAGAACTAGTACCAGATATAAGATGAAAGCTAAACTTGCAGTATATCAGAAAAACTTTCCACCCAAGAATAGCATACTCTGGTACTCAGAGCTGAAAGGAAATAGAACATTCAATTCATGTAACCTTGTACAGTCTCAGATAACCCCTCCCCCCCAGCATGGAGATTATACTGTGTGCTACAATGCTCAGTTTCCGTGGTACTGCGGATGGAACCCAGGGCTCTGTGTGCCTGGGAGGCACTCTACCCATTAAACCACACCTCCAGCACCTTCATCTCTGCCCTCAGTAATGTTCCAGCCTTGGCAGAGAAGACAGGCAGATGCCATAAGCCCCTGGGGTTAATGCTAAGTTGGCTTTTGGCCATCTCACAGCTGAAAGGAGGAAAGAATCCAGGTGTCTAACATCATCATAGAACATGACATGGAAACACCTGAGAAACCAGGCTTTCCCTGTGGGGTAACTCACTTTAACTGAACAGAGACCCAACAGAACACTGAATAGGGAAGGCTGACCATGGGACGCCTTGTCTGAGGACCATGCAAAATTGACAGTAATAACAGCTCAGCATAAGGAGAGCATATGACATCACAGCAGTGCCCCACTCGAGGATGGCATAGTGGTTCCAATCCCTCAGTCCTGCCTCTTTCTCTCCTCTTGGGTTTCCTGGGTTCCCATCCCCTGAATAGCTCAAGACCCAGCATAAACCTACCCTTTGTTCTTAGGAAGCTTGGAAACTTTTTAATCAAGAAACCCCATGGACTTTTCATGTGAATAATTCAATAAAGTTGCTTTCTGCTTGATTCCAACCCACTTGTGAGTTTTACTGATCAATGTGGGCATTAAGGAACCAGGAGCTATGGGACAAGACCATAATGAACCTGGTACACACAGAACCTTCTAACTTAAGGCCAGCTGCTCTATGACCAAAGCCTGGAGGAGCTCACAATGATGGCAGGTGTCTTTAATTGCAGAGGCTTGGAAAAACAAGAAATTCAAAACACTAGAGTTTCTTCTACGTTTTCGCTTAGCAAATGGCTTGGTTTCCTCATTCTATTCACATATATATTTTTTGTGAGAACTAGCCAGCAGACCTCACAGAGTTAGCTATATCCATTGGTATACACAGGAGTGCACTAGAGGCAGGGAAGGTGTCACAGTGTCCTCACACAGGGTGAGTGACCAAGAGAAGAGAGCTAAACAGGAGGTAGGCAGGACATCCTCATCTGGTCCAGCTCCCATCTCCCAGCATGCCTTGCCTGCGGTGTGGTTCAGGGTTCTTTCTGCCTGATTTGTTCTCAGAGACTGCTAGGCTATACAGGTCTACCAAAGTTAGAGTGACCCCTTGCCCAGCAGGGCCTAACCTAGATTTGCCCAGATTTAGAGATAGATGTATTGTCTTTACGATGAGAAGCAAAGTTGAAAACTCAATTTCAATGCCATTTTTAGCCTTTGGGGCCAATGTGAGTTTCTAGAAAGTTGGTACCCTGATCTCCTCATCCCATACATTTCCCTGACAGACCACAAAGTCCTTGCATTAAAATCATAGAAATCCCATTATTTTTATAGGCAAATACACAATGCATGTGATCAGTTCTGCAAACAGTCCTCTAGGGTACGAATATGCTAAGAGCCGCAGTGTTTCGTAGATATATCAGAGACGAAAAGAGGACAGTGCTCCCAAGACAAGACCCAAGCAATGGCTACTTCGTAAACAGCAGGCATTCTTAATGCGTGCCAGCTAGGACAGTTGAATAATTGAGTAACTTCTTGTCTGGTGGGATTAGAAATGACAGAAATACAAAATGGATGGATAAGTTCAGGGATATTCAGTGACTTACACAAATTCCAACTGGAGGTCTCCCTTAATGGTACCTGTTTTTAATAACCCTTTTTTTTCTGTTGCCGTATGTTGAAAAGGAAAGGAAGGAAAACTGTGTCCAGCACCTGGAGGCATCTCTGCTTTCATCATTTGTGACTCCAAGAGGGCATTCTGGAGTCTGTGGAAGGGCCAGAGGTTGGCCAGCCAGGAAAACTGATTCCAGGAATCTAAGACAGCTAGACCTGAGTCTACTCCTTCATGCTGCCACACACTCCCAGAATCAAAATTAAGAGTCATGTACTACCTTGTGAGAAACACATGGTCCACTGCACATACATATCACTCCAGCCTGGTGGTCAATATTTTGAAGTGCTTATTAAGTTTAGAACAAAACGTACTGTCCATCATTCCTTATTGGGCCTGGAAAAATTGAGCATCAGGTCCTGAGAAAATACTCCTCAAGGTCTTAGGTGTTTGCACATCTTGAGGTGGCTGCTGAAGCCCTACATGCTAACAGGTATGGGGTGTGCCTCACCTGACACTAACTGCAGCAGCCACCAGAGCCCACTTCTGGCTCCTCTTAACTCCACACAAATAAAACATAGTAGAATCTGAAATGTACACATATAGACACTGGACTGACGTCTCAGCAGGTAAGGATGCTTGCTACCAAGCTCAATTACCTAAGTTTGATTCCCCAGGACCTGAGTAAGAGATGATATAAAACTTAGGAACCAATGAAAAGCATTACTTTTTCCATTATTACAAAGAAGGCAGTCTCATCAGGCAGCAGTCTCGAACCTTGAGAATCCTGGCCTGTGTTGTTCCCCATGAAGAACACTGGCTAGAATCTGTGTTTCCTCCAGTGGCCACATCATGAGAACCATAACATTTCAAATATCTGGGATACGATGCAATACACACACACACACACACACACACACACACACACACACACACACCTTATGAATAAGCTAAGCATAGAGAGATTTATTTTGGTTCAAGATATCATTTCTTCTAAGATAACACATTTTTTTTTCCTAACGTGATAGACAAATTTTTTTTCTAACCATTCGAGAAAAATTTGGAATTCCAGGCATGTTTCCAACTCAATAATTATTTCTGGTCAAATAATCTTGATAATCTATCATTAATTACTATTCAGATATTAAAACAAGATTCTTCCACCACTTGCCAGATAAATCCCCAGTGAGTAAGGGTAAGTTCTAAGAGCTCTGAGTTTTAACAAGCAGAAAACTCAGGACACACGAGGCAGATGACACCTGTCTGGACACTGGCCAGACTCTAAACACTGAAACCTGCTCAGAGACCAAGCCAAGTTCCTGGCTGCTGAAGCTTTAGTGAGGGAGCAGAAAAAGATAGCAAAGTTCTGAACCTTGTACGGTGTTTTCAAAATGTACCTTGAATTACAACGTGATGGGCAGTAGGAGAGAGAAACTTAAGTGACACGAAATTACTCTGGGAAAGATGACCTTCTGCAGAGGTATAACCTTTATTAGGAGTAATGGAGTTTCTACATAATGGAAATTCACCTACATGATGAATCCTATAACTGCAGAGGCATTCGGATCATTGTTTTAAGTGCAGGATTTTATATGAAACATCCTTCACCCAAGCTCTATTTAGGACAGATTTACCAATATCGAGTCCAGCGTCTGGCCATTTACCCCTGCATTTACTTACATTCTGTTGGCTACAATGGGAAATGCTATTATATAATTCTGTGGGAGCTGCCACAGGAAAGCCATATGCCGCTGACAAACTCCAGGTCTTAGCTTACCATCCAGGACTTCGAGAGCTATCAGGTGCCCTTGGAAGCCACATTTGTGACTATGGTCATTCTTCCCTCGAAATACTCCACTGACAGAGAACTGGCTACTATACTATGGCTGCTCAATAAACAATGAGAAATAAGAGCAGGTCCTGAGAGCATTCACAAAATATGTTTTCTCTCATCTAAGTATGTAGAGCTGAAATCGCACACGCATGTGTATGCACGTGACATGAGGAAGTAGAGGAAGACTATTGAGAAGCAAGAGGAGTCAGGGTGAAAAGGATAAGGGAAATTAAGAAGGATGAATACGAACAATCTACCATATGTATAATATGATATATTATATGATATGTATCATAATGAAACCCATTGTTTTATACACTGTCTTAGTCAGGGTTTCTATTCCTGCACAAACATCATGACCAGGAAGCAAGTTGGGGAGGAAAGGGTTTATTTGGTTTACACTTCCATGCTGCTGTTCATCACCAGAGGAAGTCAGGACTGGAACTCAAGCAGGTCAAGGAACAGGAGCTGATGCAGAGGCCATGGAGGGATGTTACTTACTGGCTTGCTTCCCCTGGCTTGCTCAGCCTGCTTTCTTATAGAGCCCAAGACTACCAGCCCACAGATGGTACCACTCACAATGGGCCGCAGAGACAGGTGGATTTCTGAGTTCGAGGCCAGCCTGGTCTACAGAGTGAGTTCCAGGACAGCCAGGGCTACATAGAGAAACCTTGTCTCAAAAAACAAACAAACAAACAAACAAACAAAAAACCCAAACAATGAGCCCTCCCCCCTTGATCACTAATTGAGAAAATGCCTTACCTCTGGATCTCATGGAGGCATTTTCTCAACTGAAACTCCTTTCTCTCTGATAACTCCAGCTTGTGTCAAGTTGACACACAAAACTAGCCAGTACATGCACCAACTAAAAGATAATAATAATAATAATAATAATAATAATAATAATAATAATAATAATAAAACCCAAACACTAGAGCAATACTCATTGAAAACCAGCCAGGCATCAAGGAACAGAAATCTCACCAAAAAGCTGACTCAGTGTGCAGAATGTATTAACAAACATCTAGGCCTCAGAGGACGACTGGCAGGATAGTCTATCTGCCTGAATGTGACAGGAAGGCTATGCTGGCCACTGAAGCAACAGGGGTGTGGGTACAGAGGATGTCACAAGGAATACCCCAGAGACCCAGTCGGATTACTGAGAGCTGTACTCACTAACGAATATCCATGGTATTCCTAAGGTATACCAGGCAAGCCATAAGGGGTTATTTATTTTGTTTTGTTTTTCTTTTTTTTAAATTTATTTATTTATTATATGTAAGTACACTGTAGCTGTCTTCAGACACTTTTTCTTCTCGCTCCGGCCCTGCTCGCTCTGGCCCCTGTTCACTGTAGCTATCTTCAGACACCCCAGAAGAGGGCATCAGATCTCATTATGGATGGCTGCGAGCCATCATGTGGTTGCTGGGATTTGAACTCACGACCTTCAGAAGAGCAGTCAGCGCTCTTAACCACTGAGCCATCTCTCCAGCCCGTTTTGTTTTTCTTAAATAATGTTAGTGACATTTTATTTGAGTTCCGTTTTTATTCGTTTTAAGCAAAATGAAGCTGCTGGATACTGTATATGAGGGTTCATTCCAAGATCAGCCAAATATCATACCTCTTCTCATTGAAAATACCCAGAGCTTTCACTGTTGAGGACATACTAAACCTGTTTATATTGAGAAATCCAACTGCCTTGGAAACAATGTGTCCGGGTGCACATCTATGCTGAGAGGGGAAACCTTAAACTTTTAATAACTTTAGAAACTAAACAGGATTCAGAAAACTAAATTCACACAATGACAAGGTGGGTAGTTTTCTTTTCTTTTGTTAAAACAAAAGGTCTTTTGTAGAAGACCTCATTAAAGCGTTCTAGACCCCGAACAATTTAGAAAAGCTGCAGTGGGTCCTTTCCTCACGAAGCTTGCCAATCTCAGTCACAAGCATGGAAGGGAATCGGACACCTAAAACCGGGCGGAGTGATGGCAGGTTTATTATTCTCACTCATTAATGCTCTGATGCCTGCGTTAGGTGAGAATCTGTGGTGGCTGGTAATATTAATTACAGCTTCCAGAGGCTGTGTCCACTGGTTATTTATAAAACACAAACAATGAATAAATGGTTCCATCACTACTTTGCACGGGAAGGGAGACATTGCACATCCTTGGTTAACAGATGAATTAATTCTGTTAAGCAACTGCAGTCCTTGAAATAAAAGCACAAAGCAAACCAGTGAACTGGGATACAAGGCTTCTGGAAATACAAACCATTTTACAGGAAAGCAGAGCCTCCATTGGGATGTTACCCTAATGCAAGTGGAGGGCAGCATGGAATCCTAAATCCACCCAAGTGTGCTCAGCGTCTGCATTAGGGTGGGCAAGGAAGGAGACAAGGGGGCTCAGAGCAGCAACTAGAGGAGGTGCTGCAGAGCTCTCTACTTCTGGAGTTCAATCTCAAATGCCGACAGAAAAGTTAAGGCAGCAACTATTACTAGAATTTCTTCCTTCTGATAAGGCTCATATAGAAAACTCTCCCTACCAAAAAAATTTACAACTTGGACCAACCTCATGCATTCTTACACTATATATATATATATATATATATATATATATATGCATGCCAAGAACTGGTCACTTGTTTTCACTTGAAGGTGGAAAAATAAACCTGGTATATTGAAAATGAAATAACTCAAATGTACTATACATATATAAACGCAACCACGTATAAACCTAGCTATGTTTATCTAAACTTGTACCCAAGTCTTCTTAAACTATTTAAAACACAAACAAAAAAATTACAATTAAAAACAATTTCAACAAATCATTCTCCCAAGTATATTCCCTGAATCTTTAAATATAAATACCTTTTCCTAGTTAAAAGGTAATTATCCATTAAGATGAGAACAACCATTTAAAAAAAAAAAAAAAAAGCAACACTCTAATAGTCAAGCAGAATTGGCTTCTAATCCCTGGCTCACTGTTGCATTATGAATCTATACAGGATGGTTATGAATCTGTTACAATGACAGTTTTGTGACGACAATGGTGAATGCCTACGCTGTCACCAGCCTCAATAGTCCCGTGCAATTCTGGGGACATCTGAGAAGCGGATAATTAATTACCTCATCTGGAAACACAGTGGGGAGGTACAAGAGTCCAGAGGCAGAGGTAGGTTGGCCGAGGCAGAGAAGGAGGCAATTCTTCACATGGGCCTGTGTGTGCACTGACTCTGGCAGGTAGAGTTATTCTGCTAACCTTCCAAACACTGAACCCTGAGTGTCAGGAGAAATGAAAGTAAGATACCTTAAGTGATCTGCATTTGAAGAAAGTGAGCAATTGTCACTGGCAAACATCTGAAGGAGAGGTGATAAAGCACTCGAATAGCCCATCAAGTAAGCAGTAATAGTTAATCCCTATTAAAATTAATCTTTTGAGTTAATAGATATGACTCTCCGAGCCACTACACAAAGCTTACACCCGCACAGGTTTCAATCAGCCAAGGCTCCTCGCAGCACAAATATTAATAAATGTTTCTCCTTAATGCATAACACACAAATAACATTCTCCCTCGAATTTAAAGCATGCTATGACTGCTTAAGCATTGCAAGGTATTTCAAAGCATTAACATAAACATAGTTTTGCTGATCTTTAAAAGGACAGTAACATGAAGAATGAACCAAGAAAACACACACTTGTCTCTAACACATACACCTACATACTAGTGACATGTACACCTACATACTAGTGACACACACATGCACAAGCAACATGTATACCTACATACTGGTGACACACACACACCTATGCACTAGTGATACACACATCTACATACTAGTGACATGTACACCTAGTACCAGTAACACATACACCTACATACCAGTGACATGCATACCTACATACTAGTGACATGTACACCTACATACCAGTGACATGTACACCTACATATCAGTGACATGTACACCTACATACTAGTGACATGTATATCTACATACCAGTGACATGTATACCTATATACTAGTGACATGTCCATCTACATACCAGTAACATGTACACATACATACCAGTGACATGTATACCTACATAGCAGTGACATATACACTTATGTACCAGTGATATGCATACCTACATACCAGTGACATGTACATCTGCATACTAGTGACATGTACACCCACAGACCAGTGATATGCACACCTATGGACCAGTAGCACATCAAAACATTAAGTTTTACTTGACTGCCATCCATTCTGAAATGTACAATCCACTGTAATGATTTGGTTCTATATGTAGCAACACATGGCACCAGGAGGCTTAGGAAATACGTGGCCTTCTATTCCTTCTGCTTCTTGTAAAAATAAAAAGAAAGTTCAGAGTTAAGCATAGTAGGGGGAGCTGACACTCATTTCCTATAGAATAAGAAAATGTTTTAAACCAAATTTCTGTGTAATATTCTCTCAGGATCAGTTTCTATGTCTGGGCCTCCAGAAGGAAACAGGGCAAATGTATATAACCCATTTGCATCTTTTTCTGAAAGCTTGGTTAATTACTTTAAATTTGCTCTTTAAAAAAAAAAAAATTATTGCACCATAAGCTGGGGGATTAACAATGCCAAGAGTACTGGCCACCAGACTGCCCCATGAGTGGACTGTCCAAGTTACTAAAACTACATAGCAGGCTTTCAGAGCACATTGCTATGCTGGACATACATGAAACACACATTCACACATGACTGTGTGCACATACCAGGTGTGCTTCCAATCACACCTGAGCCAAGCTCAGGAAAGGAACATGAAAAGGCTTCCTGCACCATAATCTTGTTCCTCTTCTCAGCCAACAGAGATGAGCCATTTGCCTCCTGGCTCAGGGAAGGAAGATCCACTTTCTCCGGAGGCCCAGGAACCTCTGAAATTACCTAAGTCTGAAGGAGAGTCCACAGGAGCTGAAGCTCTGGAAATCACAGATTGGGGAGTAGCAGTAAATTCTCTAATGACAAGCAGTTGGAGGAAGTAGAAAGGGGGGTATAAAAATTTAAGAAAAAAATCAGGGTGAGTCTGGAGGGAAAAGTATGTATTCTGAAGTAACAAACCTGATTAGGAGTAGTAAACAGAGTTAATTAACAAGTTACTTAATTATACCCACCGACAGCATTTATGCCTTCAGATCACGTTCTAGACTGCCAACTCATATTTAAAGCATTGTTAATACTGGCTGACAAATTTTGCTTGGCTTCCAAAGCACAGGTTGTTTTGTTTTGTTTTGTTTTAAGTGTATTTCGCATGTCTGTAAATAACCTAGTAATTTGCCAAATGAAAGCAGAGCTGAGAAGGTTGGCAGGTCAGAGAGTCCCCCAGCAGTTCTCACTGGTCAAGTCTACAGCCTACTTTCAAATAAAGGACAGAACTCCAGGGACACAGACAGTCTGGAAAGGTCAAGGCTGTGTGCTTCTAATTGTTATTCAAAACCATTCTCATTTCTTAACATAGCAAGTCTGTGAGCTGAGACTTGCTTTTTTGTTTGCCTTTTTGTGTATGAAATTGTGTTCATGAAGGAATGTTTGAACTGGTTAGGGGTTTTTTTGTTTGTTAATTTGATATAAGATAAAGTCATCTGGGAAGAGGGAACCTCCATTGAGGGAATCACATCTATCAAATGACCTATAGGCAAGTCTGTGGGGCAGTTTCTTAAGGAATGATGGGTGGGGGAGGGCCCAAAGCACATTGGGAGGACCATCCCTGGGCAAGGGGAAACAGATGGTTTAGGTTAGCACACTGAGCAAGCCTCTCTCTGCATCAGCTCCTGCCTCCAGGTTCCTGCCTTGAGTTCCTGCTCCCCAACCCACTTCCCTCAGTAATGGGCTGAAGTGTGAAGTGTTTCTCCCCTAAATTGGTTTTCATCAGCATTTTATGACAGCAAAAGAAAGCAAACCAGGACAACATGTGTTTGTGTGCATGTGGAGACCAGAGATCAGTGCTGTGCACCTTCCTCATTCTACACTTTAGCTTTAGAGATAGGGTCAGTCAGCTGGTGGTATCTTTCTCTCTCAGGTATGGAACACTATACCTGGCTTTTATAGGGTGCTGGGATTCTGATCTGAGGTCCTCATGCTTATGTGGCAAATATTTTAGACTAACCCACCCCCTACCTCCTGGTTTGAGATTTAGCCATCACTTTTGTAGAAATACTGATTCTCAACCACATTCATGTGCAAAAATTACACATTGACAAGTCAAGAACCATCAAAATTGTCCTGCCCTATGCTGCAACCCCAGAGTTGAATAAGTAAATGAATGCATAAAACTAAAACTCAAGCTTCCTAATATTTTTTAAATATTCTTTTTCTTTTTTAAATTATTTTTGGATGTATGGATGTTTGCCTACATGCATGCCTGTGTACCACATGCATAGCCAGTGCCCTTGGAAGCCAGAAGAAGGTATCTGATCTCTAGAAGTGGAATCAAAGATAATTGTTATCTGCCATATGAGTGCTGGTAATAGAACCTTTGTCCTCTGGAAGAGCATCCAGTGCTCTTAACTTCTGAGCCACCTCACCAGTTCTTACCTTCCTAATGT
>CM052707.1:54979837-55051348 GCA_028551405.1 Uromys caudimaculatus | reverse complement strand
GAGGAAGAGGAAGAGGAAGAAGAAGAAGAAGAACCACGATAATAAAGTCTTTAACAGAATGACCCTTGAGACATTAGACAATGTACAAAGCTCTAAGGACTTCCAGAATGCCTTTTACTCTTGGTTGAAAATCAGTGACTTCTATAAAATTAAAATATATTCCTTTGACAACAAACTTAAGATTGCTTTTCTCCACTCTCAAGATTGCAACAGTGAAGCCAGCAGATAAGAATGTATCCTTTAGCCAGGCAGTGGAGGCGCACCCCTTTAATCCCAGCACTTGGGAGGCAGAGGCAGGCAGTTTTCCGAGTTCGAGGCCAACCTGGTCTACAGAATGAGTTCCAGGACAGCCAGGGCTACACAGAGAAACCCTGTCTCAAAAAACCAAAAAAAGAAAAAAAAAGAATGTGTTCTTTAACAGTGACAGACCCACAATCAGAAAAAGTAGAAAGTGGCTAGGGTATTGCTAGATACTACAGCAAACACCTATAAACCCTCTTCAGAAGAAAATGGATGTAAACAAAAGACAAATCTAAATGAACAAAGCCTTCAAATTCAGCAAACAGACAAGTGACCTGCAAAACTTCAACCCTCTTTTGGGTTAGCTATGACATCTCTCTGAATGTAATGTTTCAAGCTGTTTCAAAGGTGTTTCAAAAATGTTTCAACCCAGTCATATTGCGCACTGCTCTACTGCGAAGGCGTTTCCTAACAAGGCACACTCCTCTATCCACATTCAGCTGCATGGTCTACACCACAATGCTCAGGAACACTGCCACTATCACAGAGTAGCTCCAGACTCCTTTCCAATTGCTCCTGCTAGTAATTCCCTGGGATTCCTCATGATACCCCAGGCCCATGTCAATTCTCCCATAACTCACCTGCCAGGGTACTCAAGAATGTTCTAGTCTTCCAAGCACTCTTAAACATTGTTTATAATCTAGTTCAACTCCACCCTCTTCCAGAAGTTCCTGCAGTTCTTAGCAGCTGCGAGCATGACCCTGGCACCTGTGGTGTCTACTGGTACTTGAGTTTACTGAGCTGAATGAAGGACCTAAATGTGTTGGATTCCTTTTCAACCTTTATCTTTAAATTTTCATTTTACCACTGCCAGGAGCTTTAGAAGTCCCACAGTGTGAGCAAGAATGGAGGGAGGACCCTACCTTGTAGGTCTCTGCCTTGTGAGTAACATACTGTTGGAGAAGCAGGAGATGGCCAGGACATAAACAGCACCAGAGGATGCTATTTAACTCCCCACTAATGAGCTCTGAAAACTTTCCCTGATAGCCCCACTATTACCCCTACTTTAACCCTTTCGTTCCAAGTGGCTATTAGCTTCTGTTGGACCTAGGCCCCGGGCACTGTATAAAAAACTTACCTGTGTTAGCATGAAAGGAATGTACATGCTATATTGTTCTCATAATAGACTACACTAGTGGACATGAATACGGGCATATTGTAAACAAAAGTTGACAATCCATTACACATCAGATTATTCCTTAAGTCCTTAAGTCCACAGCACAGCATCAAGATTGTGTAACTGATTTATTTTCATTTATAACTCATGTTGGGAAAATAAGTATTTAAACCATGACATTCAGGTTATATGACATTCCATTCAAGTTGAAGGTTTCTCAACCACTGTGTAAACGCCAGCTATGTAATCACTCAAATTCTTGCAAATTTCTTAAATTCCAGTGCAAAAAGCAGGTACTCCTAAAGGTGGCTGGTGTATTCCTCATTCCCAAGCAGACAGCATTTGGCTCAAGTCTGTTAATCTCAGCATTTGGGAGGTTCACGTAGGAGGAGTGTTCCTAGTTTGAGGACAGCCCTTACTACAGAGTGAGTGAGTATTCCCTCACCGACTTAGAACATACAAAAAGAAATGTATTTACAGAACGTTATTTGGAAAACACTCCCAGAAAAGATCATCATTCATCTAAGAAATAAACTGTTTTCTGACATAGTTCTCATATTTTCATATAAATATTGATTTGAGATTTGCAGGTTGGTACTGATCTAAATTAAAACTCCAAGCCTCCGGATTTCGTGAATTAGCAGAGAAGAGAATGTGAGGTATGTAAATCATGCGTCTGCAAGGACATTATGTGTTCCCATCTTTGAAGTTTATGAAAGAAATTCTGCAACAGAACTGAGCTCTCACACCCGGCATCCTGGTGTTTATGGGGGTGGTGAGGACTCACTTGCCCTAAAGTTTTTCTTTCCTCTTCTATGGCTGAAGGGACCAAAATGAATTTATTTCTAATCAAGATGCCAAATACAACAGGGCCTATAAAAGGGCCTATGTCACCTCCTGGGTGACATAAAACACACTGAATAAATTAGGCTGAATGAATGTGTAGAGTGAGAGGCAGCAAGTAGATTTTAGCTCCTTTCATAAAAACAAAGATGCTTTTGGAGAACAAGAGAACTTCTGTGGAAAAACCTACAAAAAACACTAGGAGAGAGACCTCTGTGACAGGTGTGTCTGTTTGGTTGGTTCATTGGTTGTTGGTTTTGGGGAAAGGGGAGTGTGTTAAGATTTATTTCTTTATTTTATGTATATGAGTACACTATTGTTGTCTTCAGACACACCAGAAGAGGGCATCAGATCCCATTACAGATGATTGTTAGCCACCATGTCGTTGCTGGGAATTGAACTCAGGACCTCTTGAAGAACAATCAGTGTTCTTAACAGCTGAGCCATCTCTCCAGCTCCCCTGGTAGGGAGAGGGGGTTTGAAACACTGTTTCTCTGTGTAGCCCTAGCTACCCTGGAATTTGCTTTGTGGAGCAGGCTGTCCTCGAACTCACAGAGCTTCACCTGCCTCTGCCTCCACAGCACTGAGGCACCCAGCAACAGGTATCTGTAATAAGCATGGACAAGTGGGTTTTATTTCTTGGTATGTAGTGGGTTCCTTCCTGACATTTCCTTTGCTCCTCAGGATGATGGTTGTGTATGTACTGGATACACATGAGTGTATGTGCTGGTTACATGTGGCCCCTGTTCTCACCAGGGACCCATACATGCCTATCTGCTGCCCTAATGGCATGGAGTTCAGTTTGCAGGCCAGACTCTCTGCACACACGATTATTCACACACAGCTTGCACTAGTTTGTCAGCAATACTGTGCCGACCTGGAATTCTCTATCTGGCTTTCGATAGCCTAGTTCTTATATGAGTATCCTAAAGCATTATCCCAAACTTAACCCAGCTATACTACTGGAGGCAGCAGCTATGAGGATCTCAGACAGAGGTGTGACCAGATGCTAACATGGGTGCTGCCAGCTCTAAGCCCCAGCCAGAGTAACAACCTAGAGAGCTATGAAAGATGACTTTCTATAAGGTACTCAGCTCCTGAGTCTCAAAAAGGAGCTTCCCTCTGTTTTGTCTTAGTCTCTATTGCTGCTGTAAGACTTCATGACCAAGGCAACTTATAGAAGAAAGGGTTTATTGGGGGCTTATGGCTTCAGACGGTGAACCCACAACTATCATGGTAGGGGAGCAGGGCTGTAGGCAGGCATGGCACTGGAGCAGTAGCTGTGAGCTGTCATCTCAATAATCCACAAAGAGGCAGAGGGCTACCTGGGAATAGTGTGGGTTTTACAAACCTCCACGCCCACCCCACACACACACACCTCCTCCAACAAGGCCACACCTCCTAATCCTTTCTCAAACACTTCATTACCTGGAGACCAAGTATTCAAACACAGAAGCCTATGGGGCCATTCTCATTCAAACACTACACCCTCTCTTTCAAACATGGAGGAGAGAGTTAGAGCTCTGGAATTGTATTCTGTGAAGCAAGCTGACAATGCTCAGCAGCAGAAAGGAACAGGAACCAAGGGTAAACTGTGCCTCTATCCAACAGTCACTCAGATGTACCCACCACTCCGTGGCACAGAAGGAGCAATGGCTGCCCTTCTGAAACCCCTTCCATCTTGCCTATGGGGAGAACCCTGCGCAGGACTTTATAAACTTCAACCCTTTTAGGTTCTCTTTCTTTGTGGAGAGGGAAAAGATGAAGAAAATGAACTATGTAATTAATAGTGACCCACACCTCCACACTTTGGCCAGGTACACGGCACGTAAAAATGCACACAGGCATGTGTCCGTCTGCTGTGAATGGCTTGCTCATCCAAGGATGAAATGCTGACTGTCTGACATGTGACGTGAGCAGAACATGACCTTCAAGCTAATATACTCTGTGCATAGTAATTTCAGGACAAATCTGCCAAATCCCGAAAATGTGAACCTGCAAACATCCAAAGAGCCAAGAGAAGTTCAGGGCACTGTGAGCCACAGCAAGCCCCTTCCAAGGCCCGGTCAACCATACCATGGATGCTCCACACTCTGAAGCAAGCATTGGTCTAAATTACACTAACATGAAATGTCTGAATTGGGTTTAATCATGACCACAACAAAAAGATATGAAGTCCTCAGCCACAGCGTATCCAAATGTTGAGCTTATGTGGATATGGGATCCTCAAATGTAACTAAGTTGCAGTGAGCCATTAGAGCACACCTAATGTAGCATGTCTGACTTTATATGAAGAAGAATGTGACAGAGACTGAATGTGTAAAAATTAACGCACTGTAGTTATGATGTAGATAGAAACACTTGCAAGCCATGAATACCTGGGCTACCTGTGAACATAAGAAGGCGTGGTATTCTTCCTTAGGGCCTTTGGTACACACTGGCTGTACTGGCTAGTTTTGTGTCACAAGCTAGAGTCATCAGAGATGAAGGAGTGTTGTCTCCATGAGATCCAGCTGTAAGGCCTTTTCGAAATTAATGATCAACGGGGGAGGGCCCAGCCCACTGTGGGCAATGCCTGGGCTGGTGGTCCTAAATTTTATAAGAAAGCAGGCTGAGTAAGCCAGGGGAAGCAAGCCAGTAAGCAGCATCCCTCCATGGCCTCTACATCAGCTCATGTCTCCAGGTTCCTGCCCTGCTTGAGATCCTGTCCTGACGTCCTCTGGTGATGAACAGCCATGTGGAAGTGTAAGCTGAATAAACCCTTCCTCCTGAACTTGCTTTTTGGTCATGGTGTTTCCTTGCAGCCATACCAACCCTAAAGACAACACTGGGTTTGCAATACCCTGACCTTGGACCTCCAGCCATAATGGAGGCTTCTATTGCTCAAAGCTACCTCATTCCCAAAGGTCTGCTGGATAGCTCTGCAAACAGATCAGACCCAAGCTCTGCCTGCAATGACGTCAGTAATTCTAGGAGGATGTGAGGGACCTGAGTAGACACAAGTATAAGATTCCTTCTCTGTCTTAGTAACCATGAGAAGCATTGGCACCATGCTGGCCAGCCCAGCCCAGCCAGGTAGAGTGGTCAGTCTTCTGAGTTAAAGCACGGCCCATCAGTTTACTTCCTGTGCCATAACTATGCTCTACAGTCTCTGAACTTCCTTACCTATCCTGGTTAGCAGCATGAAGACACACAGGACTCTGACTGAATGATGACCTGTGAAGAGGCTGAAGTGCATTGAAGGTACACACTCACCTGCACCCTAAACACAGGGTGCTTAAGCCCAGGCACCAGACACTGACTAGGGGACTTATTTATGCAGCAATAGGAAAAACTTCAATGAGCTCATTCATGTGGAAGTTACTGAATAGCTGGTATAAAGTAGATCAAGAATTTGTAAGCTCTCCCTCAAAGCAAGATAGTGCTCAAAAAATCAAGGCAGGGAACTAGGGAGATGTCTCAATGGGTAAAATGTTTGCTGTACAAGCAACAGAAGCCAAGTTCAAATCCCTAGAACCCACCTAAAATGGGGTTCAGCAGTGCACACCGGTAACGACAGCACTGGGAGAAGATGATCCCTGGTCTTGATAGCCAACCTGCCTCAAAAACATAAGGTAGGGAATAATGACAAACATTTGACATCACCATCTGGCCTCCACGTGTATGTAAAGAACACACACACACACACACACACACACACACACACACACACACACACACGGGAGCGATCTGTAGTAGAAAGAATATCCACAGACAGATCAGGGTCAAAAACTAAATATCTCTGATAAACAGTGCTGATGGCAGACCACAGTAACAGAGGTGGGGCTGTCCATGCCTCTAAGTCCACACAATTTCAACAAGTGAGATTTAAAAATTAGAAAACAGAGGCCCTCTCTCCCACCCCGCAAACGAGAGAGGAAAAATAATTAAAACTATATTGCAGACACAAGTCACAAGACATCTGCTAATGTTCTGAGACTTGAATATTAGCTGCCTACATCGTTCAAATATGATTTTTTTAATCCCCATGAAAAACCAAATGGCCCACAAAATTACTAAAAGAACAGTTTTTAAACCCTCCCCCAAGGGGGACAGGGGTGCTAAATCCCTCCTTCACCACTGGCTCTCCCGGCCATCTATTACGGAGTTATGAGGTGAGGATAAAGGGCCTGACTGGAGAGGAACACAAAGTCTCTGCGCAGACACCATCCACCCTGTACCTTGGACATTTGTTTGGACAGCCATTTGTGATTTATTGCCTCTGACTCTCATATTCAATATCTTTTAACAGTTTGATACAACCTGTTAAAATAAATTTCAACCACAAGTCACTCATCCTCACCTGAGGAGGCAAAGGCTACACTAATACCATCTCTTTACAGCCCCGGCCAGAAAAACAGAGAGGAAGTCTTTCATGTACATATGCAGAAATTGCAATCTAAAATCACCCTGGGAGATTTCCCCCTAACTTACATAGCCAGGCACATAAGGCACACACAGGCATAGGTCACTAGGCACAGAACTGCAAATGACTCTGCTGCTCAGTGTCCACACAGTCCCAGAAAGATCTATGTGCCTCAGAGATGGCGTCAGCTACAGGGGAGCACCATACCTACACATGGAATGGATGGAACTAATGTTTGACTGTATTGCAGGGGAGCACTAAAGCGAGAGAGCTCACCAGTTGAACTGCTAGAGATAAAACACTCAACCAGTTGTCTAAATTCTCTTTTTATGACTTGTTTGAAAGGGTGGCTTGTCGTTAGAACACTTACCTAATGAGCACATGATCTTGGGTTCAATCCCCAGGAACACACACACACACACACACACACACACACACACACACACACTCCACATGCACAACCAAGACCCTCAGCTTATAAGAGAGTTTACCATTATTTGGGGAGGGGGGTGATCTGCTATTGTCTTGAGGTCAGCGGCACATATATTCACTCATTAAACCATATGGGCAGAGTATGTTTCAACACAGAGTGTCTCAGCATCTGCACATGTCTAGTTGAATACCCAATGTGTAATACAACAACATTCAGGAGGAGCTGCAGACTAGTGTCAATGGCAGGAGTGCTCTGCTAGCATGCAAAGGCCCTAGGGCTCATCATGAATATCGCATAAACTGGATGTGGTAGGGCACATCTGAGAACCCAGCACTTGAGCACTCAGGAGAGGGTGCTCAAGATCGCCCTCAGCATTGGCCTGTCCCTTACTGTGTTCAGCTGAACTTGAGATGACCAGGAGACCTGGGATTCCAGATAAGCAATGTGACCCCAAGAGTTTAGAAATTAAAACCATACAGTATTCTGTGGACCTGAGCTTCCTCTGTATGAAACTGCCCTGCTCACCCTAAGAAAGCAGGTTCCTTCTCCCTCCACCGCTGCACCATGTCCCAAGGCATGGAAATATAAGCTACAATCAGGATACCCTGAAAACACCCTGCTGGTGACATAGTAGGCACTCACATGCCAGTTCCCAGCCTCAAATGATTGAGCCAAAAGCTATGTCCACTCTGGACACCCTAGTCTGAACTCATCTCTTTTAAGGCTGTCCAGTACAAAGCAGGCACATGGTATACTTGCAGGAGTGGAGATCATAGACTTCCAGTTCCCAGATGCACAACTCACCACTACTATGGCAAATGCTATGTTCCCTCTACACTAGGCACAAAAACACCAACATGCAGGACAAGAACAGTAAGTGACAGATTACAGTGCGTGATCAGGGTAGGAAGCAGGACAATTAGGTGTGGGTATCCAGCAACAGCAAGCTCAAGCCCACCTTGCCCCTGGGAAGAACAATGGCTGGCTGGCTGCCACGTAGCTGTGGACAGTGAAGGGCCCAGCCCTACTCTCTCTTCCATTGCCTGCCTCAGACCTGGAACAGCATACAAACTGCGAGAACACAGACAATGAGTGCTCTTGCTCTGAATTCACATAGTGGGAGCTGGGATTTGGTATGAAACAATCAGGCAATTACATTTAAGCATCAGCACGGGAGACCTAAAAATTCACGATGCTGTCAGTCAAGAAAAAAAAAAAAAACTAAGAAAAAAAAGCTAAGCTCTCAGCTGACGCTCACTGGTCTGTCTCCTGCCAACACACCCTCCAAAGACTCGCCCCTGCATCCCAACCCTAGGCTAAATGGGTAGCACCTCCCTCCAGCCAAGAGCACCCCATAGAACACACAGAGGTGGAGAAAAGCTCAAGAATAGCTTAATACTGAATTGTAGGCAAAAGTTCCCCGCTTCAGCTTCTGTGCCATCCACAAGCAGACAAGACCCAGAACTGCTGCTGCCTTTGGAGACAAATTAGAAATGATTCATTTAAAAATAATAATAATAATAATAATAATAATAATAATAATAATAACTTAAAAAGTGGGTTTTTGAAAACACCCATCAAAAAGATGGCTTAGCAGTTAAGAACACTTGCTGACCTTGTAAAGGACTTTGGTTTAGGTCCCAGCATCTGCATGGCTGCTCACAACCATCCTAACTCCAGTTCCAGGGGACCTGATGCCCTCTTCTGGCCTCCAAGGACATCAGGTATGCTCACAGGTGGTACATATATGTACATGCAGGTAAACATTCATACACATAAAACATAAATCTTAAAAATAAAAGGTAGCTACACCAACCATAGAAAATGTCCCTTGCTTACAGTTCTGCAGAATAAAACTAGCAGCTATAATTTAATTAAAGCACTACTAACACACACACCCCACTAATTTAAATGTAAGTAAGTTATAATTTTCATTATAATTTTGTTCCACCTTCCTTTTTGAGACAGTAGCTCACATAGCTCAGGCTGGCCTATAAATCCCTATGAACAGAGAGGAAGACCTGAGCTTCTGATCCTCCTTTCTGTACCTGCTGAGTGCTGAGGTTACAGGTAGACACTACCATGTTCAGTTACGTGGTGCTGAGGATGGAATCTGGGGCCACCATCTGGGTCCCACCCCCAGCCCACTCACTGGGATTTTACAATAAACTGGTTTTGTTTACATCGAGTCAGCGCCAGAAACAGGGTTCCAGAAGTCAAGGGCAGCTCCATGAAGAGAAGGGGGAGAAACTACACAGTGAATGCACCAAGTTGTGGCATGTCACCAGCTTAAAACAGCACAAACAACACACATACAGACACACAAACACACATACACATACACACACACACACACATATACACACACATACACAGATACAGAAACACACACATATACACATACGGACACATATAGCACACACATATACACACACAAACACACATACACACATGCGCGCGCGCACACACACACACACACACACACACACACACACACACACACAGAGACTAAATAACACAGAAGATGAGGTATCCAACTTAGAGCTCAGGATTTAAAACTCTTGAGTAGCAAGCAGTCCCTCCCTGTCTCAGGTCTCAATTAGTAGCCAAAGCCTGGGGCCTCTGTTTATCAACAAGGAATAGGTAAGGAACAACAGTGTGCTCCCACTCATGGGACCACATGGAGAAGACGAGGCATAGGGAGCCCTGGGAACAACCTCAAAGCAACAACAAAAACAGGAGAGTGGGGGTGTAAGAAATGACCCACTAATTACTAAGAACTGTTAGTAATGAAGTCTGTACTTATCCACTAATTACTAAGACTGTTAAGCAGAATTGGTCTATATTGGCTGCTACAGAAACACATCCAAGACACACCAGAGAATAGTACTATAGCAAGAAGCTATTTGCAGTTCAGTGTACTTAAGATGCTCACGTGAGTGTAGAAAACTGTAGGTGGATGGAGAAGCAAAAGTCAAACAAATGCAAAACAAAACAAAACAAACAAACAAACAAAACACAAACCGTAGTTTCTTCCCTCCAAGGGAGGGGATGGGTGTGGCTCAGGGTTCTACTTACCTAACACTTTACAGATTTTTCTAGTTTCTCACCATCACCATGAACTACTCTAATAATAAGTAAGACTGTGCAAGTCCCACAGGAGTGGAAACCTCTGAGGAGAGGGTAGTCGCAAGGTCCATAAATGACTGTTTAGTAGGAAGCACAGGATTGTGCGGGGCAAACGTGTTCTTTCCTGCACAGGGCATGGCTGTAGACAGAAACAACTTATCACCTGGAGACTTGTCTGCATCCGCCCAGACACTCGTTTGTTTCAGAGCCTCACAGACTGAAAGAAGCCACAACATGGCTTCACCAGAATCAAGAGTCTTTTTAATTTGTTAAAGTGAGCCCTAGTAAAGACTAAGCCTGTAGTGAACAAAAGGATTACCCCTCTTCCACACTTGCCTCTACATCATTCATCTTCTCCTTTGTGCCTTGTGCAAGCCTCTCACACACACACACCACTTCACCACCCAGCCTCACGATAACTCCCCACTGAGCATTCTACCACAAGTGTTCTTGTTCTTAGTGCTGGCTGGTGTCTTCCAGATATCATCATCCAGTCTGTGAGGGCCCATGGTGAGAGTCCGTAAGTTAACCGGGGCAGCCACTGGACCTGGAGGAGCCTGAAAACTGAAGGTCAAACAGGCCCACATCGCCTCTCAAATAGTCAATCAGCACAGCTGAAGTTAACATGCCAGGTCCCATTAAAATGAATATTGCCAACCAATTAGTAGAATAAATGGTTTGCCACATAATGGGCTTTGTCTGTGTTAATTCGCCTGCGTGCTGGAGGATCTACAAGTAGAAGGCAGGACCAGGTGCGATCCCAGTGCTGTGGCGGAGAACCCGGGACACAGGTGCGAGACAGGAGCTCACAGCAGTCAGAGGAAAGCCGGTCATATGTGAAAAGCATGAAGGACAAAGTAATTCTGTTGTCATCCAGCATAGAAACCAACATAGAGACAACTGTTTACTAAGCTAAGCATTCCAAACCCTAAATGTAGCAATAGTGGAAGTAAGGAGGGAATAATGGCACTGAGAACCAAGAGCATGGCCAAAGCACAGTCCACACCACTGACACAAAATAACCTTAAAAGTATACCCATTTGCTTTGCAGAGAGCTGCAATGGCTTACATAGTAAGTGGCCTCGTTTTGTGACTGCTTTGTCTCCAGAGAACAGTAAGTAAAACAACCCTGCTGGACAGGGCTCCATGAACACAGCTTCTCATGAGATGGATAAATTAGTTGACATGTCTTTATTTGAATTCCTTTCTCATTCTTTTCTAAGGCAAAGATGAAGCTAGCTATGCACAGGTTTTTTTCATGGCTAACTCTTCCCATCTTGACATCTTGAAGCAAGTCAAAGGGCGGGTTTAAAACGAAATAAAAAACCATTGCTATCAAAGGCCTGACATGCAATTTGAAGTTCTACAATGACAGTACCCACTAACATTACAGCTTGCTCCACCCACAAGTGTCATTCTTGATTGCAAGTAGCCCTGTGTGTGAAGCCTTACCCCAGAGTCCTGCCACAGGAATGCTGGGAATTTTCCATACCGTGTGTTTGAGTTCACTGTGCTGCCTTGCTACTGGGTTTTAGGTGTTCAGTAATAATGTGCTTTGTTCTCAAAAGTGTCCCCCACACCTGCCAACTGACAAGAGGCTCTTGCAGAATGGTGTGTTGTTGTGCTGCCCTCTAGTGGTAACTCAGAACAGAGCAGAAAGGGAGGAGGACCAGGAAGAGAATGAGAAAAGGCTAAACAGAAGATAACTCGAGTGGGAAAATAATGAAGAGATTACCTCTAAAGGTTCAGTAGTACCCTGTTATTTGATTGATATAAAACAAATCTGCTGGCATGTCACTATAGACTTGTCTACTTGCTTTCAAAACCTTTATGTAAAAAAAAAAAAAATCCAGAGCAAAACCAGCAAGTGCATATGTGTATAAACATATACACAAATTAACTGCAGCTTTAAGGCAAGAGAACACTAGCAAGGCAGGTCTACAGAATGTAACCTTATTTAAGGTGATGAGGACAGAGAATACTTCTTAAGACACAGTGGGGGTGGGCAGGGAGAGAGTGGACCCTCTAGCTAGGATGTGTGCTCTAAAATGCAGCCATTTTCAAACAACAGTGGCACAAACTCCCAATAGCAACACTTGAGAGGCTGAGGGAGAAGATCATAAGTTCAAGGCCAGCCTGGGCTCCAACATAGCACATTTCAGGCCAAGGTGGGAAAAACAGTGAGACCCTGTCTGCAAAAAGAGAAAGGGGTAGAGCAGCCATTTCTCCAGGATTTAGAGCAAGTAAAGAAATGTCTAAATTTCCAGGGGAAAAACAATAAAACTTAACAAGCACTCGTTGCTTTTGGAGACGACACATTAAAATCACATCAAAAATCAAAATTAACCCATACATTCACGCAGGCAAGATTTCCTTCGTAAAAGTGAAACCGAGTCTGTAGGAGGAGAACAAAGTAGGATAGGTATCACGGGGCTTTAGAAGCAGTCTCTTCTAGTCAGAACATACAGGCAGCGGGAACCTGGGCTCTCCAGAGACACCTCACAATGCTGTTTGAACACTTACAGAAACCTCTATAACGACATCTTAAAATAAAATCTATCTTCACAAAACAGGCCAGTTTCATCTCGAAAGTATGCAGACATGGGTCACTTATCATCCAGCAGTAGCCTTCAATTACAGACGTACAGCGACCTCTTCTGGATCGTCAAGGAAATGCCCCAACAACAAGACAAAGGACTTCCATCCCCAGGTAAACCACAAAACCACTTCTTCCAGTCAACAGCCACGAAATCATGTGCGAAGCTAAGCTTTGAGCATGTTTTTCTTGATTCAGAAATCAGTTATGAACCATCCAAAGACATCCTTTGCCCTCATTACCACGATCATGCTTAATAAAGGTTTCTTTCACAATTCTGAGCAGCAGGAAATATGCAGTACAACTGAGTCATTTCAAAGACTGTTTATAACCACACCTAGGATTTTCACATCCTTAGCATAGTGTCTCGGATTGTCTCTGCTCTGGAATTCTTATCACTGGAACTAAAAATGGCCAGGCCTGAAGGGAGACGAAGATTCTGCCAGAAGTATGCCTTGGGAATGAATGGGTGTGTATTATGAGCAGCACTCCTTTAACAAAACACAGGAAACACACACACACACACACACACACACACACACACACACACACACACACACACGAAACCTTGTCCTAATAAAGTAGGAAAGGACATCCATGCAGGAGCACACCTCAGGCGGTGAACACCATATCCAAGCTTCCCTCACCCTGACCAGCAAGTTTAGTGGTTTAGTCCTCAAGTAATACAACTATTAAAGGAGCCGCTGCCTTTGGGGGATTTTAAGTTAATAAATGCATCAATCACATGGTTTGCCTCCAGTGGACACCACATACCACATATATAAACAAAAGACGACAGGCTGATTCCCTCCACAAACCCTCTCACAATTCTCTGATATCCCCTTATGTGCAGAAATCACACATAGGGCCAACCAAGTGAGCTGTTCCAGCAGGGGTTGAGGATCTCAGGGAACTGAGCAAACCTGCTCATTTCAAGATGCAGAGGCTACAGCAAGGTGCTACAGGGGCTGAGCACAAGGATCCTCAAAGATCTTCTGCAAAGCCTTTGTGCTCTGGGAAGATAGAATTTAACATAATACAGACCTTTAAAGGGGTATTTGAGGCCAGATGTGGTGGTTCACACCTGTAAATCTACTATTCAGGTGACTGAGGCAGTGGGATCATTAGTTCAAGGCCAGTCTTAGATGTATAGACAGACCTTGCCCCAAAGAAAAACAATCGGGAAAATGGCATTCTTATAAAGGACAATTTGACATCTGTCACTCTATATAACACACCATTTCCTTTGCTGGTTATATGATTGTGAAATACGTTTAATATAGCATTGTTTTTAATTAAAGTGAAAAGAAAAGGGAGGGGATGTGATATATTTAATAAACACAAAGCACTTCCTGACTATAAAGAGAAGCCTGCATATAGCATGTGCTCAAGTAAGATACCCCAAATTATATGCTAGAATTGTAAAGACAATTTCGTAAGACTACCCATTCATTGCACTCAGTTTTTCTATATACTTGGCATATCTGTACCATGCAAATATTTATGGTTAATTCTGCCTGATGGAGAAGGAAGAGTGCTTTCAGTTCCTTGGATTCTTCTAGGAGGTGGCCTCCTCATCAGGATGTACTCTATCCTTACAGGAACTCCAATATAGACACTTTGCTTATGTTGACACACACCCAGGAAAGCTAATGAGTAGTCAAAAGTAACCAAGGTCTTCCTACAGCTGTCCATCCATCTGAGATCCAGATGAAACCTCAGAGAACAAAGATTGAAGGCAGCATCTTAGGGGAGAAATCTTGGAAATGATTGACAGTGCACTGGTGAGGGAGGGCAGAGAGTGGGGGCTTCTGCTCTTAGCTGAATCTTAAGCCTGGCCTTTACTAGCAGATCTCAAGGAGTCATGTGTTACATGAGTGTGTCAGGACCCTGGGCTCTCCCAAAGTTGAGTCTAGGAAAGAGAACCTCTGAGATGTCAACTAGCTCTTCCACACCACCCCCACCCCCAACATTACCAACAAGCCTGCCATGGTAGTCATGTCTATCTACCCCAACACCACACACAAGCCTGCTGTGGTGGCCACATCCTGAGTGCTGTTACACTTGGGGGTCTTCATGTCTGCCCTTCCCCCTCTCTATAGCTAACACAGCCATTCTCCTCTCCTTCCTGCCTTCTCCACTGCCATTGTAGATGCTCAGTGGTCCACAGTGAGCCAAATGCTGCTATCAAAACACAGACCTTATTACTCTCTGGTGCAAACACCTGCCCCTTGGCTTGAAAATGCCCCTTTGAGAAACCTGCATGGACTTTGAATGGACTTGGCAGGGATGTTATCTCAGCAAAGGACAAATTCCCTTAGCCTCTTCCAAAGCAGACCCTATTCCTCTAGTGCCTCAGTCCTGTCATCCCTCAGGGGCTACATGTATCCCTGCCTGCCACTATTAGTGATACACTATGTCTACAGCCCACCACAAACAGCACAGGCACAGAAAGCCTCACTAAGCCTTGAACTATGCTAAGCCTGAAGTCACCAAGCATTCACTGGATGCTGGATGCTAGCTGGCCCACTACCCCGAACACCCTCCTTTTCTATAGGAAAACTAATTCTCCTTTTCCTTCAAACCATCTCTTCCCGTCCTGCAAATGCCTTCCATTCCTTTGGTACAATGTTGCACTTGCAATGCAAGCTGCCATGGTCTAGCCTCCCTCTACACGCCCGAATGGTACACCACCTGTGAATATCATCAGGGTATCAGTCTGATGTGCCCACACACAACCACAAAGAGAGCTCACAAAACACATGTCCAGGGGACATCCTCATCCCTCACATGCTATGGAAACAATGAGTAGAGTGAGAGAGAGGCAAGTCAAAGAAGGAAGTTATATTCTGGAGCTGAGTTTTCAGGGCTATGGGCTGTTCCTCTACTAAGATGACAGCAGGATGACACCCCTACCTTCTGGGCTATCATCGGTTGTCATAGCAAAAGTATAAAATAAATGGAGAGTAGGCACCAAGGCTTTTCTCTAACTCTGCTAGGTTGTACTTTGACATTTAATGACAGTGTCAAAGGACACAGGGTAACACAAATTTAAGATAAAATTCTTCATATACACCAACAAGAAGTAAAATGTGTACCAAGGTGAAAGACTACAGGAAATACACAAACACGTTTCTTCAAATCTTCATTTTATGCATGTATGTGCACATATGCAAACACATACACACACACACACACACACACACACACACTACCAGCTACTGAATTCTGAAGCCAAAGTAAAGAGACAATACCCAAACTTTAAACTCGTTTCTCCTTGTCCTTTGGCTCTTGGAGTCTAATCTGCTAGCTACACATCCTAGTTCCTGTGACTGTAGCCTAGGGAAGATCTCTACCTGCAACTAGAAAACCTACAGAGCCCCAAAGGACACATACAATCTTTACTCAGCTCGGTAGGACAATTCCAGCTTTAATATCTTCAAACTGCTTTATTCACGTAACAGCTAAATCCCAAGGGCCATCTCTGCACTATGGCAGCTCTCTGTCCACAGTGACAAGATAGGCTTAATCTTTGATGCCATGATGCTTTTGGAAGGGAGAGGGTGTCACTGTCATGGTTCCAAGCATGCTAAAGAGCTTCAGGCCACCATCGGAACACACAGAACACCAGCATTCTTGAAATCAGTTTGTTTCCACGAGTCTACAAAACAGCAAGAGAGCTGCCCTGGCTTCTGTGTTGTCTTTAAAGTGGGACAATAGCTATGCAAAGTCTTTACATTTTCTTAGTTGTCTCTGACCTACAGAGGAGAGGGATCCTTTTGGTGCAGCCAATGGAAAAACACTAAGAAATCGTGGGGAACTAACAGGCTGAGTAAAGTGAGAGTGGACCATGCATTTGACATGATGGAATGAAGCTTGTTAATCATACTGTTTCCTTGGGTGCTAAGGCACTGAGCTAACTCCAAAGGGGAAGCGACTGTCATGACTTGAGCAACAGAGAAGAGGGCTTAAAGGAAAAGCAAGGACATAAGCCAACAAGCCTTGACCTAGTGGCACAGCCCTCTCATTCCAGCCTGAAGAGATGAGGCAGGAAGATCACATGATCTAGGCCAGCCTGGGATACATAGTAAGATCCTGAGGAAAAAGCAGGAAAGGAAAAAGGGGGAAGGGGAGGGGAGGGGAGGGGAGGGAAAAACCAGTCATTGGAGAGACAGAGGCAGGGGGAATCTCTGAGTCCCAGGTCACCCAGAGCTGAATAAACAGTTAAGACCCTGTCTCAAAAGCAAAACAGAAATCAAGGCACCTAGCTTCTAGATCAATGCTGTTGCTAAAGCACAGAAACAAAGTTGAAAGAGAGTAACAAAGTTGTATCCTCCCTTGCTTTGTATTTTGCAACATTTTACTGCAGGCGGGGGGCCGGGGGTGGGGGCAACATTAAACCAAAATAGTTAAGAAAATCCCTTTAGTCCTGAGAACGTGGAGCCTCCAGAAGCACCAATCACTGGTGTAAGCAGGACATGTCCCCACAGCACAAAGAATGACAACCTTCTCCATGAACAAGGCTGCTGAGAAATGCAAACTCTATGTGAACAGTTAGAAGGCCTAAAACCACAAAAACCTAGTAACATTTATTCCCTAGGTAACACTCATTGATCTTTCTTTGTTCCTGGACTGTTACTGAGAAGGGAGCACAATTAGCTAAACATTTTTGATGGCTGTAGTGAAGTCCAGGTTAATGAGAAACTTGAACTATTCTCTCATGAAAGACTTAACAAAACACTGTGCTTTATTACCAACATCTTACCCTTAAGCTCCAAATAATTGCCCAACTACATTTCAAATTTAAATCCTAAATTTTCCTCTTGTCCCCCAGGCACTCACTATTCTGCCCTGTATCGTGCTTTAATGTGTCTAACCTCAGCAACACCACAGAGCACCCTATCACCCCAGCAGTCCCTGGTACCACTTCACACTTCAGAGAACATAGTGGCAATCTGGCAGAGAGACAACACACCACCATCATGAGCCACTGTCATCATGGAGGTCAGCCGTGCGAGGACCCTGTTCTGTTCTGTGATTTTTTTTCACATGTGAGCACTTGCTTAGTGTTTAGGTAGGAGTGCTCACTGGCTTCTTAACTACTGCTTCTGGTATAGATCTTCCCCCTCTTCAGTTGCCACGTCCCTCTCGGTCCTCTCAGATCATGGACCCACACCACCTGCCTCTGGGTACTTATTTTTCAGAAATACAAAAACATTTACTTTTGTTTTAGGGAAAAAAAAACAAAAACAAAAAACCTTTATAAATAACACTTTTGTCCTTTCTCTTCTGACAGGGGAACTAAAGTTGATCTCTTTCTATATGAGTACAAACTCTCTCTCTGAGCTGAGCTACACCGGCATCCCAGCTACCTCTTCAGCTTTACCAGCGATCACAATTTCACAAGGAGAACTTAAACTTTTTTCTTCTGCATGTAAGAATCACACTGAAGAACGATCCATTATTCATCCCTTCCTAGAATAAACTTGCATATCCCTACGTGATAAGTAGCAAGCTGGAAGCTCCATCCCTTCAGAGCGACGGTTCAGTTCGTCTTTTATCACAGCTACACCTCACATCTGGAAGACGTGCTGTAGGTAGCAGTGGGCATCTACTGACAGGAAAAATGTAAAGCACATCAGGAAAGTGGCTGTGAGAGTCTGTCAGGCAAAAGCTTTAGCAAACTCAGCAATCTTACATAGTCCCCAAGCTTGGAGTTATTCTGCGGTCTACCACATAAAACAGCAAAGGCTGCGAAAATGGAAACTCTGAAAGATGTTTTTTCCTTTGTGTTCAAAGGAGCAGATCTTTGCCTGACACAAAATCAAACTGCTTCCAGAGCTCAAAAGCTCCTTGTAGACCTAATTCCTTTGTGATATCCAGCTGCCATGAAAAGGTGAGGGCTTTGTTTGCTGTCTTCTAGTGACTATGAATGGTTGACAAGAACTATTGGAGAGAAAATCCTGGGATGAGTGAGTTGGGGCGAGTACTCCACAAAGGAAAGAAAGAGCAACACACTTGGAAATCCGGCTTTGTATAGTGTAGATGGCAGATACTTCGGTGGAATGTAGCTGCTGCCTCAGTAGCCTAAATTAAAATTTCAAAGAATGATGTCAAGGAGCAGGGTCACAGGGGTTCCTACAGTTTCAGGATGCATGCAGATCTGCATCAATTCCAGAGAGAAACACAATACACAATTCCTCACATAAAATACTCAAAACTACATGTTTATCAACAGAAAACCTCTCCTCACCCCAGGGTCACTGCAAGCCTGTGCACAGGTGTGAGGACTGCATCTGACTTAAACAGACTGAAGGTTCATGCTTTATCATCTTCAAATGCATACGCAGTCATCCTAACAGATGTGGCAATTTTAAGTCAGCTTCAAAGACATCCTTGAAAGAAAATCCAACAACCTTCATGAATGTTTGATAGCTTATTTTTAATATTGATGTAATTCGTGTTACTCCCACTGCCAAGAGCTATCGTGTATGTTGGGTCTGGCTGCTAGGTCTCTTTGACATTACACAATCCAAATAATATACAAAAATATGGAAATAGTGTATCTCCACAGGTGATACTTTAACAGACACCCAGCTGTTTCAGATGGCCTATCATTTAATACTTCCTGGCAAGGTCAGAATTCCTGCTGCTTCTTGGACAGTAGCCAGGGTAAACTTATAGCCACTGACAAGTCCTCCAAAAACAGGAAAGTAACATCCTCAGCTTTAAATATGCCCACAGAGCTACAAAGGCTGAGATGGAGGGTCCAAGTTCAGCAGACGTCAGGACTTCAAAGGACTTACAGACTGCTCTACAGGCAGCCTGGGCAGGCTCAGCTTTGCACAAATATTTACTCAGATTTGCACTTCAACCACAAAGCTAATAGTCCCAAGCATATCTCCAGAGGGCTGGGGCAGGGCACTGCAGCACTCCATGGCAGGCAGGGAGAACCAGAAAGGTCAGTGTTTTTCTAATTGCCTTGATAATTAGAGAGGATCTAGCAAACTCTGAGACTTGAGAGTTTAGTTTTGGAAACTCTCTTGCTAGCCAGCTCGGTATGCTACCATCACTTAGGTCAGAAGGAGGAAAAATGTGGGTGTGGGTGTGTGGGTGTGTGTGTGTGTGTGTGTGTGTGTGTGTGTGTGTGTGTAGATGGACAGACACACGGACACATACACAAATAAAGGGAAGAGGCAAAAACCATGCATACCTTGACCACACTTCGGCAATGGGTGCACTGGAGTGGCTAAGCAGCTGTAATCACCGTCCAGTGAGCATGGGAAAAGTTCTATGTCCACCCATGTGCAGAGAAACATGGAATCTACAGACTGCACGGAGACATGCTTCTTATCTCCCTTCCACAGATTTAGGCAAATGGCAAACATCAATGCAGTAACACTTTCCACATAATCTTTCTTTGGTCTGAGGAAAGATGGAACCTTATTCCCGGCATCTTTCCCTTAATACTGAGCACAAATCGTTCCTTGAGTCTCCTTCCTAAAAGAGAATCAAGCCAGTTGTTTCTCTGCCATCCACAAGTCAGTCAAGGCATTACCTACTGAGCCAAAGGTGGCTACACACAGGGAGGACATAAAGGGAATCTGGGCATGGTGGTATAAGGCTATAACCTTAGCACTTGGGAAAATGAAGCAGGAGGTCCAACCATTACCCAAAACAAACAAACAAACAGAGCAGGAACTGAAGATGTCTGGAGAGCCACCTCAGTGGTGCTCCCTGTCCTCAGTAACCACTGGATTACCAGCTTAGTCCTCAATGGACCTGGGAGTTCTCCTCAGCCAACCCAATGTGACAACAGTCTTCAAGATGCCAATAAAACCCCCAAACACAGATGATTCCCAAGTCCTTCTCAGCACACAACTGCTCCACTAAACCAAAGTGCCACTTGGTTCTCCTGAAGTACAACTAGGACATCTGCACAGTTCCAGGGCTAACACATAGCTCTAACCTAGGACATGAGACACCATGAAGCAACCACTGTCCTATGCAGAGCCACCATGTTCCCAGGAGGGTGGACCTCAGCACTAAGCCACACTGAGCAAGTACTGGGAGCCCCGTCCGAGGCTGGCTGAACATAGGTGAGCAGCCCAGCTTTTAGTGAAGCTGTACCAAGTTCATTTCCTTAGGTATTTCACATTCTGCATGAGGAAGCACTGGGCAAAGTTGCTAATTGGCCGCCTCCCTTATGCAGGCATCTTGGATTTTCTTCAGGAAACCCATTATCCCAACCTTTCCTGGCCAGTTTCGCACTTCTTGGTGTAGTTGTGTGATTGAAACAGTAAGATTTAGACCTGGTCAGTATCCTTGAAGGAACAAGCAAGACCAAGGCAGGGAGACTTCCAGCAGACACCCCACAACAACCTATACTTCCCACACGGCTCACGGAAGCTGTGCGATGGCCTCACTCAAATGGAGCAAGGAGAAGATGTACCTGTGTGTGCCCGCAGGTTCCCAGACAGCATCAAATGAACAGACATATTCTGGGGTAGGGGAATCAGTCAGTCCAGGCCTAAGTACAGCCATGTACAGTGGTTAGTCAAACTCCTCAATCATACAGAGGAGCTTGTACAAATTCGGGAGCAGACCTGTCGGGAAACTGTTTAAAAGTTGTCAGCTAAAGAAAATGGTGCCAGTGAGATGCCGATGTGACAGCTAAAGACTTGCAAGAGTAGCAGAGCTCAGAGCTCTGAGAGAGGATAATGAGTAAAAAAAAGGTGCCTAGGGCTAGAACAGGCTGCTTAATTTTAGAGAGTACAAAGTATGTTCCAAGTGTGGGGGCAGACCTACTGAAAAAGAAAGGCTGCATTTCATAAGCATCAGTAAGATCCAACAGAGATGAGTCCCAGAAGCTTCCACCCCAATACTCAATAATGACTTCCTCGATTCCCCAGAGATTGGTTAATCATCATCGGAAAGGACTGAACTCCTTTGTTTAGACAAAAACCCTCCTTAGGAACTAGCAGCTCCCACAGTGAACTCTGGAAGCAGTAAGCATAGCCTCAAGGGCCTAGCCATGACCAAGAGCTGACATTCTTTGAAGAAAGAGGAAGGTACTTAGATTGGGCTAAGGATAACACACAGAGATGCTTGGCGTCTGGCTAGGTCACCCCCTCAGGACCCTGAGAAAGCCACAGTGGGTCCACAGCATTTCGTCAAAAAGCAGATTCTGTCACCTCTGGCCCTGATGACTGTCAGAGAAAACTTCAGGGCAAAAATAAGACTCCAGAATAAAACTCCAGGAAGAGATAGTACATGGTGTGCAGGCATGAACACTAGTCACAGAGGGAGACTCATACGCTGTGCCCCAGTAACACAAGACATGAGCTCACAAGACAATCTGTAGACATAACTTCTTCTCAGCCTACTTTAATAAGGGTTCAGTCTCCTCTCTAGCCCACCACCTACCAGAGGTAGTGGGAAAGAAAGGTTATTAGGATACAGGGAAGCCAACCTGTTTGGAAATAGTTCTTTGGGGAGACTCCAATCTTTGTTGTTCTCAGTCCAGTCCACTAGCAAACACCAAACATGAATCAGCAGCTGCAGAGTAGTCTACTTGGCAGACACCACACAGGAATCAGCAAGGGCAGTTGAATCCAGAAGAAACCACAAGACTTGCCAACTCACCCAAGTCCGTGGAAGCAGCAAGAAGCCGCAGGAACCTCACAAGAAGTTCTTTGGTGAGTGTTTCTCTCTGTGAAGTCACCACAAGTGGAGCTCAGCAGTGCAATTCAAGATGAACCAATACATGCATATCAGCAATGCTAGTGAGGCAGAGCACGGCAAACCAATGCTTGAGCTCCCACTGTCTGAGGGGTCCTATTTATATTCTTCCAAAACATCACACGTCCTTTTATGTGTCTGCTATAGTAAAACATCCTTTCACCTATGTGCCCCAGTAAAACATCATTTGGCGTAACTGACTTTCCAAAGACACCAGACATTTCCACTTCACAATCTGCACCTTGTCTTTATAAATTGGTTTAATAAGAAACTGATGACCTTATAAAAGATACGGGTATGACGGCATGGTTCTAATGAGATGAGGTGAGGAGAAAACACACCAGGGGCCAGTAAAATCATGAAGAAAAAAAAAAAAAACAGTTCAAAGAACTATCAGAGAACCCCACTGCTCACTTCTTGAAAAGGCTCTTCAAACAAAAGAATGAGAGAATAAAAACAACTAATGTAGTAAGGTAACATAGTCTCCCAAATGATTCACCCCTTGCAGCAACACTGAGTGATAGTGATTGTCGTTCACATGTGTCCTGAGAGGTGGACACAGAGCTAAGCTAAATGAACCAAACTTTGCCATTCAGGATGCAAGAAGTTCCCTGTCTTTCCTTGGGAAACATCCATGAATCTACAGCAACACACAGCTGTTTAAATGATTGACAAGATAGCTTCATGGGTCAGCAGAATGCCTATGTTGCTAATATTATCAAAGTTCAGACCAGACCCAATCACATCTATTTACTTCTTATTGCATCATTTCCTTGATGCTACTCAATCTATTCATGTATCAGACTCAAAACCTCGGGATCTTCCACCATAAGCTCTTCCCAAGCTGCTCGTTAACATGAGGGCACTGAGCTGCCACATAGGCACACAGCACACACTTCCATACACTGCCTACATAGAAACCAAATTCCCCTCGAGTCTAAGATGGCTATCCAGTCCCCTTAGGGACAGAGCCCTCCCCAGGGCAGACCCTCAGAACATTCTGACCCTTAGCTTTTCCTTCCAAAATCATAATCTGACCCTGACTATCCACGTCTGCTTACAGTTTCCCCTTCTGTACTCCTGCTGGGGGGGAAAAAAAAAAGTGAATTAAGCATTTAATGCCTTTGCTTCTTTTCTGTTACATGACAAATGCTTCTTCTGAACCCCAAAACTCCCCTGACCCTTCACTGAGCACATTAAAAACTTTTATCAATGCAGTCAGTCCTTAGCATCTATGGGGGGCTGATCCCAGGATCCCACAGGTACTAACTGGGTAGCTGCTCAAGTTGCTGGTGTCAAGATGGTGCAGACCTTTCACAGAATCATCCACACAAATCCTGCCATGCACTGTATTGTTGGTGCTGGGTGTCATGCTAGGTAAGCTCAGACCCCTCCTGCATCCATTAAATCATGTCTACATTACACAATATCTAACAGAACCTTTAAAATGTGATGGGTACAGCTGCCATGTTACATTGTTTATAGCAAAGAACTAAGAGACAGAAAGGTCTGGATGTTTAAAACAATTGCAATTTTTAGGGTTTGTTTTCGTTTTTATTTTTCTGGAATATTTCTGACTTGGGGGTTGAATTCACAGATGCGATATTTATACATTACAGGGTTGGCTGTATTGGCCACTCAAACATGTTTAAAGAGAAAACATTTAATAAAAAACCCACTTCCCTTATGAGCAGATTCCATGTGCTTTAACACATTCCCTCCAGCTCATCTACCTTATAGTGACAATCTGGAAAGTTCATTCAAAAGAAAAGTAACGTTAACTCCATGTATACAAGGATCATTCCTTTAAAAAAAATAATAATAAAATGGAGTCTAACTATATACAATGCAAATACAGTATTACAATGTATCATTATAGGGCCACCTGCTTGGCTCTTTCAAAGTATATACTTTTATGTATCTTTGTAGCTTTTAAGTTCCCATTGATTTCTTTGTATGTTTTATTTATAAAATGTAAAGCAAACTGGTGATACCCTAGCTTGTATTTCTCCCAGACAAATAGACATGGGACCTGACATGGGACAGAAACAGAGAAAGTAGAATATGGGCAGAACATGAATGCTGGTCAAAAAATATCAGAACCCATTGTGAGGATGCACAGTGTCTTAGTTAGGGTTTCTATTCCTGCACAAACATCATGACCAAGATGCAAGTTGGGGAGGAAAGGGTTTATTGAGCTTACACTTCCGTGCTGCTGTTCATCACAAAAGGAAGTCAGGACTGGAACTCAAGCAGGTCAGGAAGCAGGAGCTGATGCAGAGGCCATGGAGGAATGCTGCTTACTGGCTTGCTTCCTTGATATCTCTGGAACACAGACTCTGTGCTCCCAGAAAACACTTCTCAGAAGATTTCACCTGAATGATGCTGGTCTATTCCCAATCACCACCAATTTCCCAACTCCAGCTAACCAGCATCAATAGTCCCAGTAATGCAATGGTTTTGCTTTAGTAGTTCTGGTATCTTGTTAACCACAGCTGGCTTCTTCAGCTCCAGCTAACCAAAACCACAGAATCTTAATTAGCAATGGCCCTGATAAGAGTCTATAATCTTCCCTCTGAAATTTCACAAGCCAGGTCTTCATCTTCTGCACTGTTCTCAACATTATCTTCCAAGCTCCTACACAACATTCCACAGAACTCTTAACATCCCAATGACTCTTCTAGCTCAAAATTCCAAAGTCCTTCCACAGTCCTCCCTAAAACATGGTCAGGTTGTCAAAGGAATACCCCACTATGCTGGTACCAATTTGTCTTAGTTAGGGTTTCTATTCCTGCACAAACATCATGACTAAGACACACAGAGAATGGCGGCCCTAGAAACAAAGACACTCTCCCTGTCTGGACCATGCTCTAAGCATGCTGCATTTTCATGCAAGGGCAGGAACAAAGTTGCAGTAGACACACACATGTGCTCTGTAACCCAAATCCTTGTGAACAGGGCACAGAGAAAACACTAGGGGGCAGTATGGCCATCTATAATCTAAGAAGAAATTTGATTTCTAAGAACTGAAGCATAAACACAAGCCTCAGACAGGGTGAACCAAGCAGGCATCATGGCCTATCCCTTTAATCGCAGTCCTGGGACCTTGAAGTGGGAGGACTGCCACCTGTTTTGAGACAGTCTGAGCTACATAGTGCAATCCTGTTTTTAAAACAAAGCAAAAATGACCAGGATAAAGAAAATTAAGGGCCAGGAAAGATGTGGTTTCACAATCACAGAGATATCCTGTGCTCATTAGATATGGACTTCCTATTTATAATCTCTGATGGTAAGTCAATCAAATATTTAAGAGGGACAGCCTAGAAACAGACCTCTCATGCAGGCAAAGTATAATTTTTTTCAACCTCTAATTTCTATATCACAAAACACAGTGTTTGGTTTTTGTCAGTTTGATGTGTATCTGTTCCTGGTCTGAGTTTGCTAACAATTCATCTACAGATAGCTGTGGGGTCCCCTCCAGTAGCCCTGAGTTGACCATAACCAAGTCCTCTTTGTCCCCATGTACCCCAGGCTAGCCTTGCAGTGGATATGTAGCCAAGGATGCCTTTGGACTTCTAATGAACCATAAAGAACCCCAATGTTAACAGACTGAATATAAAACACATTTTCTGCTCTCTATATGGGGTTCTTTGGGGCTTTCCTACGAAAGATCTAATCTTTACCTTTATAGTAAAATATACCTCCATCTACAGCACAATCCATTCAATATTTCCTTGAGATGACTAACCTAAACCCCAGGAAATACTACATGATAATACATGATAGATACACTGTCTGTAGAGAATTTAAATGTTGTTACTGAAGAGGCAATTATCAATGTTTAAGTTTTCATACTCATTAAGTCTTGGCTCAATGACAGAAACCAAGGGACATATGTAATGGAAGCAACTGTGTGCTTCAAAGGATGGTGGTTGAAGTGTTATCTCTTCTCTTTCCACAGAGCTGGTGCAAGGAAGACTCTAGCTCTGTCCACTGACTCTTGAATCCTTGCATATGAAAGGACCAATCTGATAAGACCCAACAGGGTTTGCTTTCCCTTCCAGCTCTGCTTGCAGAGCTAGCCAGGTACTTCAAATTCTCCCTGATGACAATAATTAAACATCTGGTAATAGGGACCTACACGTGCCCGCCGAGCTCGCTGTCCTTTTCATTAATTATGTGCATGCTGTGGAGTAACAGGACTTGGTTATAATCAACTCAGAGCCATGGGAGGGGTCCCCACAGCTATCTGTAGACGCCTTGTTAGCAAGCTTGGATCAGGGAACAGATGCTGCATCAAACTTGCAAAAAAATGTGGAGCAAAGATATGCGTGTCAGCTGGAGGGGGACATGCTGAGAGCAGCAACCTTTACAAAACATTTGAAACTAGGCCTAGAGTGTGGGATGAGCAAGCTGTTCCCTTTCTTATATTAGGGTGACTATATTCCATGACTCTACACAGAATCACGTCCGCGTGCACATTTTGACTCTAACCATCACACACAGTGCCCAGGTCCGGCAGAGTCTTGGCAAGAACACAAATAAATGCTACGTTAAAAAAAAAAAAAAATTCGAACACTTTCAAAGATCATTTCATGCTTCCCTAAGTTTCAGGGTGAAAAACAAAAAGAGAGAAGTGAGAACTCAAAGACGCTTGTGGGAGTCTGAAATTCATTTGGAAATAAAAGAATCTTTGTCAAAATTAAAAAACAAGAATCCACTTTGTGTCCTTAAATTAATTGATAACTTTTTATACTAGCTGCCCCCAAACCATGAGATTTTGCTAATTAGCACATCACTGCTGCCAATTTTTTTTTTCACCTTCATTTAACTTTCCTGGAGATCAAAACAACAACAACAAAAAACTAGCCACATCCGCTTTTTTGAGAAGACTTTTTAGATTTTTATGTCCTTTGGTACAAAAGACATGAAAACACATGCAGGTATCCATTAGAGCCCAGAGGGTGTGTCATATGACAATATTACCCAGAGAATGTTTCTCAAAGTCACCTTCTGGTCTAATTTGCTCAATCCTGAATATCACCTGATATTCTCTAGTACATTAAAAATCCACCAGAGAAAACATAATTCCCCATACAGGAATGAGGTGAGTGGACTATGGAGGAGCTAACCTGGAGTAAAAGGCAAATCAAAGGAAGGAAGCTGAGCCATCCAAATCCAAAGTCAGATGGAAGAGGCTCCTGGCAGGTGGGCCTTAGCCCCCACAGATGGGATACAGGTCGAGCTATATATGGTTCTCTTAGCAAAAGGACTTAGAAGGTGAAGTTAGGAGAGAGACAGACTAGTGTCCAAGGGCTGGTGTTGATTCCTCCAAAGGCCAAGGGGAAGCTGCCAGGAAACATAAAAAGAAAATGGATACAGAATCAGAAAGAAAAGGAACTCCCATTACTAGATGGTGCTGGCCAGTGGGCAAACAGCAGAAAAGTCAAGGCCCAGTCCCATCTGCTACCAGGCTTCACCTAGCATCCTCTAATCAGGGAGCACCTGGCAAATCAAAGACCACAAAGTGTTTAGCCACAAAGTGATCTTTACAATTGCTTCATGATTGCTGAGCCTAGAACTTCTGTATAATGAAGAAGATATCAGAAGCTATTCAGTCAGAGATGAGCACCAGGTTAGTCAAAACTGATGACTGGGTCAGTTACTACTACCATTAAATTTAAAATAAATATGGATGTTTCTAAATATTTGTTTGTTTCTGCAGTTAGACCAGTTAGAATTTACCCACAAATCCCACTTGTTCATAAAATTAATACAGTATAAGAAGACACGCAGCACTGGCTTAGCAGATGCTGAGAAGTTGATCCCCAAAACAGAAGACACCACCCAGCAAGGAATGAGAGACTTGTGCAAGTACCAGCACAGCTGGGATGCAGAGCAAGTCCATCTGGCCTGGAGCCACTTCCACTGGGAGGAAAAAGAAAGGCATCTGAAATAGTGTTTGAAATTAGCACTGTGACCATGAAACTTTTTAGCGTTTATGATGTAATTCTGGAGGGCTGCATAAAAGTAGAGTGTTTGAATCCCTATGTAGCTCCCACCAAGCTGTAAAGTTTACTAATATTTTGGCAATATTGACCCGTTCCCTTTCAGGGGATGGGTAGAGAAGAGTCACTGACCATACCACCAGGCTGAGCGGGTGTGTCAATAACTGTGTGTTATTGGCATGAGGTGAGATGATAAGGGAGTTAGCAATGAAATCAAAACACCATGTATCCCACATCGGCCTCAGACTCACTCTATAGTAGCAGAAGATGACCTTGCCAATGACCTTCGATTGCTGATCCCTTGTCCACCCCTCAAGCCCTGGAATTATAGGCCTGCCCCATCACGTACAGTTTATGTGACGTTGAGGACTAAATCCAGGGTTTTGTGAATGCTAAGCAAGGAAATCATACTTCAAACAAGTGAAGTTACTTTATTATTTCTTTTTCTTCCAGTCTGTATCACTTTTTATACCCCAATTCAGTCAACTCACTGCTTTATACAGCCCCACCCCCACCCCCGAGTAGGACTAGATCCATGAGGATTAAAAACTGGAAATTTCTCAACAAGGAAAGTTTAGTTTTTAAAGCAAAGAGTTTCTGCCATAAAGTAATCAGAGGAAAGCAAATATTTCAGATTTGTTTGGGGTTTGTGGCTTAAACTATTCTAGGTACTGTTGATAAATGTACATTTTTACCTAATTGCTTATGGGAAAGCTAAAATTAAATATTTAAAAAATTAGCTGTTACCCTTGAATAAGCTATATACAAATTTAGAAACCACATTCACTGAGGCTGCTAAGGAAGCAAAAATCTCCAAGTACAACACACGAATAAGGAGAAATTAAGATTCATATCATCTTAATATTTATATAACAAAAAAAGGGTATGGAAAGACTCATCAGGAATATATTTATCAAGCCGGAGCGAGCAGGGCCGGAGTGAGAAGAAAAAGTATCTGAAGACAGCTACAGTGTACTTACATATAATAAATAAATAAACCTTTCTTTAAAAAAGGAATATATTTCTCCTACAGGTCCAGGACACATCAGCTGCCAGTGCCACTTTTTCTTCTAGGACCAGGAGGTAATTCTGCCAGTGGAAAAAAAACCCCAACATACATGGTCTATTTTGTTGTTGTTGTTGTTGTTGTTGTTGTTGTTGTGTGATCTAAGTCATTATTTCTCTCACAAATGAAAAAGGCAGATAGAATTACTGCCACATTATAAAACAAGAAAGCACGCTTGCATACATTCCTAGCAAGTAGCTTCCTGACAGTACACTTAGCGAGAGTATACACAAGTTCTAGTGTTCTGTGACAAACAGTGCGGTGCTTGGCACATCTATTTATTTCTATGTTCCATCAACTACAAGTGGCAGAGAAAGACTTATTTAAAAATGCATCTGTGGGAGCTGGAGAGATGACTCAGCTGCTAAGCACTGGCTGCTCTTTTAAAGGAGCAGGCTTCAGTTCCCAGCACCCACATAGCAGCTAACAATCATCTGTAACTCCAGTTCCAATTTCTGATACCCTCTTCTTGCTTCTGAGGGTATCGCACATGCAGGGTACACAGACATATATGCGCGGAGACACACACACAAGAAATAAATAAATCTATTAAAAAATACATCTATGAGATACAAAGCTAGATCTGAAGGATGATAATTCTATTGCATGTCACTTTTAGTAACAAGGATAATCATAACACCATACTTGGGTGTGCTACTTTCTTGTATTCTGTGCACACTTATGGAGAAGAGCGATTGTTTAAGTACAAAACCCCTAAACTCCTTTGTGTTGGAACAAAAGGGTTTGAAAGTCTGGATTGATTCAGTTCCCAGTTCCCACATGGTGGCTCACAACCATCCTTAACTCCAGTTTCAGAGGATCAAGTGCCCTCTTCTGACTTCCTCAGGCACCAAAAAATTAATAAGATACATATGTACAAGCAAGCCAAACATTCGTACACATAAAATAAAATGACAATAAACTATGAAAATAAACTATTTTCAGATTTTGCTGAGAACTTCAATCATACATCCTATAAGATAAACCTGTTCACCCAGCAAACTATCTCCATATGACTTTTAGTCTCTCATGGGGTTTTCAAGTTGGCTAGGTCCCCTTCTGTTGGGTGGATACAGGGGTCTCACTCTGCAGCTGACATGAGCACTCAGCAAAAAGTTGGGGTTACAGATTGACTCCGCCAGAAGCTCTTTCACATTTAATACATGATCTCAATTTTCTTGACAAATCTGCGGGAGTACTGCAGTCTTCTAACCATACTTCCTTTCCCTAGGAATATATACAAATATATACAATGTATACAAATAATATATATAAATATATACAATGCATACAAATATATACAATGTATACAATATACAAAACAATTCCATTTCTATAAGCTACATGCTGGCTTCCAGGAGAGAAACCATGCTCTGTGGAGAGGGTGCTTCATGCTTAACAGAAAAGGAAGCTGCCTGTCTTTTTTGTCAATGGGACTTACTATCACATCTTCACATAGGTGAGTGTCTCCCAGGTACCAGTGCCCTCATACAACCTCCCAAGAGTCACATCTCATATTTACGATGAACATTAACACCATCTTGCTAATAGCTCAGAACTTAATGGTTTACGAGAGTATTTTACAAGAGCAGGACAACGCCACCATTGCCATGAGATGAGGAATGAGAAGGAAGGCTTAGGGCAGGGAGCTAAAGTGCACAGCACAGTTCAATTAGCAAACCAGATTCTGACAGGACTGGAGGCTGACGCCCTGCCACAAAGCAACTGAGGGCTCCTTTCTGTGCACTCGGGTACTGAGACCGAAACTCCCAGGTGTCAAATGCCAGCCCACAGGCCTACACACCCAGAGTCCAGCAGTTTCACCTCCTGCTTCTCCAGAGGAAAAGCCTTATCCAGTAGAATTATCAGTGATGCTTCAAGGCTGGGCCTTGATCTCCTCATTTCCTGTTACATTCTATGTACTCTAGGTAGAAGGTTTAATTCTTTAAATAAATAAATCACAGGTTTTAGGGGATCATCAAATTACATGGATCCAAACAAAATATTATCAGTAGAAATAAATCAAAGCTGCTAAAAGTATTTAAATGTGTGCTCTTGTGATTTCTGCTGAAATTTATACAATTATTTGTTTATAAGATATTCATAAACATTTTATATAAATAATGCACTTATAAAATAATTAGAAGGCTGAGGTTGTAGCTCAGCTGGTAGAGTGCTTGTCTGGCATGCAAGAAGTATAAACCACACCCATAATCTCAGACCTTGGGAAGTATAGGCAGGAGAATTAGAAGTTCAAGGCCATCCTCAATTCACATATAATCTGAGGTCAGCCTGAGTTACATGAGATTGTCTCTGACTTGCTTCCAGCAACAGGTGGCCTCTGTGACAGTAAGGGAAACAGGCAGGAAGGAGAAACTGAAAATGCTTGAGACTGAGCAGGACACACGCAGCACTGGCTTGGCAGATGCTGAGAAGCTGATCCCCAAAAGATACCACCCAGCAAGGAATCAGGGGCCAGCACAGCTGGGATGCAGAGCAAGCCCGTATTATTGGAACAGCCTAAATCTATATATTCAGAATACAAATAGTAAAATAAAATGCCAAGAAAGCATGGCCGTGCCTACCTCCTATCATTTTCATTCAGCATTTTGAAAGCAGAAAGACTAAACTGTAACTCTATGAAATAGTGCTTCTGTGAAACTACTTGATATGAAAGTGAACACTCTGGCAAACTTTATTCTAATGTTGTGTTGCATGTAAAAGTTACCTAATCCTTTTTTCAGGATGTTTTGGTAACATAAATATAACCACTGAAGTCCTGCTTAGGGGATTACACATGAGAAATTGGAATCTTCTGGCAACATGGTTACTTGTGAGATACAACCTTGACTCTTTGTGCGAGAAATAATTAGGCACACAAATAACATACATCCACACAGAACCTGGGAGCACAGCAAACATCAGTAAGACTTTGAAGAGAGCTGTTCGAATTAATTAGGAAGCTTTTCCCAAAGAATATGAAGAAATAAACACAGAGAAGAGGGAGGTTTTTCAGTTCTCAAGGAAGTTTAAAGAGGTCAGAAAGTTCTGTACCAACCTGCCTTTTGCTGACTCTTGAAGTAGCTCTTTTGAGGTTCAAAGACCTTGACAGCCGCAGGGCCTTCACTGAGTCCTTCCTGGAGGCACCAGAAAAGGAGAAATACTTCCCTTTACATTTCTGCCTGGCTTGGTCTGCCATTTCTAGCCATCAGAAAGAAAGAAGGAAAAAAAAAAAAAAAAAAAAAGACAAGATGCCCCAGACTGCAAACCTGTCTACAGATCAAAATGGCTCCTCAATGTTCTCAAAACCCAAACATCCAGTCTATAATCCTCTGGGTTCTCAGAAAGGAATAAAAGTCTGAAACACGGGGGAAGAGAGGCTCCAGTTCATCCACACAAGATCAGTACTCCCTGTAAGCTGGCCAAGACTACGCAGGGCAATGTGGATTGCAGATCATCCAGGGACAAGCCCCAAAGCACCAAATTAAAACACCCTTCACCAGTTAAACAGGCTTGGTAGTTGGTCAAGACTAAAACTGGGTGTAGTAACACACCCTGGCAGTGGTTCCATATGAGTAAACCCATCAGAGTCAAGGAAGTTTCTAGCTCATTCTGCAACAAGGTAGCAGGGCTCCAGCTCAGCTGCCACCTCACTGCAGAGCATCTTCAGGGACTGCTGGATTTAAGCTCTGAGACCATTCTCCTCCTCCAGTGAGTGAGAAGTGGATGCTCAGATGCTCAAGTGTTTATATAGTATAAAGGGAAATACAAAATTAAGAATGCATAATTAACTGGAGAAATGGCTCAGCAGTTAAGAGCACTGACTGCTCTTCCAGAGGTCCTGAGTTCAGTTCCCAGCAACCACATGGTGGCTCACAACCATACGATGCCCTCTTCTGGTGTGTCTGGGGACAGCTACAGTGTACTCATATAAATAAATAAATCTTAAAAAAAAAAAAAAAAAAAAAAAAAGAATGCATAATTATCATGCGCTCTGGCTCTAGGACATCCTTCCTCAGACCTAGAAAGGGAAAGGAGCTCTCTTTACATTCTCTCCGAAGTGGTCATGCAAGGGAGATATGAGGGCTTGAGGGGACGCTCTGAGAAAGAGCTCTTGCCCAGTCATGCCAGGTCTGAGGTCCATTCCAAGGGTATCCAGGAAGAGAAGGGGGAGGAGGTAGATAATGAGAAAATGGAGACATATGTTTTTATAAAGTAACAAATTCTCTGAATATTTACAATATAACAAAAATGCTGATTATACTAAGATTATATATATATGTGTGTGTGTGTGTGTGTGTGTGTGTGTGTGTGTGTGTGTGTGTGTATGTATGTATGTATGTATCTTGAGAGCTGGAGAGCTGGTTCCATAGTTAAGAGAGAACTCTTGTTGCTGTAATAGAAGAACTGAGTTTAGTTCCTAAAGCCCATATGATGGCTCACTGCAGTTTCAAGGAATGTGATGATGCCCTCTTCTGACCTCCCGGAACACCCGACATGCTTGTAGTGCACTTACATACTTGAGAGGAAAACTGTCACATAAAATAAGTCTGAAAGTTTAAAAGAAAAAAAGTAACTACAGGGGCTGGAGAGTACTGGTTAATCTTCCAGAGGATTCAGGTTCAATTCCCAGCAACCACATGGCAGCCCACAACTGCCTGTAACTCCAGTTCCAGGGGATCTGACAACTTCACACAGACATACACGCAGGTGAAACACTAATGCACATAAAATAAAAATAAATAAATCATTTAAAAAAGAAAGAAACTACAAAACTCAAGGCTTTAGGGGAGATGGCTCAGTGGACAAAATGCTTGCTACAAAGTGTAAGGATCTAAGTTCAAATCTCCAGAAAACACATAAAGGCAGGTCAGCAATTCCAACGCTCCTAAAGTGAGATGGAAGGCAGAACTGGAATGTCCCCTGAAGCTCACAGGCCAGCTGGCCTGGTGTGTGCCAATGTGAGTACTGTTTCAAACAGGGCAGAAGGTAAGGACTGACCACAGAGGTTGTCATCTGACCTCTGCACATGTACCAAGGCTTTAGGATGTATTCAAGCCTAACACAAGGATTGAAGGACAGTGCATTTGTGGTGCAAAAGATGGTTTGACAGGTAAATGCATTTGCCAGTGAGCTGAGTTCAATCCCTGGGATCCACATGGTGCACAGAACCAATGCCTGCAAGCTGTCCTCAGACTTCCACACATGGGCTAATAGCAGGATCCATTTTAGTGTTTCAAGTTGTTTCCAACTTGAAGAAGAAACTACAATTACATCCCCATCGGTCTGTCTGTCAGTCTGTCTGTCTGTCTTGGGAGAGCAGGAAAAGTTAACAGCAGTTAACAGCATGATTTGGGGTCTTCAAATACTAAAAATATCAACTTGAACTCTCAGCTCCCTTTCTCTTTCAAAAGAATACATAAATTGACATTACATTGGGAACGGTTACAATCTAAAGATGCAGAAACCTGAAAGTTTTTGTCCAGCAACTACAAATGATTCCACTGCCAGCCCAGTCCTTGTGTAACTGCTAGAAAAGTAAAATTAAGCAAACTAATCACCTGTATGGAGCAAATGGCCAGGACAGCCTGGTTAACGTTTGCTGCTAAGCCTTTGAGAGCAGAGGTTAAAGCAGTAACAGTGCTGTTGGTGGTGGTGGTGATTACTTGCCAAGGATGCCCGCAATTAACCTTTCCCAGGACCAACCACAATCTAAAACCATTACATCAATTCTTAGGCTTAATCATTACCCCCACTCACAGATAGGAAAACTGAGGCTCACACTTTAAAGCCATGGGGGAGCGGAATAAAGACTGTGTACTTAAAGGCAGACCATGTGGCTCCAGGCACCACAGATGCCCCTAGTATAGGAAGAAACACGACAGAAGCACAGTTGTAAGCTTACAATGGCTAATATTGCTGCAAGAGTGGCTGTCTCCATTCCTCTTGCCTAACTAGGTAACAATTTACAGCACTCCCGTAGTTATCCCTGAGAAAGCTTTGTACTCATCCTTTCTCCCATACGAAGTCATACAAAAGCCGAAGACACAAAAAAGGTTGCTATCATAAGCTATATTCAGAAATGCCTAATGCTTTCTTCCTATTGGAATTAAGCAAAAGTAGAATTATCAAGGAAAAAAATATTAAGGGAGGTAGCTTAAAGACAACACTCCAATCTATCTTATATCCAGCTCTCAGAAAAACATTGTGCTGAACATTCTAACTTTTTCCAGTAACTATAATCATTTCTGCGAAAATTAAACCATACTGAGGCTAGAGAAATGGTTTGGCAATTAACAGCACTGGCTGCTCTTGTAGAGGACCTGGGTTTGGTTACTAGCACCCACAGGGAGAGTCACAGCCTTTTTTACAAGCTCCAGGACATTCGATGCCCTCCTCTGGCTTCTCCAGGCACCAGAAACACATGTGGTGAACACACATACATGCAGGCAAAACACTCAAAGGCATAAAATAAATTGAAATGAAGTAAATTTCAAAATAAAAAAATTGTAAGGCATCGAAAAAATATTAGACTATTGTCTTATAGTGATTTTAATGAGTTTACCTCTGTGTCACAAATGGACCTATACTTGGGTTCCCCTCACCACATCAGAGGCACTCCAAGTCAGCAGAGTTAATCTATATTACTTCCTGCCTTGCACTGGCATCTATCTGGCTGCTGGAGGCACTCCAATCTTGATGACAGTCCCACCCGCCATCTTCATTCTCCAGCCTCTATCAGCCTCTTGCCTCCTGGGAAAACTTGCTGCCAATCAGCTCAGACTTTGCCACTCATTCTTGACACCCACGGAAGGGTCTGTTTCTCAAGTGCAAATATGATCACCTCAAATCCTCTCCATTCTCAGTTACAACTCTAAAGCCAACCAAATAAAGACTACGCCGGACAGCATAGCTCATCAACCAATTTCCAAACTTGTGCCAGTTCACAGACACAGAACCCCTTTAATGAAGGAAAGGCAGATCCCCTTAAGGAAAGATCTTGTTAACAATGCCAAAGAGTTTTGATATTAGCCTTCCACCCTTCCTTCTTTGGAGGAATGTATGGCCTTTCATTTAGGGCAACTGTACCTTGAGGGAAAAGAAATAATCAGACTGCCTGGACCTACTGAACACTAGTTCTAAACTGGTCCTGATTCTAGGAGACACCGAAAGGTCTATTGAAAGTAGAGGCTTGTGGAGATCAGGTGATCAATGGAGCTTTGACTGAGGTCTAAGTCACGGTAGGTCCGGTGGGTCCCAAACTCACCCTGTGGCTATTTCACCAGTTCTAGGGTATAAAATTGGGATAGTTACACTTAGAAGTTGACAGAACTCTCACACTGGTTTCCTGACCTGTGGGAAGGTCAAAAAGCCACTGGAGTTGCCTCTACCAGAGAAAATAGTGAGGCAAAACAATATCACAATCCTGGAGGAGCTGCAGAAATTAATGATACAGGGGTTGAGGACTCCATCGTGTCTCCCTTAAGCTCTATCTGGCCTGTGCAGAAGACAGATGGATATAGAGAGAATATTTTGTATATTGTATGGATGTATCACCTGTCGATTAAAAAACCTATGGCTTATGGCTTATGGCTTAGGCAGGAAATAGAGGTGGGCCATTAGGAGAGAGAGAATTCTGGGAGAGAGAAGGCAGGGGAGTCGCTGAAAAGATGTGAGAAGAGCAAATGCATGGTACCTGAGCACAGGTAACCAGCCACATGGCAGAATGCAGGCTAGAATAAATGGGATATTTTAAGTTAGGATCTAGTCGGGAAGAGCCTAGCTATATAGTCAAGGCATTTGTAAATATAGTTTGAGTCTGAGTCTTATTTCTGGGATCACGGGGCTGGGAGCAAGAACCAGGGCTTAACTTCTACAAGTGGATCGTAGGAAATGACAACTGACTGCCAAAAAACTTAACCAAGTATTGACTCCAACAGCAGCAGCAGGTGAGCCAGGCGTGGCGAGCTTACCTGAGCAGATCTCATGGAACTCGGTACACAGCTATTGATCTAGCCAATGCTTTTCTCTTGGTATCTGTCGACAGGAACCACCAGAATCAATTGCCTTGCCAGCAGTATACCTTTAACAATATTACCTCCAGGGTATATTAACTCTCCTGCCCTGAGTCTTAACTTAGTTTAAAGGGCTTTGCCATTGCTGTTGGTGAATTTTATTTTTTATTTTATGGGTATGAGTGTTTTCCTGAATGTATGTGTGTGCGCAAGGAGGCCAGAAGAGGGCATTAGATTCTCCCACATACACACACCCAGAACTGGAGTTACAGATGGTTGTGAGTTGCTGTGTAGGAGCTGAGAACTGACTCCAGATCCTCTAGAAGGGAAGCCAGTGCTCTTAACCACTGAGCCATCTGTCCAGCTCCAGTTTAAAGGGATCTTCTGTCTCTTCCACAAAATATCATACTGGTCCATTATATTCGTGACATCATGCTGAGTAGACCCAGTGAGCTGAAGGCAGCAACCACTTTGGACTTGTTGGTAGTGCAATTGTGTATCAGAGAAGAAGAAATAAGTCTAGCCAAAATTCAAGGGCTTTCTACCTTATTGAATATTCTAGGAGCCCAGGCATGTAGGGCATGCAGAAATATTCCTAATGTGAGGGATAAGTACCTGGACCCTCCCACCACCAAGAAAGTAAAGCTAGTTTAGTGGGCCCATTTGGATTCTGAAAGGAGCAAATTCCTCATTCGGGTGTAATCCTCCTGCCCATATACCAAGTGACTCAGAAACCTGCTGGCTTTGAGTGAGGCCCAGAGTACCAACAAGTCCAGGCTGCTGTACAGGCTGCTCCACCGTTTGGGCCATATGATCCAATGGTACTTGTAGTGACGGTGGCAGATATCGATGCTGTTTGAAATGTCTGGCAAGACCCTCTGGGTAAATCACAGTAGAAACCCTTGGGATTTTATAACAAGGTTCTACCACAATGTGCAGTCAAGTATTCTCCCTTTGAGAGACAACTCTTGGCCTGCTATTGGTCCTCAGTGGAAACTGAATGTTTGACAGTGAGCCACCAATTTACTACGTAGCCTGAACTGCCATCATGAGTTACGGGTGATTTGATCCGCCAAGTCATCAAGATAAATCTGCAAAGCAGCAATTCATCAAAAGAATTGGTATGTGGGTGTGACCATGCCCAAGAAACGTCCTGAGGGTACAAAGAAAGAAAAGTTGTCCGTATCCCTATGGTTCCTATTCCTGCTACGATGTTCCAAGCATGTACCTCTACCCTCGTGGAGTGTGGTATGCCTAATAATTGGTTGGCTGAGGAAGAGGAAAATAGGGTCTGGATTACCAACAGTTCTGAATACTATCCAGACACAATGAAGATGTGGACAGCTGCAGAGAACTATAGCCCCTTCCTGGGACAACCCTGAAGGACTCTCGTGGAGAGAATCTTCACAGTGAACAGAATGCCAGGGAGTGGATATGGTCACACATTTTGCAAGATATGTAATTAAACGCTGACTGTACAGCTAATTGGCTGTAGCCAATTGCCTAGCAGACGGTCAGTGACATGAAAAGAACCTGATTGGTGAGAAGGACATTTGGGGAACAGGATATGGACAGAACTATGCAAATAGACAAAAGGTGTAAAGGTACATCTCCCATGTGAATGAATATTCATCAAAAGGTGACTTCAGCAGAGAAGGACTTCAATAACAGATAGAATCAACTATTCTGTAGGCACTCAACCTAGTTCCACAATCATTCCTGCCATTGCCCAACGGAACCAAGAACAAAGAAGCCACGATGGCAGAGACAGAGATAATGCATAAGCTCAACAGCATGGACTCCTACTCACCAAGGCTGACCTGGCTAGAACTCCTGCTGAGTGCCAGATCTGCCAACAGCAGAGACCAACACTGAGCTCCCAATATGGCACCATTCATGAGGGGTGACCAGCTAGCCACTTGGTGTTAGGTTGACTACACTGAGACCACTTCACTATCACTGAAGGGATAGATACATGTTCTGGTAATGGATTTGCCCTTCCCACACATAGTGCTTCTGTCAAAACTACCACGTGTGGCTTTACATAATGCATTGTCTACTGTCATGGTATACAGTTTTGCTTCTGGCCAAGAAACTCACATCATAGCCAAAGAGTGTGGCAGTGTCCTATGGTAATGAAATTCATTGGTCTTGCTATGGTCTTCGCTATCCTGAAGCAGATGATTCGACAGAAGGTGGAATGGATGTTTAAAGTCACAGTTCTAGCACCAATTAGATGTCAACAGCCTGGAGGGCCGAAACAGGGTTTTCCAAAAGATATTATATGCTTTGAATCAGTAGCCAATATATGGCGCTGTTTCTCCTACAGCCGTGACTCACTAGTCCAGGAATCAGAAATAGGAATGGTCCACTTGCTATCACCCATATTGATCTGCTTCCTGTTCCAGTGACTTTTTATGCTCTGATGGTCTAAAACTTCTGTTTTTACTGGTTTTTTTTTTTTTTTTGGGGGGGGGGGGGTCTTTTTCCAGGAGATACAATAAACATTACATTGAACTGGAAGCTCAGACTTCCTCCTTGCCACTTTGGGCTTCTGATACCCTTAAACCGAAAAGCTAAAAAAGAAATAACAGTGTTAAGGAGGGGTGGCTAATCCAGACTCCTAGGGGGAAATTGGATTGTTTCTCTACAATGGAGATTTAAAAAACATTATGTCTGGAGTGCAGAAGATCTTCTAGGTCATTTCTTGGTGCTACTGTGTCCTGTGACTAAAGTCAACAGGAAACTACAACAATCTAATTTAGGCAGTTTAACAAAGGGCACAGATCATTCAGGAACTTCCCAAGAAAAGAACCAAGACCTGCTGAGGTGTGTGGGCTGAGAGTGGAGGAAATCCAAGATGGGTAGTAGAGGAAAGCAGTCCTAAGTACCAGCTAAGGCCACATGAACAGTGGCGAAGTGAGGAATGTAACCAATGTGTTTCTCACCTATGCATTCTGTTTAGAAAAATTTAAAAGTACGTGTGCATATATACACGTAAACTGAGCAGGTTTTTGTGTTCTCTGTTCTCTAGTAATGTAACAGCAATTGAAATAATATCCACGGTTAAGTGTTGTGAATCTGTATTACCACATTTACGTTAAAAGACACTAAAAACTCAGCATTCCTCGGGGACTTTGCCACCTGCTTAAAATACAGAGTACACATACAGCTGTATGCATCCGTCAGACAAGGAGTAGACTTTTGATGGCTCGTCTAGATTTCCAACTTGACTGGATCAAGTAAAATGAAAGCCACTGAAAACCTGCTTCCTTGAAACAGGAAGACTCCGTCTAAATGTGGGCAGCACCTTCTAGTGACAGCTTACATAAAAGGACATGAAAGAAGGAAGCTTTGCTCTGGGTGTTCTTGCGTCTCTCTTGCTGGCAAACTCACCTGCCCTTTTGCTACAGCACTAAAGCCAACCTCTTCAGGTTTCCAATGCAGATTTAACACGAGCAACTCTCCAGGAACCCTCCAGACCTTCCTTCAGTGCCAAACTGGAAGTGCTGAGACGTCTCACACTGTGAACTGAGCAACTACTGGATTCTCAGCCTCTCCAGTGTCAGAAAGACAGTGTTGGGCTACCCAAACTGTACTATGTAAGGCATGTTAATAAATCTCCCTTCTCTCTCTCTCTCTCTCTCTCTCTCTCTCTCTCTCTCTCTCTCTCACACACACACACACACACACACACACACACACACACACACACACACTCTCTCTCTCTCTCTCTCTCACACACTTATTTAGAGAACTCTGACAAATACAGACTGTGGTACCAGAAGTCATTCTAAAGAAACAGAATTGTGAGGTTGAATTTCTCTAGCAGGCTTGGTGGTATCTGAAGCTGGCTCTCCAACTCTATAAACCCAACAAACTGACCACAGCTTCACTGCTCTCAGGAAATCACTTGAGAGTGACCACTGCTACATGAGAACCCCAAATGAGAGAAATGACCCCCAAGGAAACCATCATCAAGTCACAAACAGACCTAAAAGATTTGCATTTTTTGACACAATATGTTCCTGGCTCATGGCAGCTACAAAAGACAAACCCCACAGTGACAGATGCTGGCCAGTCAGTCCCCTTGAATTTCTCAACATTTGTACCTGAGAGATTCTTACTTTTCTTTAGATTTCAAGAAAATATGCATGGTTTCTGTCCAATTCAGAGCAAGCATGATATCGACTATCATAAACACGGGTATCAGCTCAGCCCAGCAGCAGCATGAAGGAGAGTGAGGCAGAGCATCATTCACGGTGAGTGTCTTAACAACCTCATTGTCCTCTAGCCTCCTAGAGTGGCCTGGCTGGTTTAATGCTCTGTGTGAACCCTGGAGTGTGATGAGGACATAAGGCTATCTCCAGCTGCCTCCGCACAGCTGTGGTAATACAACTGAGTCTGTGGCTATAAGCACTTGTGCAATTCCGGTTCAAGCCAAACACAGCGTGAGGCGTGGGCACGAAGCTCTTTTCGCCCAGCCCCTCTTGTTACCTAACTGCAATAAACAATCTGCTGGTGTCTATATGCAGGACCAAACACCCAGCCACACGCCTTGATCATGCTAGGAGACACTCTCCTCCCATTCCTTCCAAGCAGGCGGAGGAGCATGCATAAACTGGTTGGGGTGCTATGGTTGTGACAGGAATGTACTATGCTGCCTTTAAGGTGGGAGTGGGAAGCCACAGGCCAAAGGTAACAGTAGAGGCAGCTTCGTGAGAAGAATGCGCACACATCACAAACAGAAATGCCTGGATAGACACACTCATCTTGGAGCAAGTCGGTGGTTCAGTATGGCCCAGTCATCACACTGGACCATCTCTGAGCCAGCACTGGGACCATAACTAGAAAATCCCACATATCCAACAAGATCAGAAATAAGAACTTCATAATGACGGACTTGTGCTATCAAGGAAAAGGGTTGTTTGACAAAAACAAGGGGGAAATGGCAAAGAATACTTGGTGGTGTTTACATTGTAAATGTTTCCATTTAAAAGCTAAAGTATGAAATCTCAGTATCAGGAAAAGCATCCCAGCCTAGCCTCAAGGCAATGAGAAGAGAGTGATGGCCTGAGTGAATTTTCATCTGTTTCTAGCACAGGAGGGAAGAGCTCCCTGCTGATCTCCCATCCTGGAAAACTGCCACTGGAGCAGACTGCCCCAGTCGTGAACTCACTCTGTCTTTGTCATCAGCAACGTCACAGAGGATGTCATCCAGGTCTAGAATCCCTCCGTCTCCATGCTCCAAGCGATGCACCTGTATCCAGTAGTTTGGATCCTGAGCAAAAGAACACGAACGTCAGATATATTAGCGTCACTGAAAGGGAATTCAACGATTTAAACTCAATAACTTCCTGACCGTGAAAGGGAATGTCAATCATATTATAGCCAATTAAAACTACAGACAGGGCTCAACACATGGTAGAGTCAATCTTCCTTTTCCTCTATGAATAGGTCATTCCTATACACTTCCCCTTGGCTCCATGCAATTCATTATGGTAACGGAAAAACTCCTGCCCTCAGAGACACTGACTTCTCTCAAGCAGATCAGACTTTTCATTGTCTGATAAACAAACTATGCAAGAACCCCCACAGAGCAATCTATAGACACGCCATATTAAGCAGCACACATGCTTCATCTGAAATCTCACATCTGCTAATCTGCAGAGAGCATGCTGCACACCCTGGAGAGTTATGTGCTCCTCGCAAACAGACCTGGACAGATGGAGCTTTTGATGAGTCAGCACGTGAACCAAGAAGGCTGTGGTGTGAGCTTTTGTTCAAAAAGGTCAAACCCAGCCCACGTGCATATGGGTGTAATACACTATTTAAAGCCATCCATCAAAATGTGTGGTGCAGGGCCTTTTGCTCCAAAGTGGAATTGGGAGAGAAAAGAGAAAAAAGGCAGCACTTAAAACTTTTAAATAGTCCTTATTGGTGTATTTAAACACACTCGCACACTTTGTTTTCAAGTAATTTGAGAAGGGCACAGTTGTCCTTGATCTCAATAAAACTCTGATGTATATGCTCTTGTGGAAATACAGAAAACTGTTACCCCATAAGAACTGATTTCCCAAAACACAGAATTGCTACCGGAAATTAACCCTCTGTTCTTTTCTAAGAAGGGATGTTTGATACAATGTTTTCTTGAAGACAAAGGATGAGTGTGTTAGCAAAAGCACAGATTCCACCAGATCTATGAGGCCAGACATTGCAAGGTAGTGGCTGTTAGCATTCCTTCTAGGCTCCGCCCCACAGTTACCTGGCAACAGCCAGGGATGTCTAGCTCAATATAAAAGGGACTGGTTCTCCCCCTCCTCACTCTCTTACCATCTTTCCCTCTCTGTCCATCCTCTCTCTACATGTTCATGGCTGGCCTCTACTCCTCCTCTCTCCTTCCTCCTTCTCTCTCTGCCTTTCTCTGTCTCTACCCCCTCAACTCCCCTCCCCACACCCTAAATAAACTCTATTCCATACTACATCCATCCTATATTCCATATATGGCTGGTCCCTCAGGAGGAAGGGATGTCTCAGCATGGGCCCCCAGAGGCATCACCTCCCCGCATGCACCATACCTTGCCTCTACCAAACTTATTCCTGGTTCTCTCTTTCTTTTTATAAAAATGCAACAGTGGCAGAGGTCAGTATTCTTTGGATGCTGCCCAAACTCATCTCTAACACAGGCATCCCTCAGATCCATTAATGCATGACATGTGTTACAGAAATGGAGAACCACTATCCTTGGCACTGTGTAGCCAGAGGGACAAGCAGCTCAGACCTTACTAGTCAATAATATGAGCAGGGCCATGAAAATCACCTCAGCTACTGAGACTCTGAAAAGGGAACCGTTCATCTAGGTTGAAAACATACACATCACACACAGAGATACAAACTACACACACACACACACACACACACACACACACACCACATACACCAGATATATACAAGCATATACACAGACATATACACACAGAGTACACACAAACAACACACACACATAAACAACACGCACAAACACAACACACATAAAATATGCTATTTTAGTTATGGCAGTAATACAATAAACTACCATGACAAAAAGCAACTTGGAGAAAAACGGTTTATTTCATTTACGTGTTCTGGGGCACAGTACACTGAGGAAAGCCAAAGCAAGAACCTAGAGGCTGCTCGGAACTAAATCGCAAGACATGGAGGAGGAGTGCTATGTATTGGCTATTGGCTTGCTTTTTCATGGCTTGTTCAGCCTGCTTTCTTATAGCATTTAGGACCAGTGCAGGGACGGACTGCCCCCAGTGAGCTAGACCTACTCATATTAATCACTTGTCAAGGAAATGCTTTATAGACTTGCCTACAGGCAAATCATATGAAGGCATTTTCTCAACCAAGAGTCTCTCTTCCCAAATTACTATAGCTTATGTCAAGATGACATAAAACTAACCAACACATATACCAAAATAAATACACACACACCATAGCATACACACATACATGACATACAACAGACACATACACTCTACATATACATACACACACACAGACAGACAGACAGACACATACACAAACAGATGCATAGAGATTCAAACACATATCTACAAGGACACTCAACTATGTGGCTTAACTGATCCATACGATCCCCTAATTCAATGTCACCCACATGGTACTTTTAAGACCGCCACTTTGAATGTTTCAGAATTTGTTGTTCCTACATTTGTTTGGCAGCCAAAGTCCTGAAACAAACCACCTTCCAAGATGCTAGTCTTTAAGTCAAATGGTGTATTAGCTGTGTTAAGGAAATTTAATATCTAATGTCCTGTGGTGGATAAGGAAAAGGAAACCCTCAGCCATCACCTCCTGGCAGTTAGGACAAGTTCATTCTGCCCTCCACCACTCACCCACACCCTGTAGGCACTAGCATGAACAAACCAGCTTAAATGGCAGCGTCCACTTTCTACATGCACAAGCAGAAGGCCTTCCAAAACAGCTTACTGACTTGCTCTTCATACACCTATCTCCCATCTGCACCTAAATCAATCCATCCAAAATTTCAGAACAATTTAAAAATATCTTTAAGAAATCATATAGTTGTCAAAATAGTGTACAGAGTTATGGGGTAAATGCAACTGTGCAGTAAGTACATATAGAATGTGTTTTAAAATCCAAACAAGAACAAACAACAACATAGCACACTGTGTGTGGTGTGCATGCGTATAATCCCAGCTCTGGCAACCAGGAGACCAAAGGATCCCTGGGGTTCCAAAGACAGACAGACAGCCTATCCTAGATAGTGATCTACAAGCCAATGAAAGACCCAATCTCAAATCGTCTGGATAGCATTCCTAAGGATAACCTCTGGGCTTGTCCTCCAGCCTCCAAATACATGCATGGTTCATGCACAGGCACCGGTACATGCACACACCCATGTGTACACACATAAGCTTTTTTTTTTTAATTAATCAACATGCTTGTTGCTTCGGGCTCATCGACAGTCCCCCTGCAGACAAGTTTCCTCCCACGACTGTTCCTGAGTCACCAGCAGCCTCTGCATCACTATATGCAATAGGTCCTTTCTCAATCCTTCATATCTGCTGGCAGAATCTCACACTGCCAATCGCTGGCTCTTATCTGAAATATCCCATAATTCTTTTTTCGATCTTCTTATGAGCTGACCAAAGCTTTCTGGACATGAGACTTGTTGACTCCATATCAGGAGGGGCCCTGATTCAACAGTCAGATACTTAGTATATGTATCAGGCATTTATATGCTCAATGAAGGGACTTTCAGAGGAGAGAGAATGAGCACATGAATGACTCTCATTAAAAAATAAATAAACCAGAGGTGAGAAGGGCATCTGGAATGACCTCCCTGCACAGCATTAAGACCAGGAAGGACACTGGTGATAGTTTTCATTTTTTTAATTGGGATACCACTCTATGTATCCTTGGCTTGTCTGGAACTAACTATGTAGACAAGGCTAGATTTGAAGTAACTGTAGACGATGCTGGATTTAAACTAACTATGTAGACAAGGCTGGGTTTGCACTATGTAGACAAAGCTAGATTTGAACTAACTATGTAGACAAGGCTAGATTTGAACTATGTAGACAAAGCTGGATTTGAACTAACTATGTAGACAAGGCTGGATTTGAACTAACTATGTAGACAAGGCTGGATTTGAACTAACTATGTAGACAAAGCTGGATTTGAACTAACTATGTAGACAAGGCTGGATTTGAACTAACTATGTAGACAAGGCTGGATTTGAACTAACTATGTAGACAAAGCTGGATTTGAACTAATTATGTAGACAAGGCTGGATTTGAACTAACTGTGTAGACAAGGATGGATTTGAACTTGCAGTCCTCCTACATACATTTCCTGAATCCTGGCCATTCAATCTCTCCCCCACTCCTAATACAACCTCCCATTTTACTTTCTACCTAACCCGCTTTCTCCAGTTTTGAAAAATCTAACTTTTCATTTACTTACCATTCTCTATTTTCTTCCTTCCTAAGTTTTTTTCTTTTGTTAAAAGTCATCTTTTTAAACTCTCTGATAAGCATTCTCCCTGCGCTCACCATTCCAACTGTTGGAACAGTTGTGGCTGTCAAAGCTGATACCTGGTTTTACTGCATGTGACACATCGCTCACAGCTGCCATTACTGTGACTTGTTCCCCTTCGATGCAGCACTGGGCATGAGTAAGACCCTCTGCATTGCCACTGAGGTATGCTCCCAGGCCAGCAAAGGCTCAGCTCTACAGACAACACATCCTTGCTTAAAACTGAAAGAATGGGGTAATAAAACATCAAGGTAGGAGTTAAAGACCAAGCAGGCATGACCAGGGCCTGAACACCCCACTCCTGAGCATCTACCCCTACTGTAGAGAAAGGCCAGCAATGGAGGTCATAGCCACAACAGACTATGGCACAGGAATACTTTCAGACCACACATTAGACTTGAAGAGTAACTGACAAGGGTCCACCCCATATACTGCACTGTCTGCAACATACTTTCCTGGTCTACTATAAATGCTACCTGCTCCCCTAAGACCTGCAGAGAAAGCAGGAGCCTCAGGCCATGCCATAACATGCAATGTGTCAAAATACAGGAATCCCCACCAAAATACTGGGTAGCTATATGACAAAATACAATTGGAATACATCCAACATCTCACAACAACCCACTGCTAATAGACTAGGTACAGCCTGAGACTCAGTTGGTAGACTACCTGCTAGCAACCATGAGGCCCTAGGTTCCATCCCCAGCAGCACATAAAAACTAGTGTGGTGGTACATGCCTGTAATCCCAGCATTCCTGAGGTAGAGAGACAAGAAAAAGAGGAGCCTGTGTGTGGTGGCATGCTTGGTGTTCTTGTAAGTCTAGAGGTGTGTGTGTGTGTGTGTGTGTGTGTGTGTGTGTGTGTGTGTGTACATATGTGTGTGTGTGTTCATGTGTACACACATGAGCACATGTGTGATATACGGCTGTTACAGGATAACTTGTAGAGTACTTTGTCCCCTTTCCACTATGTGGGTTCCAGCAACTGAACTTAGGAGAGTCAGGCTTGGTGGCAGGTGTTTTAATCCAGTGAAACACATCACCAACCCAAAATGAGCCAACTTTTAAAAATTAAAAAGGAAAATCAAAAGGCATCAGCAGGAAGCAAATAAGCCTATTGCAGTGGCTTCCAGACTCCTAGAGAAACATTTGTGTATCATAGAAACCCATGCCTTGTCTATTCGCAAAACTGAAAGAAAACAATTTTTTTTGTTTGTTTCTTAGAAATGTGACCTTCACTGTCCCTTTCTCTGGAACGTCCTGGAAGATGTGTTCCCACAAAACAAGGACTAGGCTGTGAACAAGAGTATCATGGCTTATGAAGCAGACAGGCAGTGTGAAGGAAAAGAATTCCCTGCACTACAGAGATCACTGGAAAGCTGACTCGGAATGGTAACAGGACTCCAGAAAGCTTTTAGGGAACAGACCTAGAGTGTGACCCACCTAGAATGAAGGATCTCAAAGTGAAATGTCTCAGAATGATGTGGAAATAACATCCAAATTCACTGAGACACCGCCTGCCCGTAGCAGCAGTGGGGCAGAGTTAGGAGTCAGAGCACAGAAGGCCTCAGGGATGGCACAAACACGCAGAGAAGGCCATGAAGCTCAGCTACAAGCAGCACTGCACTATGGAGAATACTGGGCTTTTAACCTAACCAAAATCAGAACTACATTAGGTAGAAGACAGTCTACCAATAAGCATATGTATATGAGAGGGACACACACACCACGACAGGAATCCAAGACTGGTTTTCCGGGATGGAGAGAAAGGAAGTACATACTGAGGCAATGCGCAGGATTGGTCAACTAAATACATTAAAAAAAAAAAGTCGGGCTGGAGAGATGGCTCAGCGGTTAAGAGCGCCGACTGCTCTTCCGAAGGTCATGAGTTCAAATCCCAGCAACCACATGGTGGCTCACAACCATCCGTAATGAGATCTGATGCCCTCTTCTGGGGTGTCTGAAGACAGCTACAGTGTACTTACATATAATAAATAAATTAATTAATTAAAAAAAAGTCATCAAGAAATAATAAAAGCAATTTATATAGAAATAATGGGCTGTTCGAGAAGGCAGCTTGCACTCACTGCCATTCCTAGATGGGCGGGTGGACGGACCGATGGACAGACAGACAGAGTTTGGGAATGTCCCTTAAATGATAAGACAATCACTTAACACTAAGCATCCATCGAATCAATCAGCCACAAGGTAATGACATCCGGAAGACAAACAAAGACACTGTTGCTAATAACTATACAAAGAGAAAACATTTCACTTTTGAAAGCTGGTAGACCAGTGGAAGGAAATATCCTTCATTCTAGGTGGTACTGTAACTGTCTCTCCAATGTACGTAAGCCAACACGGGCATTTTAAAGGCGTGATCTACACTATGGTGGCTGTTTATAAAACAGTGGTATTCCAAAGCAGCAGCCTCAACCTACGTGGCTCCACCTTAATCGCATCTCCACTTCAGAAATACACTCATTCACCTTGAACTTACTGAACTAGCTGTCAGTTTGCTGTGGGAACTCAGTTGAAGAATAAACACGCTTCTGTTGACTTCTCATCAGGAGTGGAGGACGTGGATGGTCGGAGGTCATGTCTGACATCCAACAATGAAATGACCTGCATTGCTCTTTGGGAGTGACTAATGCTCTTCTCAACCCCAAGCCATGCCCACGCTGATACCTCAACACTGCCCAGCAACGCACAAATCTGTTGCCCCACAAATCTGTTGCCCCACAGGAGAGTGGATACCATTACTCATCTCACTGATCAAAAAGGAAAGAGGCAACAGGAAAAGGTAAAGTTCCTGAGTAACTTTGCATGTCTTGTTCCTTTAGAACCAGTGTCTCCCAGGGCACCTGGGCTGCCATTGGCCTCTTCTCTCGTCATTTCCATTAGGTGTGGTGTGGAAATCTTTGGTTTCTCCATCATTCCATACCAAGAAGAAGACCTTGACACAGCATTCTTCTCCATTCTACCGGCAGCAGTAGGAACCTTCCCGGAGTCAATCCAATCAACTTATAACCTTCCTTTTCAACAGGCATCCCAGGGGATGGAGAACCCAGTAAGCAACCAAAGACAGAATATAAGAGGCTTTATAGAAACACAACTAAAGTGGTCTTTTAAAAAGAAAAGGCCCAGGGATAGGGGAGAGGTGATTCAGGTAAAAACACAACCTGCTCTTCCAGAGGACCCAGTTCCCAGCACCCACAAAGGAGGCTTACAACTGTCTGTAACTTCAGTTCCAGGGGATCTGATGCCCTCTTCTGGTCCCTGAGGATACTGGACACGATGAAAATTCGCACACACAGGCAAAACACCCATGCTCATAAAATAAATGTGAATGAAATCTAGAGAGAAAGAAACAGAGAGGGGGAGAGAGCAAGAGACAGAGAGAGACAGAGACAGAGAGAGACAAAGCTGGTGAAGGAGACAGAGAAACAGAGAGAGCCCACTTTGGCTAACCTAAGCACAACATAGGATGCTAAAGACAAAAATCCCATGAAAAGGACAGTTAAAGAAAGTTGTCATATTAAATAGTTGTGACCTGAGCAATGCTAAGAGCACCTTCTTCTTTGAAGGGAATGCCTGCTGATGTGTACATGAGAAGCATCCTACATGAGACGTGCCATACTGAAGAAGCACCCACCTAACAGCTCTCCTTTTGTAACATAGGGTTTCAAGCTTATGACATAGGAAGAAGATGAATGTCATTCCCTGGCAACAGCTAAGAAGCTAGGCGATGGGTGAATTGGTGGCTCAAATTTTGTTTCAAGAAAAAATGCTGTCTGTCACTTTAAAATAACAGAGAAGTGTTCAAGATCAAAGGCAACAAAAACTATGATGGCCATCTTGGCTGAATCCTTGTTAGAGTTTTATAAAAGGAAAGAAAGTCAGGCTAGGAATGTGGCTCAATGCTGGAGCTCATACCTAGCTGCACAAGGCCCCAGTTGCCATTCAAATCACCACCACAACCGTTTCTAAAAAGGATGTAGAACCGGGGAATGAACCTGGGCCCTTCCACATACCCAGTGTGTATGTGCTCTACCACTGACTGAGACATGTCCCCAGCTTAACACTGAGGCACTGATCACTTGGTTTCAAAAGCTGGCCTTCAATTTGCTCTCTATAGCCCAAGCAGGTCTTCTTTGAACAGATGGCTGGGATTACGGGCCTGCTCCATCATACCAAATACATGCAAACAAGTTTAAAGTCATCATAAAAGACATGGGGCACTACTTGAAAAAAAACTGTTACTGTAAATTATGTACCAAATACTTGTTAGAAGTTGTTAATTTTCCTGATTGTAATACTAGTCTTGTGAATTCCTAAGGAAATGCTCTTCTTAAGGGATATACTATGAAATATTCGTAAGTGAAGTGTCACGACATTGGCTATTATTTTTAAATAGCCTGTCCAAGCTGAAGGACAGCTCAGTTGGTAAAGTTTGCAAGCAAGAGAACCTGAGTCCCATCCCCAGAATAATGGGAACCTGCCAGGTGAAGTGGCTTGTACTTGTATTACCAGTGCCTGAGAAGCAGGAGGAGGAAGATCCCTGGTGCTCGCTGACCAGAAGGCCAGACAGTCAAACCTAATTGGTGAGCTCCAGGTCAATGAGACTCTGCTTCAACAGAAGTGGACAGTGCCATCCTACACACATGCACACATGTGTGCTCGCACACACATCACACACTCACATATACATACGCACATGCACATTCACACATTTGCACATACATACCACATACTCACACACTCACATACATTCACACATATACATTCACACACACTCACACATACATATTCACATATACGCACACACACAAATACTCACACACATGCACCTACACACTCACACACTCACACATATATACTCACACATATACATACATACACACTCACACATACATACTCACACACACGCACACATGCACACACACACGCACTCACACATACATATTCACATATACTCACACATGCATATGTACTCACACATACATGCACACCCACGCACTCACACACATACATACTCACACACATACATACACACACATGCACACACATGCACAAGCACACAGACTCACACATACACATTCACACACACGCACACTCACATGCATCCATGCACACACATACACCTAGCTACATACATACATACATACATATCCACATACTTAAAATTAGCTTGTTCTCAATAAAGATGTAGACAAGCACTCACAAGGAAACACCTACTGTACAACATGCATCTAAGAAAATATAAGTTGTCCCAAGTCTTGTAACCAAGAAAGTTAACACAGAGAATTGGTTATAAGACAAGAAAGAGTTGAGGTTCCCAAGAAAGAAAGCCACAGTCCTCCGTGCTGACTGACTAAAGGAGGTGGCAGCATAGCCCCAGGCACAGATGGCCGCTGGCAGAGGGTGAAGGTGCTGGAGCTGGAATCTGAGGAGAGACTTCTCTGCAGAGACTGAGCCCAGGGTGGGAACTGGGATGTGTCCTGTGGAGCATCACCACATGGCATATCCACACCACACCTCCCTCCTACTGACCAGCCTGGACAGCTGTCAGCAGATATGGCTAATCCCCAACTATTCTTGGACTGTCCCATAAGACACTGGAAACCAGAATAACTTCAAACAAATGTGGTGACCGAGTTCACGAGAATACAGGAAGCCAGCCTAATCAGTGTTCCAGAGTGTAAAACTGTCAGGCATGTGAGAGGGGAGCCGGGGATGGAGACTTGTAATGGATGCTAAGGACAAAATAGAAGGCATTGCACATGGGGGCTGGGGGGAAGATTTGGTATCATGTAAATAAATCTTTTTAAAGGCTTAAAATTGAAACTTTCTACAGCTCCAATAGCTAAGAATGTGGGGAGATATATGTAGCTGAGACAAAACTCCAGCTAAACATGCAGTTATCTGAAGCAAGCTGAGCCCATCCAATCCATGGACCACTCAACAGCAAGTCAAGCTTTTTCCCCAGGACTGGAGATGTGGCTCGGTTGGTAGATGGTTTGCCTAGCATGCATGAAGACTGCATTCCATTCACGCCACACATAAACCAGGTGTGATGGCGTGTGCTGATAACCCCAGCACTCGGAAAGAGAAGGCAGGAAGAGCAGATTCAAGGTCATCCTTGGCTTCTTGGGGGTTCCAGGCCAGCTTGGTCTACACGAGGCAGGGGGAGTAACCCCTAGGATCCCTATGAGCTGAAGGTGGTCCCCCAGCTCTGATTTCCCCTTCAGTCTTTGATCTAGCCACTTAAACAACCAGTTGAATGCATCTCTTCCTTTCCTGTTGCTTCTCAGTCTTGCTCAGTACTGAGCACTCAATAACTAAACACTCAATTACTGAGTACTCAGTACCGTAATTACTGAAGACCTGCCACCTCATCTCACATTGCTTCCCTAACACTCACGGGTATAGAACACATAATGCCCTGCCCCCAGCCTGACTCCCACCTCTGGAACATACCAGTTCCTCACCAGAATACCTCCATAGCCGAATTCTGAACTACCCTAATTGTATTTACCTTCCCGTTTCCTATTTGAAAATGTCTTCTGTAACACGGGCCTCAGCCCTTGAGTACTTATCTAGACACTGACCTGTACTCAACAGCCTCTTTCCTTGCACTCCTGTGGTATTCTGCTTTTCTCATTGGTAAGGTACGCAAAGGGACTTTTTTTATGAGCTTTCTTAAAATGCAGAACAAACACTGTGCTACATATATATAGGTATGTATGTATAAATATATATGAATGAATGTTTTACATATGTTATATATGATAATATATATATGTATGTATGTGTGTATGTATGTATGAAGGAAGAAAAGGCTTCAGACAAGTGCTTCTTGGGAAATTTAACCAACAAACAGCCCTGTGCTTTGCTATCAGCCCAGGAAAGTACAGCCTAGCTAAAGAATCCCCATGGATTACTCTGTCTTATAGTTCAGATGACAAGAAACATAAGGATGAAAGAATCCAGACAGACATTCCCCTGTAGTGAGGAGACCCAACTTCAGCTTGGACACTTTTGCTCTCGCCCACAGGTTAGTGTCATCTAAGAGCCAGGATACCCTGGCATCATGCCTCCAGTCCCAAGGAATGTGAGAAAGTGGGAAAAGCCAGTCCTGCCACCTGACAGTGAGACAAAGGAAGGAACATGTCAGACATTGGATGTGTAACACATCCCAGCCAAGGCAGACTGCAGGTCAGCCAGCTCCCAGCCTCGAAAGCTCCATCCACAGCTCTGCCAGGACAGCCCCCTGAGGCTGGCACCAGGTGGTGTACCCCATCTCTCTCAAACCCTGAGTTTGCCTGGTGCAGGTCAACAGATCGGAGAGACCTATAGTTGAGCATACCTCTGGGCTACTCTTGTAGACGTACAAGGTAGGTCTTCAGGTCCATTTTGTATCAGAGATGAAATACTAAAACATGACTTGTGTGAGGTGATCACCATCTAACCAAAGGAATGGCAGAGCCAGAGAAGGCTACAGGTCTGGAAATGTAAGTCATTCCCTCCAGGACACACGGCCACATTTTCCTGAAGATCCAAGAAGTTGGCCAAAGTGGCCAACATGTAAAAAAAGAAATTGAACCAAGAGGAAACCCTTACCCATAAGAAGGGTCTTTTTAAAATTAGAGGAGAGGGATAATGAAGACAGTGTCATGTCTAGGGAAGGGCTTGTTTGGCAAAGTGCTCACCACACTAGCATAAGGACCTGAAAGAGTCTATGCATGCTGACATGTATCTGTAATCCCAGGGTCAGCAGACACTGGAGATACCTAGGACCCACTGGCCAGCCAGCTTAGCATCCTTGGTGGTTCCAGGTTCAATGAGAAAGTGTTGAAGGATGGGCAAAGTCCAAGAAGCAACATGTGAGGTTGATCTCTGGCCTACATACAGGCATGCAGGTACACACACACACACACACACACACATACACTCATACATACAAACATACATATACGCATGCACACACATATACATACACACACATACACATACACACACATAAAGACACACAGACACATACACGCACATATACCCAGACACACACATATACACACACATATATGCAGACACACACATACACACACACACACGTATAAATACACACACTCATACTCACATATAAACACACATAAAGACACACACACAGACAGACACGCACACACACACATACAAACACATACACATATACACACTCACACATACACAGACACACACATACAAATATACACACACACACACACACTCATACATACAAACATACATATACGCATGCACACACATATACATACACACACATACTCACACATACACACACATAAAGACACATACACACACACACACACACTTATACATACAAACACACATATACGCATGCACACACATATACATGCACACACATACTCACACATACACACACATAAAGACACACACACAGACACATACACGCACATATACCCAGACACACACATATACCCACACATATATGCAGACACACACATACACACACACATATAAATACACACACTCATACTCACATATAAACACACATAAAGACACACACACAGACAGACATGCACACACAGACATACAAACACATACACATATACACACTCACACATACACAGACACACACATACAAATATACACACATACACACACACACACACACACACACACACACACATGCACACACATCGCCACCACCACTACCACTATCACCTATCAGACAATATCTTTCACTTCCTGGAATGTACAGAAAGAATGCTTTGCACCAAGTTATAGGCTGTGATTCCAACAGGATTGGAGCCAAACTGCAGAAAAAACAATCCATCAACCCAAAATAGGGCCACGGACCTCAAATAACTGTTTCTCTCATACACAGCAAAAAGAGAATCCAAATAACCACCCTAGGAGATCCTTAAAGATAGTTATCAGCTGAGAAAAGAAAATCTACACTGTGTTCACTCCCCAGGCAGCAAAGAGGAGACTCAACTTGGACCAAAGGAAACTCTGACCTGAAAGAGCATGCCCACTGAAATACAACCCACTCTTATGGGCCCAAAAGCTCTGAATCAGACAAAGCAACTTGGAAGCAGCTCCCTTCTCCCACTTAATCCAAACCCACCTCTGAGCTTGTTCATATATAACAAAAAGTATTTTTAAAACAACAGCAGCAATAAAATCCTTTCTCAGATTACCCAGTCACAAACACACATGGTAATCCCATACACCTGGATATCCTAAACAGGGCTGAATCAAAAGAAATACTCCTAAGTTGTTTGAGAGAAATAACCTGTACAGACACCAAGCATGTGGAAGGCCCAATACCTACCTCTGCTTTCCTCCTCAGAAGCCTGGGCAAGCAGTGAGTCAACTGTAGCTTATGGCTCTTCCACTCAAACTCAGCCCAGCCCACCCTCTGAGGGCTCTGGGTCAAGGCCCCACAGCACCACATCGTCACAATTCCAGTGGGGACCAAGGCAGGGCCCTAGACACTGGTGTCCTGCGTGCAACTCCAAACAGTCATGAGAGGGTGGCCAGCCCAGGCTAGGAGGTACCTGGGATGGCTGTTGGCCGAAATGGAGCTCCCTCTCCTCCCAGAGGACTCTTATCCTCAGTAAAGGGAGGGATCTATGATGGTATCTTCAAAGGGATGCCATGACAGGGGTACCCCTTCCTGTGGTTCTGCCATCTACTGGCAAGGAACACAACAATCAGGACAGAGTGGCAGAGACTCACAGGCAAGACCACATGCCTGTCTCTGTCTGTCCCTGCAGACCCAGGTGCTGGGCTCTCCTATCTCCTACTATGTGTGTGCTTGTTTACACCTCCTGGAAAGGCAGACTCACTCCTCCCACTGTGGTGTTCTTTCCCACACTCCACTTCCTGGCATAGATCTGTTTCTCCCTGGCACTGGTCAGCAATCCACGTTTATCTATCTCAGCCAGTCCACCACAGATGAAATGGCAGAAACCTCATGCTGGAAACACACTGCCATTTATAACCCTGACAAATATTTAGATAACACTCTTCACTCACTGGGGATGCTGGGTAACAGAGAAGCCCCCACCCTCCTAGAGATGGCTCTGCCTTTATTCTCAGCCAAAAATAATGGACTTTTAGATATATTTTATTAATTCTTGGATAACATCATATCATGTATTTTGCTCATGTTTACCACTCCCCCGCAACTCCTCCCAGATCCACCCATGCCTTCCTACCACACCCCCAACTTCCTGTCCTCTCTTTACTTTTAATTTTTTTAACTAACCCACCTTACCCAATTTATGCTGTCCATATATATACTCCAGGGTGTGGGGCCACTCTAATGCCTGGTTGACCTACCAGGAGACTTACCCCTAAGAAAAGTGTTCATGGCTCCTCAGTTAGTGGTATGGGCTAGGGAACCCCTGCCCCCTCCCATGCTGGAATACTGGCTGGCTTGATTTTGTTTAGGTCCTGGGCAGGCAACCACAGCTGCTGTGACATAAGCACATTGGCCCTGACTTGCCCAGAAGATGCTGTGTTGAACCAATATCTAGCACAAGCTCTCTTGCTCTCTCTCTCACTCTCTCCCTCCCTCCCTCCTTCCCTCAGTCTCTCTCTCTCTCCCTCTCCGTCCCTCTCTCCGTCTGTCTCTCTGTCTCTCTGTCTCTCTTTCACTCACATACACTCACATACACTCACATACACACATACACACACACACACACACACACACACACACACACACACACACACACCACTCTGGCCCTTATAATTATTCTGTGCCCTCTTCGATGATGGTGAGTGACAAATATCCTTTCTGTGACTGGTTTGACCTATTATTTAAGATTTATTTATTGTATGTATGTGAGTACACTGTCGCTATCTTCAGACACACCAAAAGAGGACATCGGATCCCATTACAGATGGTTGTGAGCCACCATATGGTTGCTGGGAATTGAACTCAGGACCTCTGGAAGAGCAGTCAGTGCTCTTAGCCACTGAGCCATCTCTCCAGTCCGGTTTGACCTATTATTAACACTTATTCTGAAATAAGGGGATTCTTTAATAAGAGCTAACCCCAAATACCTTTTCTGAACAGCTTATAGCTACATATTTAGGAATATATTTGTTACAAAATTAAAGAAGTGGAACCTATGAATTGGAGAGAGAGCAAGGGAGAATATGGAAAGGACTGCAGAGAGGAAACGGAAAGGGGAATGGATCCTAAAATTACATTTTAATTTCAATTTTTTAAAAAATGTTTTTAAAACAAACTTACAGAGCAGAATGATAGCCCCAAATACTGGGTAATCACCTACACCACGGGCTTTAAAAACCAGACCAGCCTCCCCAAGTGACACTCCCAAGCACACTTTAAGTTCCTTATAAAATCCTGCTTGGAAACAAAGAAACAAATTAGCTGTGTAGGAACTCCAAAGGATGTAATTACACAGCTGGTAATTAGGAAGCAGACTTCCTCAAATGACAACACTGGAAACTACAACATTATCAGATGAGGGAGGGACACTGGAGCAAAACAGGTTTGGGAGGTTCAGCCGCAGAGGTAAACAGTGGAGAGAGCCAGCTTTTCAGGGGCAGGGATGAGAGTGGGGGCTTCATGGGAACAGAATTGGAGCGGGGACTCACAGGGACAGCCAGAGTGGGGAGTGGGCAGTCTGCAGGCACGGGGATACAACAGGGGCTTCGTGACATATCCAGAGAGTGACGGCAGTGTCTGGATGAGCACTGGATGCCCCCACAGACTTCCCTACAGGTCAAGTGGACATAGGTAATTCTTCTATTATGGTTCCCTCCTCTTCTGGAGACTCTAATTGTATCAAGTTCACAAAAGGTAACCACACTACCTGTCTACAATTCTCTGTTGGACATACACATAAACATAAATACTTACAACAGGGTTCTGGGTTCTGTTGAACCACAACGTGGGAAGCTGTCCAGACCCAAGATTCCAGCTTCTCTAGCCCCCAGAAGACTCTTGAGGTGAAAACCGGAAGACATATTGAGGAATCCCTGCATGGCAGCTCCTGCTGACCCACCCACTTCCTGAGGACTCACTGAACCTCAGCCACAGGCAAAGATAACAGCATTTTGTGTGCACACACCATTAGTCAATTAACAGTCATAGGGCCCAGGTGTAGCTCAGTGGTTGAATGTGTATGTAGCATGAGCTGAGTTCTGTCCCCAGCACCAACAAAGAATAAAAAAAGAACCTGTCACCCAGTCTGAAGGAAACATTTTTGGAACACATGGGTACAACCAGCTCCATGAGCACACTCCAGTTCTCCAGGACTTAAAAGCAACAAGAGACTCAAGAGTTCAAAAAACAACACCCTGTTACAGAAACCAAATACCACCACACAGAGAAGAGGACCCCAGAACCCTGAGGTGCTGAAGACAAAGCAAGAATGCTTTCTAAGGAATCATCATTCCATTTCAACAGGGTATCTTAGGAGAATGTGAGGGCTCGGAACACTGCCAGTGGGTGAACAGCACCTCCATATAACCTGGTCTGAGCACCAACATTTCCACCCACCGCATCCTCTCTTCCCAAAGATGGTGGCAACCCCTGCCAGACGAGAACAGGGCGGAGAGCCTGGTGCTTAGGATCTGACCCTCAAGCACTGCCAGATCTGCTTAGTGTTAAAACAACTATCGTAAGCAGGCGCCTGCCTGGTGTGCAGCAAAGAGCACAACAAACCCAAAACTTACATGTATAGGGGAAGGACATAGGAGAAATCCCAAACCACAATTGTTTTAAGTTCAAAAATTGTAAAGAGCGTTTGAATATTTTACTGGAATTCCTCCTAAAGGAGTTCAATCTTTCCGGTTAAAACCCCTACCCCTCGTCATGTTTAATAGCTCCTTGAATTCAATAGCTCCTTAAACACTCACTGAATAGCCTGTAGTAGCTCTTCCTGTTTATCAAAAGACTAAAATAACCAGCCGGCCAACAAGACAAGACAAGGAAGCAAAACTTGATTGACGACTGAGGCCACAAATATGTGCCAGTGAGTTCCAGAGAAACCACCAGCCAGAAGCCACCCTTGAGAATGTTCATGTGACAGCAAACAGGCCATCCCTGCCACCTCCAGCTACCTCGAGCCCCTCAACCTCCGCCCCACAACCAAGATCTCTTAGTCTGAGTAAGACTTGCACCCTGAACTCATGAACATCAAGATTTCAGCTCTTGCGTCCCAGCAGCGTAACAGGTACACACCAGTGACTCAATTAATATAAAAATCAGTACACAACATGTGTGAAATAAACATCAGAGCTCATGCACTGGTAATCCAGAACGGAGAACCACTCATGGGTGAGCCTGAAGGATTTGGTGCATGTTTGCTTCTGTGAGAAGCCTGAGGTTTCTTCCCGTACAGCCCGCCCATAGGCATCTAGCATTCCTGCAAAAACTTGTCTTTCCTTTGTTTGAACACTCAAAGAATAGAGGTGGCACCAAATATTCATCTTGGGCCACAAAGCACAATAGAAACAAACTGTCCTGGACTGGAGAGATGGCTCGGCGATTAAGAGCACCAACTGTTCTTCCAGAGGGCCTGAGTTCAATTCCCAGCAACCACATGGTGGCTCACAACCATCTGTAATGGGATCCAATGCCCTCTTCTGGTGTGTCTGAAGACAGTGACAGTGTACTCACATACATAAAATAATTTTAAAAAAGAAAAGAAAAGAAAAGAAAAGAAAAGAAAAGAAAAGAAAAGAAAAGAAAAGAAAAGAAAAGAAAAGAAAAGAAAGAAACTGTCCTTCATAAGTCCAGTGTGCACTCTGAACTTTTTTTTGTACTGGTTTTTTGGTTGGATGGATGGATGGATAGATAGATGGATGAATGGATGGATAGAAGAAAGAAATCCTACTCTGGAGACTAGAAATATGGCACAGCAATTAAGAGTACTTTCTCCAGTAACTAAGAAGACCAGAGTTTAGACCCAGCACCCATGTAACAAGCCAGGCATTCTACAACCTGTGACCTCCGCTTGTGGAGGAGGCACAAGGAGGTGTGGACAGTGATAGAAGGATTATGACCCCTGCAGCTCACTAGCTTGCAATCAAGCTGAGAAAACAGGATCAGGGAGAAACTCTGGGATGAGGGAAAGAGCCAGGGATGAAGGAAAGACCCTGGGATGAGGGAGAGACCCTGGGATGAAGGAGAGACCCTGTCTCACAGGGAAAAGGCAAAGAGTGACAGAAAACACGTGACACCACTTCTGCCCTCCAAGAATACACAGACACATGCACAGGCATGCACACACACATGCACACAGGCATGCACACAGTCATGCATATAGGCATGCACACAGGCATGCACACACAGTCATGCATACAGGCATGCACATAGGCATGCACACAGGCATGCACACACATGGGCACACACATACGGACATGCACACACAGTCATGCATACAGGCATGCACATACAGGCATGCACATAGGCATGCACACAGGCATGCACATACATACGGACATGCATGCACAGGCATGCACATAGTCAGGCACACAGACAAGTACACAAGCATGCACACACTCGGGCACACACACACACACAGGCAAGCACACATACATGCACACAGGCACACACAGAAGCATACACCCAGTCATGCATACAGGTATGAGCATACAGGAATGCAGACAGGCGTGTACAACTCAGGCACACACACACACACACACACACACACACAGAGGCATGCACACACACAGGCACACACACAGGCATGCACACACATATGCATATATGCATATGTGCATACACACAGGCACACACCCAGACACATAAGTAAGCCTTTCTTAAAATTCCTTGAAACAATGCCACCTTGTACTAGACAAAGAATTTTTAAGACAGGCATGGTGGTATACACATGTAATACAAGAACTTGGGAGGCTGAGGCAGGAGGATCATGAGTTTCGGGTCAGCCTGGCATGCATAAGGAAACTATGTGACTCAAATTGGGAAGGAGAGAGGGAGGAAGGGACAGGAGAAACAAAAAGAGAAGAAAGAAGGAATGTGAAATACTCTAAAGCAAGTTACAATCCCCCTGACATCATGAAAATGGTCCAAAATTATTTAGCAAGGCTAAACCCATTGCAATTTCAAGAAAAGCTTATCTTTAAGAACACCCCTCCCAAAAGTCACATGTTATGATGAAATAGAACACTATTCAGGTAACAAGAAGACCTTGGATACAAATGTGCGCTGCTTTACACAAAAAAGGAAATCAAGTCTGAGGCAGCAATTTGGTGGTAATGCACTGGCTTCACAAGCATGAGGACCTACCACAAGTGATGCACAATATATCTATGACCCAGCACTGAAGCTTTGGGACAGAAGGACTGGTGTATCCCTGGAGCTTAGCCAGCCAGCTCTGGGTTCAGCAAGAGAAGATCATGTCTCAAAAGAGAGGAGATTGATAAGGAAGACACACAGACAGACAGACAGACACACAAACACACACACACACAGAGCGCTTTTGTCAGTTTGTTAATAAAGGCAAGGTATTTTGAAAATGATTCATTTATTCTAAATCAACACCTCCCCCCCAAAAAAGGAAAGCTACATTAACAAAAAATTACATAGAGCAGTGTGACCTCATGGCAAAAATTAATTTGGCTCCAGTTTTAGGCAATGTAACATGCTTTACAAAAAGACCTGTGGTCACAGAAGAAACTAAGTCAAGAGTTGAGGACTATACACTTATTCTAAAGAGCAGAAATGACCCATAATCGCAAAAATTACTGCTTCTTTATATCCCATTCTTCCCTGGAAAAAGAATCTAACAACTGTGGAAAGAGAAGAGCAAGAAGTAAACCCTGTGAAGGGGAGGCAGAAGGAAGCTGGCTCCACAGGAATATGGAGTCCTGGTAGGTGGCTGACTCTCTTCCCCAAGCTACACAGCACCAGGTTCAGGTCTAAGGCGAACACTCTGAGCCAGCAGAAAAAGGAGCCAGGGAGGCAGGTGAGGGCACTCCCCAGAGGTGCCTGAGGTCTTCCACACAGGAGCTCACATTTCACATCTTATGAGGCAGCCAGGGGATCACTGTTCACATCTCTGGTCACAAACAGAAGTGCTAAGCAAATCAGTCTGGGAGGCACTGGTACCAAGCTGATTTCACCAGTTATGATTAACTAGAGAGTGGAGCCTGTTATACAGGGGAAATCATACATATGGTGGGCAATACAATCAGTGCATTAAGTATCACTCTGTATAACAGAGATTGCTGACAATTCTCCAATATCTGCAATCAAGCATATGTGTGCAGAATATTATAAATATACATTAATTCAATGTTGTATAAATATACATTAGAACTCAACAGAAGAATGAGCATCTCGCCCTTCAACGTTGCAGTTTTCCCAATCTGTCACCAATACAGAAATCACAATTTACACCCAGTGCTCTGCAAGGGATCGCTGTGAACTAAGGGCACAGAGAAATGAAAAAATGTGCTACAATCAAGACAAAATAACTGTGTCAACCCTGACCAGAAAGTTACATAAAGGCCAAGGAGTTACGAAGACAGCATGTATGATACAATGTGACACATCCTCACAGAAGTGTCACCTAGAGCACAAGAAGTACCTCAAGAAGGACAGCTGGACACAGGCACAGTGACACATACTCATACCCTTAGCACACAGGAGACTGAGACAGAACTTCTGTAGGTCTGAAGCCAGTGTGTCTGCAGACAGAGTATCAGAGTAACCAGGAATACATAACAAGACCCTATCTCAAAAAAACAAATGGATAAAAAGAAGAACATTGGGCCTAGAATCTGATGACTAACCCAGGACTTAAGTCACTCATTATGAATCATGGCAGTGAAAGATTAATGCCTCAAAGTGTTACACAGACACAGACACACACACACACACACCATGAGTACCTAACTTAGACATATCCTAGGAAAACAGAGTGTGGTGACACACGGTGGGCAATGCCTACAAACCCGTTGCTGGGAAACAAACAGGAGCAGCTTCAGAACTCACTGGCCTAGAAAATCAGCAATTTCCTGGCTAAGTGAGATATGCTGTCTCAAAAGAGAAGGATTGTAGGCACCAGAGAAACAACTTATGTATATATGTGTACACACAGACACAGACAGACAGACACACACACACATGCGCACACACACACAGTGAGAGAAAATGCCTGGTATAACATTACATGTTTAAAAACTACGTATCATTCTTGCCGCCTTGTACCTTAAAGGCACATAACCCCTCTGGTTTCTGATATGAGCTCTCCAGATTTTCCAGGCAGTGTCTGTCTTGACTTCACAATCATCTTTCAGTTTGGGTTACTTGTGATTTCAAATTATGTCCTAAAAAAATCAAAATGTTATTAGATATTAATCAGAGCAGAGTAATTAATCTCATCTCTCTTTTATCAGAAAATGTGCAAATTTCCATTTTCACAGCTAGTTCCCAGCCGGAGAAAAATGAAAATACAACTACTTCATAAATCTTTTATCATCCTGATACATGGTGCTTTAAAATAAACTTGGGTATTGACTGCAGTGAGACAGACAGACAAGCCTGAGGCTACAGGCTTGGTTACAGCCTTCAGGCTGCAGTGACAGCTCCCTTGCCTTAAGCAGCCCCTTGCTTTCTGGATGACACAGGAGAAAGCCTGGAGCTGTGCTCAGGCTGCAGCAATCCTGTGGCTAAATCCCTGCTCCAACTTTAGTTTGGAGACAGGTCACTCACTAGTGTCCAAAACCAAGCCACCAGCAGATGGCGCTCTCTGAGCATAAGCAGATGTGTCCCATTCTCGGCAGAATAGAGAGCTCTTGAGTCCATCAAGACAAAAACACTCAGAACGTAAACATCATGACTGCATTCAAAAACTTTAACCTGAAGTGTGAATGACTAAAGTGTTCAAGAGAAAATAATCAATTTTAAGCTTTTATAAAGTTTTATAAACTATTTCAATTTTTCTAGGTAACTTTTTCTTTTTTCTTTTTAAAGATATATTTCTTTTTATTTATATGAGTACACTGCAGCTGTCTTCAGACACACACTAGAAGAGGGCATCAGATCCCATTACAGAAGGTTGTGAGCCACCATGTGGTTGCTGGGAATTGAACTCGGCATCTCTGGAAGAGCAGTTAGTGCTCTTAACTACTGAACCATCTCCCCAGCCCTCTAGGTAAAATTTTAAGGTTAGAAAACAAAAAATAATGCATTGTGGTGAGAAATTACATCATGATCTAAGTTTTTTCTCTCTGAAATCATCATGGTTTGGGGAACTGAGACAATACCTCTATATGTAAAGTGTTTGCAGTGCAAGCGTAAGGACCTGAGTTCAGATCCCTCTCACCTACATAAGCACTGGGTGCAGTGAGAAGCTATGTAACCAGACGCTAGGGGGCAGAAACAGGAAATCATGGGGGGAAATGGGTATCCAGACACCGGCTGAAATGACAAGGACCAGGTTCAGTGAGAAACCCTGACTCAGAATCTGAGGGCTAGTGAGAGGGTATAGGGTGATAGGAAAGAGCTGACTCCTGCTGCCAACCCCTCTGGTTGCCACACACTAATGTCAAGCATACATGTGCACGCACACGCAACTAGCGATTGAAGGTAAAGTGGACAGTGATAAAAGTCAACCTACAAAGACACACAGACACACAGACACAGACACAGACACACACACACACACACACACACACACACACACACACACACACACACAGGACGTTCCAACTCATGTTCACTTTGAGCAGCTTGCCCACCCTCTATTTTCTTGCCTGTTTCCCTCCACTCCGCAGACACCTCGTCTTAGTGGAGAAGCCTGTTTTCTTCGCAGTGCTGAAGTGGAACCCAGACCCCAGCAGCCAGACCAGAAAGCTGCCACTCAGTTCCATCCTAATTTTGTTGACCGTTGCTTCTTTAAAATGCTCATGCATTTCTAAATTTCTCAGAAAAAAAGAATTCTAAATCTTCTAATGACTTTATCTAAACTTTCCAGTAAAGTATTAAACTGTATGTAATCGGCTACCCTGTCCCTGATCCCCATCAAATATTCAAACAATCTGATTATCACTTTGGTAAACAGGGTGCACACACCCATAAAGAAAAAAAAAAACAAAAACACAGAAATGTCAATAAAATGTTTGCTAATCAACTGGGTCCATTTTCATAAAGCAGAAATCTTAATATTAGGCACAACACATGACTTTGCACATTTATTATGTGTAATTTCAAGACAAAAGATAGAAAGGAGTCCTGTTAATGGGCTGCTTCCCACGAACAATCACACACACACACACACACACACACACACACACACACACACACACACACACACTGTCGAAAAGTTCTGTGTCAAGTTGACACAAGCTAGAGTCACCTCAGAGGAGGAGCCTCAGTGGAGAAGATGCCTCTGTAAGACTGCAGTTAAACTTGTAGGACATTATCTTAATTAGTGATTGATGGCAGAGGGCACAGCCTATTGTGGGTGGGGTCACCCCTGGGCTGGTGGTCCTGGGTTCTAAAAGAAAGTCGGCTGAGCAAGCCATAGGGAACAAGCCAGTAAGTAGCACTCCTCCATGGCCTCTCTATCAGCTCTTTGCCTGCAGGTTCCTGCTCTGTTTGAGTTCCTGTCCTGATTTCCTTCAGGGATCAACAGCGATCCTGAAGCATAAGCCATATAAACCCTTTCCTCCCCAAGTTGCTTTAGTCATGGTGTTTCATCATAGCAATGATAACCCCAGACCTAACCAGTAGATACATCCCACAGTCTACTAGATGCAGTGGGCCAAAGAGCTAAGGAGACAATGCCCACACTAGGCATGGCAGAGCTTCTAAAATCTGCTCTAAGAGCTTCATGGGTTCTCAGGTCTGAAAATGGATGCCTAGGAGCTAAACATAAAGCCTGTTAGAGGAAACACTTCACAACATTTCCCTAGTTTACACACAGAGAAATGAAGCAAGAATAGTTCATCCACATGGGTGTTAGAAGGAATAGATGAACCCAATAGTTTAAAGTAATTCAAAATGACGGAAATGGTTAGCACACCCCTGTCCTTGCAGTGTGCAGAAAGTTGGGGTAGGAGGATAATGAGTTAAAAGAGCCCAGCCTGAGACTAAGACCCTGTCTCAGGAAAAAAGATGATAGATGGATAGAAACATGGTAAAAAGAAAAAAAAAAAGATATTGTGATTATCTGTGCAATTCATCTATAAGATGCAAGCTTTAAAAACTAATTTCAGACAGCTCAGAGACTCTAGTCACTGCTGAGAAATCTCGTTGTTATTTTGTGAGCCAAGATCTTCAAAGGGGGTCTTATGTTTCTCAGCCATGTAGACCTGTTTTATGTTATGAAATCATATTCATTGTCAACCTATCTTTAAAGACACTGAGGAATGCACTGGTGGCTCTCTCCCCAGATTTATCAGCTTAACCGGTAGTTACCAGTTAGTTAACCAGTAGTTACCTGCCAGGCCAACCCAGACACACTAAGGGAGGTACCCAGATGGGGCCAACAGGATGACAGATTTCCCATGAATAAGAAACAAAAGTTACTGTGCAAACGAGCAATGTCTCCACAGCTCCTGAAACAGCATTTACCTGACTGCCTGATGTGACTAATTCTGCTGTCTTGGGTTAACACTTGGGGGGTTGGTGGGGAGCCCACACTCTCACATAACAGGAAAAGGTTGCATTTAAGCATCAATTTCTGAAAATAGGAATACGTTTGAGTCCTTCCAGCTTTAAAGATCTCTGTGGACAATCAATGTATCGCTCACGATTTCTGCCTAAAATATGTTTCAGCCATCCACAGAAGCCATGTCATTTCCTAAAGCTCTCTGCTGTGGCTATTTTTTGACCCAAGTTAGAGCAAACAGAGGTAATGACATCTGAAAACTCAGGCTTGCGTCTCACAGTTCACTATGCTGGCATCACACGGCCTTACATTTCCTTCCCTGAGCACAGACTTCCAAGACTTCTGTAACTGCAGGGTCTCTCAGAGGCCTCAGGGGCCTCTTCCCCTGCCTGTCTGTGGACCTCCCTGTTTAGTGTCTGCTCTGTCAGTAACAAACTGAGTGAGTTTGGGCAATAAAAAAGAACTTCAGCCATGATTCCACCTGGCGCGAATGTACACACACACACACACACACACACACACCATACTTCCCCACACCACTCTATGTAGTGTAGTGGCTGAGTCTGTCATGAAAATAAGTGCCTTGGCTCAGGAGCCACAGGCATGCATGCCTCCAGCATCTCGGGAGCCACTGGAACAGGCAGGAAAGGAGAAGCCTGGAGCTGTGTGACAGTGTGAAATCCAGGCCTTTCTGACATCCTCTCTGTGGGCAGGTCATGCCTGGCCAGACCTGAGCAGGTCATCTCTTTTATACTAAGCACCTGTGGAAGTACAGAGCGACCTCCTTGGAATCTGGAAACAGTGGACATTCGCTGAAGTGATGCAAGTCTGAACACAAGTCAACAGACTGATGGGTTCATTTGAAGAAAAAAATAGGATCCAAGTTTATATACAGATGATTTATGAGTACTTTGAAGTCCTTAAGATTTTTCTTTCTGTCCTTGCCTCACCTCTCGCCGCTCTGAATTCTATACTCTGATGCCAGAATAAAATCCTGCCAGCGCTGTTCACAAAACCTCCAGTTTAAGAATCAAATGTGGGATGCTCTCAGACTCTCCCCCTGGGCTAGCATGTGGTTTGATCCATTCTCAGGGGAGAGCTGGAGGGAAGGAGGGAGGGAGGGAACTTACAGTTAATAAAATAACCTTTTAGAAAACACTTCCAGCTGTTTGTGGAAGCACATGCCAATAGGATTTGCTGAAGGAAGTGGAGGCAGGAGGATCATGAGTTTGGGGTCAGCCTGGGCTATGCATTTAGAAAACACTTCAAAACATGGCGGTCAACCAAATTACACAGTGAGTGCTTCAAGGTGGGCCAGGTGATTCACCAGATAAGGAAAGCTGTCACACAAGCATGACAACTTCTGAATTCCATCCGTGCGCCATGACATGCACACATGCGAGCGTGCACACACACCAACAATATACTCGCAGTGAGATACACAATTCTGACACACAGTATCATTTTTAAACTTCATCAAAATAGAAAGATGGACTCATTAGTGGCCAGCTATCCCACATAGGGAACATCCAGGTTGCAGAGACAGAGCAAACTCTGTTCTGCCCTGATCTGGTCCTAACTGATGAGCCATGAAAGCAAACGGCATCCACTGAGCAGTGCTTACACTAAGAGCCACAAAGTGCCTGCCTCCTTTAACTCAATATTAGATGCTGCCACCACATTCCTGAACTTTTCCTCCTCATCCCCTAGAAGCAGAAATTAAAAAATCCATATGTTCACTGGGGATATAAATTATCTAAATAATTTGTTGTGTTTAACACAACATCAGGAGTTTTACGCCAGGAAATTATCCTTAACAGAGAAATCCTTAAAGTTCTCCAATCAGTCAACTTCTCTGAAGACCCAAGAAAGACAAAGGCTGTGAAAATCTGAAGTATTTTACATGTAAGATGGAAGCTAAGCAATTCAACATAATCTGAGTTGTAAGACAGAAGGGTCTAATGCAATAACGAATCTGAATTCTTCCCCCCGGAGACTTGCACTTAACTAAAAACTCACTAAGGAAGCTACACACTGCAAATTGATTTAATTATTTGAGATGAGAAGACCCACCCTAACTCTGAGCTACCTTCAGCAGGCAATCCACTTAAAAAGACAGGAAAGGAAGGAAGCATTTTGCTTTTTGCCTGCTTGCCCTTACTCTGGTTGGCGAGGCATTCCTTTGCTTATATTAGAGCCTACTTCTTCAAGATTCTCACACAGACTGAAGATCTGGCTGAGACATCCAACCTGATGGGTGGGACAACTACCAGATTCTTGGCCTTTTTGTCTGGAGTCAGCCATTGTTGGACTAGCCAGACCACAGCCCATAAAGCCTCTCTAACAAATCCCATTTTGATACAAATATAATGCATATTATAGACTCGTTCTATCAGTTCTGTCCCTCTAGAGAACCCCAACTACAACAATTCCCATGAGAAAATGTGAGAATAAAATGGTATTTCATGACACTGATGAAGTTGCCGCCCATAATCTGCATGCGCACACACAGACTAAACTTCCAGCCAGTTAAATCAGACTTCCATCATTTTTTGAGCTGCCCAAACCTAATGAGTGAATTTACAATTTGAGGAAGAAATCAGGTAAGTTTCTTCCTTCCATGGGCTATAAATGCCTCTCTGTTGACTTGCTTTATGGCTTTTCACTCATGGCTTTAGAGTTAGCCAGGCTGGAGAGGAAGTTCCAGACAACTCTGTGTCTGTTCCCTTCCCATCACACCAGCCCCCGCCCCAAGCACCTAAAACAGACTCCAGCAGCAAGCCTCCTGGGCTCCTGGCCAGAGATGGGGGTTCTGTGCCTAATCCAGTGACTTTTCTGACTACAATCAGAAGCAAAAAGTGTTCCAAGTGCATCCAGAACATTCTCTCCATAGAATAAAGTTATCAGTTAGTAATGCACACCTTAGGAAAATCTTCCTATTTTCAAATTTCCTATTGGAAAATTAGAAATTAGTCCTTGGTAGTTGGTGGGTAAAAGAACTCAGAGAGATTAGAAGTATTCTGAACTTGAACTACATGATAATAAAATTGTAACCTGCTGCAATTTAGATTGCAGCTAAAACCTGACAAGGAACCCACAGCTCTAAATCTGGACCAGGACAGCATGATCACGAAGACATGAAAAACAATGACCTAAGTGTGCCTGAGGCACTTAAAGAAAAATTCCATAGGGAGGAAATAATAAAGTCAAACTGCAGAGTAACTACATAGAAAATAGACAATTGTGTAAAGTCAAGCAGACCCAGCATGCTTGGAAACCAGTCAGGACCCAACGGAACCAATCAAGGAAAAAGAAAAAGTTGACATAACAAGCTAAGAAGTCACCTAAGTCAGAAAGCGCTTGCCTTACACGTGAGAAGCCATGAGTTTCTGTCACTAGACTCATGTAAAAAACCAGGCTTGGTAGTAGCACAGGCATGTGGTGTAATCCCAGCTCTGGATTAAAGCAGAGACAGGGGGATGTACGTGGTTCATTGGCCACCCAGTTTGGCATGACAGTAAATTCCAGACCAGTAGGAGACCTTCTCTCAAAAAATGTTCTTTTAATTTTTAAGAGAAGGTAGACAGTGTTGTGTTTTATAAAAAAGAAGGCAGGGATATGTTTAGTGGAATTGCAGAATGATG